>JAJEJO010002577.1:169517-251493 GCA_020662805.1 Glaucomys volans
AAGGAAGGAAGGAAGGAAGGAAGGAAGGAAGGAAGGAAGGAAGGAAGACCAAAAATGCAGTTAGATGTCAAACATCCAATTAAGTGGAAAAGATGACACAGTCACTCAGTCACCTACTAAAAGGCTATATTATTGCTAATAGGCTAATTCTCACTAAATTTAATATATAATCTAAATATGTATTATATTGTCTATAAATAGATTTATTATAGTCCATATTTAATTAACTCCATAATTCAAATCTATAGATTAAAACATATCAATCATAATAGCATACGTTTTTAAGAAATGAATGGTTTGATTCTTACAAACACCCGAAAGTGCCTGGAAGAGCAGAGCCACCCTGATCCAGCACAGGATGGAGGACAGCTTGGTCTATTTGTCTTGCACTGAACTTATTGAATTGCTTTTATATAAAGGGGTACAGTTTAGTTTATCATTATATTAACCACGACAGTGTATCCCAGATAAAGGAGAGATTTTCTAATAAACCAGTAGAATGGAATGGGAAGTTCAGAAATATGCCTATTAAAATAGAGCTAATCAATTTTTCAATAAAAGAGCAAGTCAATGGAAGGAAGGTCAGTTCAAAACATTGCCCTGAAGCAAGTGGATATTTACATAACACTAAACAAACCTAAAAATTCCAACACCCTTATCAATCACTATGAAATGAGTCATTAAATGTGGAAGTTAAAACTTTAGATTCTAGAAGGAGGCTTGGGAATTTTTTCATAATTAGGATAAATATAAGACATGAAAATACATATCAGATCAATAACAGACAATTTAACTTAATCCAAAGGTTATATGTGAAGTATTTATTTTTTGTTAGAAATAAAAGTCTTAAGAAAAAAATCAGTTCTTATAGGGACCACACTTTAATTCTTTGTTTTTTTTTATTTGCTTATTGATTCATTGAGCACAAATGGAGTACAGCTAGTGTTTCTCTGGTTGTACACAAAGTAGAGTCACACCATCTGTGCATTCATACATGTGCACAGGGCAATGATGTCTGTCACACATTCTGTTATTATTCTTACCCCCCCACCACGACCCCACCCCTCCCTTCCCTCTATGCTATCTATCCTTCCTCCATGCTTGCCACCCTTCCCCCACACACACATTATGCATCATCATTCATTTATCAGAGAGACCATTCTGTCTTTGGATTTTTGGGATTGGCTGATCTCACTTAGCATAACAGTCTCCAACATTATTCATTTACCTACAAATGCCATAATTTTATTCTTCTTTATGGCTGAGTAATATTCCATTGTGTATATATACCACAGTTTCTTTATCCATTCATCTATTGAACGGCATCTAGGTTGGTTCCACAATCTAGCTATTGTGAATTGAGCAGCTATGAACATTGATGTGGCGGCATCACTGTAGTAATCTGATTTTAAGTCCTTTGGGTAAAGGCCAAGGAGTGGGATAGCTGGGTCAAATGGTGGATCCATTCCAAGTTTTCTAAGGAATCTCCACACCACTTTCCAGAGTGGCTGCACAAACTTGCACTCCCACCAGCAATGTATGAGTATACCCTTCATCACGTTGGCCTAGGACCAGATTTTCTTAACATGACTCCCAAAGCGCAAGAAATAAAAGCAGGAATCAATGATTGGGATAGAGTCAAACTAAAAATTTTTTCTCAGCAAAGGAAACAATCAGCAATGTGAAGAGAGAGCCTTCAGAGTGGGAGAAAATCTTTGCTACACACACTTCAGATAGAGCACTAATCTCCAGAATCTACAAAGTACTCAAAAATCTTTACACCAAGAACACTAATAACCCAATCAATAAATGGGCCAAGGAAATGAACAGACACTTTACAGAGGAAGATCTACAAGTAATCAACAGATTTATGAAAAAATGTTCAACATCCCTCCTTATAAGAGAAATGCAAGTCAAAACCACCTTAAGATTTCATCTTACCCCAATTAGAATGTCTTTTATTAAGAACACAGGCAACAACAGGTGTTGGCGAGGATGTGGGGAAAAGGGTACACACTTTAATTCTTTTCATCTATGGTATTAGACAGAGACTCCTAGGAATAGAAGGTTCTCAATAAAACTCAAGGGGCAGGACTATTATGTGAGCATTAGAAGAGCTTCTACTTACGTTGTCAGATTTCTTACTTCATATAAAAATGCTAATTATAATTATTAAATAGTTCAAATTTTTATTCTAGTATCCATAGTAAAATACAGAAATACCTTTACTATATTTCTGGTGATTGCCTTCTAACTGCGTTTTTCTCTCCTAGAAAGGCGCTATATTGAGCGTACTTATTACGAGTCCAAAACTTCAAAATGGCCATTTTTCTTACTCATTCCTTTTTTCGTCATTCTCTGTGTACTGATTGCCATGCTGGTAAAAGTTCATTTCCAAAGAAAAAAATGGAAATCTGAAGACTATACAAGTGATGAGTATGTTGATTTCATATTTGCTCTATTACTTATATGACTGATGGACATAACAACTTATTAAGAGCATCATGGTAGATATGATTAGTGCTAATTAAGATTTAATTTGAAAAAAAAATAAATTTTTATAATTAACATTTATATTAGAAAACAATAAAATATCATCAATGCCTTTTTTATAAAAAAAAAAAAAAAGATTTAATTTGCCTTTAGATGGAAAGATAGTACTTAATATGTTCATGATTAATATAATATATAATCAAAAATGTTGTTAAAAGGTCAGCAATTTTAATCTTATAAAAGCTTGAACTCTTTGAGGGGAAAGATTAAAAGGAAATGATTTCTAGTTAGTTTATCTGCCTCCTTTTATCATTGGATCTTAATTATTAAATATGTATTAAACAGTAACACTTTTTTAGTGCTTATATATTTCAAAGAATTTTTATTTTATTTTGATACTGTTTGCATTTTTAGCCTTTATTACATAAATTGAGATGTAATCAGAAGTAGAAAAGAATACAATTTCATGCACGGTATTAAGACTGAAATACATAGATCATAGCCATGGCTGATCTACAGGAAAAAAACGGAACAAATACTTTTCCATTAAACAAAAAGAAATATCTGCGAATATGTTATAAGAATAAAAATAAATATTAATATTGGTTTATTTTTCCTCTGGAATATTACTACAAAATAATTTCTGCCTGTGAATTATTGAATTGAGTTAATTTTTTTAAATTGAATTTCATTAACTACTCCAATTAAATTAATGCAACAGGTAAATAGAATATACTTCATGGAAATATGTTGAAATTGCAGAAAGAATATTCAGCTCATTATAATTCAGTTAATATTGAAATATATTAAAGTTATTTTTTTACTTTGGGTAACAGTAGTTACTCTGGGTAACTATTGTGAGAAAAATAATGTCAAATAACTGAGGAAAATGTAGGCTAATAAATTTTATAGAAGTAAATAGGGCTAAAAATGAATGGCAGCAAAAAGACTTACTGATATTTAGCCAATAATAATATAAATATGAAAACAATCTGAATTTATTTTCAAATAACCTTGTATCATTGATCCTTTTCTTATATTTCGGGGGCAAAGAGTTGCATTGGTAGTCTTGATTACCAGGTGAGTGGTGTTCTCAGTTGGAAACCCAGCTAGCAGGTAGGAATTCAAAACTGTTTCAATAGTGGCAGACAGAGCTTTGAAGAAAAGAAAAGAAAATTTTAAGTGACTTTTTCCATTTTTAAATACATAGGCAGCTTGAAAGCGAAACTGAATCCAAAGAGTAGTGTGGATAACGAGGACTCCATATCACGGTAAGTTGCAAATATTTCAAGGAGGAGAGAGGGAGAGGGAGAGAGAGAGAAGGAGAGAGAGGGGGAGGGAAATGTATTAAATAAACAAAAATAATAAAAACATATTAAATAGCAATTGTACAGCTATATATAACTAAAGGATATTTTTGATATTTTAAATTATATCATTGATATAAAGTTATAAATGATATTGCAGGTTGTCATTTAAAATTTCTTGCAGAATTGTATTTTCAATTACTGTCTTTAGGTTTATTCCTTTAGCATTTGTGGATTGAAATTGTTGATTAAAGGGTATGCTCGAAGTCTACTTCATAATAAGGGTGCTCTCTGCTCTTAGCTGCATGGGGCATCATTCATTTCCTTGGTCAAACAAGTGACTTTTCCTTCTTTCCTCATTCTTTCAGAACAATTATCTTCAGTGGACAGAAAAAAAAAAGTGGAAAAGAAAAAAAGAAACATCACCTGATTTCTTAGAACTCAAATCTGCATATTATGATTTTCATTTGACCATTGACTATAAATATATATATATATAATTTCACATTGACTATAAATATATATATAAATCCACAATTTATTTGCACGAAATGCATGATTATGGGTTTTATATCATGTTTCTCCTAGTTTTAAGTTATCTCACACTACTTGTGCTATCAAAAGGCCTGATATAGGAAAGGTTATAATATAATGAATACGATGCCATAATTAAAGACCACTTTATAAATCACTGTGTTGTTACATTATAGTCTGACAATTTATACCCAACACAAAGGCAGTGATCCTGAGAGTTAGAAAAGATTCTCATCTCTATACTGCTTTCAAAAGACACATTTTCATATATATATATATATATATATATATATACACATATATAACATATATATATATGGGTTCAAAGTAAAGTATGGAAAAGTGTATTCCACGGGAACTTTACACAAAGTAAAGTTGATAGACTTGAACACCAAAAACATTCACAGTGATAAAAGAAGAATGTATCATGATGCAAAAGGTCAATCTGAGAGGAAGGTGTGATAATAAAAATCATGATAATTCATGACTTCTCAAAGCAGTGCCAGGATTGAGACCAGGGACTAACTCCACCCTGAATTACATTTCCAGACCCTATAACTTTTCGTATAACTTCAGCATATATGAAATAAAGATTGACAGGACAAAAAGAAGAATAAGAGAAACTATCCACCTTAGTGAGGGATTTAAACATAATTACACAGAAATGGTCTCCTTGATATACGGAAGGCTGTGTTTGGCGACAACTGCAAAATACACACTACATACATGTGAGTGATTGATCAGTGTGCTTGGGAATAGAACTAGTCTTAATTTCTCAGGACTGAAATATTTCTGATTATGTTCTCTAAATGTAAGATAAGTGTATTATAAAATGCAGTAATCTCCAAGTGTTTGAAATAGGCAATGCATTTCTAAATAATCCGTAGATCAAGAGGAACAGTCAATGGAACTTTAAACATACTTTGAACTGTATTCTATAAAAATGTTATAAAAAAGACATTTGCAGGCTGGGGATATGGCTCAGTTGGTAGAGTGCCTGCCTCGCAAGCACAAGGCCCTGGGGTTCAATCCCCAGCACCGAAGGAAAAAAAAAAAAAAAAGTTTGCAGGGCTGGAGGTGTGGTTCATTGGTGGAGCACTTGCCTATCATGCGTGAGGCACTGGGTTCAATTCTCAGCACCACATAAAAATGAATAAAGATACATGAACAAGTAAAAAAATGTTAAAAAAAAAAGTTTGCTGTGTAGGTCTTGCTTAGAGGAAATCTAATCTACTTGAAGAATGTTAATAGAAAATTTAAAACTAGCATATTAAATTTTAAAAAGTGATTGGAAGTAGAAAATAATAAACAAAAAGTTAGTTTAAAAAAAAACTACAATATTGAGCATAAAGAAGGCCAAAATTATTTATTTTGGAAAACCAATCAAATTCAAAAACCTCTTAGAACATGTTCAAGGTGGAAAAAAATTTTGAAGGGAGGTAATAGCAGTATCTGGAATGAAATGACACACAGAGTCACTACAAATAAGAATGCTAAATTTGTAGATGAAATAAAAATGCTTTTGTAGAAAGACACTTCTGAAAACTGACCTAAGAAGAACTTAATATCTGACTTAATGTCTATATAGATCCACAGCTTTTTAAAATACAATCATAAGCAAAAGAACTTTTGTTTAAAGAGAGTTCCAGGGCTTGGATAGCTTCCTCGATGAAATCTAGCCAATACTGAAGAAGACCTAACTTCAGTCCTCGTGTTGGCTGGGCTGGTTGCCAGCCAGCACTGATGGCTAAACGTGGTAAGATTATTCAGTCTGGAAAAGGAAAGAAATCCTGCCACGGGCCGGAGCACGGTGAACCTGAAGGACGCTGGCTGATGAAACAGGCCAGGTACAAGAGGAAGAATTCTGTGTGGTTACATGAGGAGCCTGAAGTCCGGATCACACTCTCTGATTACATTCAACACAGTTCTCTGATTTCCAAACATACGCACAGAAAACGTGAATAGAATTGGGATAGATTTGAAATGTCTCCATCTAATGAAAAGGAAACATGTTCAGTGGGATCAATACTGAATTTCTGTGGTCTTCCCTCAGATATTGTGAACAAGTTAGGATACTTGGTGTTTTAGTCAGCTTTGAGCCACTGTGACCAAAAGACCTGACAAGAACAAGGTAGAGGAGAAGAAGTTAATTTGGGCACTTGGCTTCAGAGGTTCAGTCCATGGTCTGGGCCTCTGTGAGGCAGAACATCATGGCAGAAGGGCGTGGTAGAGGAAGGCAGTTCAGAACACGGCAACCAGGAAGAGGTAGAGCTCTGCTCAGCAGGGACAAAATATAAACCCCAAAGGCACACCCCCGTGACCTACTTCCTCCAGCCACACTCTACCTACCTATGGTTACCACCTTGTTAATCCACATCAATGGATTAATCCATTGATTAGATCACAACTCTCATCTGTTCATTTCTTGCATTGTCTCATACATGGTTTATTTTTTTTAACTTTTTTTCATTCATGTATATAGGATAAAAATGTCTGTCTCATTCACTATACTTCCCATCCCCACTGCCCCACTCTCCCCTCACTCCCCTCTGCATAATCCAAAGTTCCTTCATTCTTCCCTACTCACCCCCCACTATGGATCAGCATCCACTTATCAGAAAAAAACATTCAGACTTTGGTTTTATGAAGTTGGCTTATTTTCCTTAGCATGATGTTCTCTAGTTCCATCCATTTACCTGCAAATGCCACAATTTCATTCTTCTTTATGGATGAGTAATATTCCATTGTGTATATGTACCACATTCTCTTTTTCCATTCATCTGTTGAAGGGCATCTAGGTTGGTTCCACAATCTAGCTATTGTGAATTGAGCTGCTATGAACATTGATGTGGCTGTGTCACTGTAGTATGCTGATTTTAAGTCCTTCGGGTATATGCGGAGGAGTGGGATAACTGAGTCAAATGGTGGTTCTATTCCAAGTTTTCTGAGGAATCTCCATACTGCTTTCCATAGTGGTTGCACCAATCTGCAGTCCTATCAGCAATGTGTGTGTGTACCCTGTTTCCCCACAACCTCGCCTACACACATAATTCCTTGTATTCTTGGTAATTACCATTCTGACTGGAGTGAGATTTCTTAGAGTAGTTTCGATTTGCATTTCTCTAATTGCAAGAGATTAACATTTTTTCATAATGTTTGTTAAATGATTGTATTTCTTCTTCTGTGAAGTGTGTTCAGTTCCTTAGCCCATTTATTGATTGGGTTATTGATTGGGTTTGTTGGTGTTAAGCTTTTTGAATTCTTTATATATCCTAGAGTTTAATGCCCTATCTGAGGTGCGTGTGGTAAAGGTTTTCTCCCTCTCTGAAGGCTCTCTCTTCACATTGCTGATTGTTTCCTTTGCTGAGAGAAAGTTTTTTAGTTTGACTCTATCCCAATCATTGATTCCTGCTTTTATTTCTTGTGCTCTGGGAGTTTTGTTAAGGAAATCTGGTCCTAAGCCAACATGATGAAGATTTGGCCCTACTTTTTCTTCTATTAGGTGCAGGGTCTCAGGTCCAATTCCTAGTTCCTTGATCCATTTTAAGTTGTGTTTTGTGCAGGGTGAGAGATAGGGGTTTAATTCCATTTAGCTACATATGGATTTTCAGTTTTCCCAGCACCATTTGTTGAAGAGGTTCTTTTCTCCATTACATGTTTTTGGCACCTTTGTCTAGTATGAGGTAATTGTACTTATGTGAGTTTGTCTCTGTATCTTCTATTCTGTACCATCAGTCTGTCTATTTTGGTGCCAATATCATGATATTTTTGTTGCTATTACTCTGTAGTATAATTTAAATTCTGGTATTGTGATACCTCCTGCATCACTCTTCCTGCTCAGGATTGCTTTGACTATTCTGGGTCTCTTCTTCTTCCAGATGCATTTCACGATTGCTTTCTCTATTTCTATGGGGAATGTCATTGAGATTTTAATTGGAAATGCATTGAATCTGTATAGTGCTTTTGGTATTGTGGCCATTTTGGCAATATTAACTCTGCCTATCCAAGGACATGGACATCTTCCAATGTTTTTTAAATTTCTTTCTTTAGTGTTCCGTAGTTTTCATTGCACAGGTCTTTCACCTCTTTTGTTAGATTGAATCTCAAGTATTTTATTTTTTTGAGGCTATTGTGAATGGAGTAGTTTACCTAATTTCTCTTTCAGAGGATTCATTACTTATGAATAGAAATGCATTAGATTTATGCGTGTTGATTTTATGTCCTGCTACTTTGCTGAATTCATTTATTAGTTCTAGAAGTTTTCTGGTGGAGTTTTTTGGATCCTCTAAATATAGAATCATGTTGTCAGCAAAGAGTGATAGCTTGAGTTCTTCTTTTCCTATTCATATCCCTTTAATTTCTTTGGTCTGTCTAATTCCTCTGGCTAGAGTTGCAAGGACGATGTTGAATAGAAGTGGTGAAAGAGGGCATCTCTGCCTTGTTCCAGTTTTTAGAGGGAATGCTTTCAGTTTTTCTCCATTAAGAATGATGTTGACCATGACCTTTACAATGTTGAGGTATGTTCCTACTATCCCTATTTTTTCTAGTGTTTTGAGCATAAAGGGGTGCTGCATTTTATCAAATGCTTTATCTGCATCTATTGAAATAATCATGATTCTTAACCTTAAGTTTATTGATGTGATGAATTACATTTATTGATTTCCAGATGTTGAACCAACCTTGCATCCCTGTGATGAACCCCACTTGATGATGGTCTTTTGATTAATGAATTTAGGCCATTAACATTCAGGGTTATTATTGAGATATGATTTCTATTCCTGATCATTTTGGCTTATTTTTTGTTCTTAACTTGGCTTGGTTTCTCCTTTGATTTGCTTTTCCTTTAGGGTAGTTCCTCCCTTTGATGACCTACATTGTTGTTTTTCATTTCCTCCTCATGGAATATTTTGCTGAGAATGTTCTGTAGTGCAGGTTTTCTATCTGTAAGTTCTTTTAACTTTTTTTTTTTTATCATGGAAGGATTTTATTTCATCATCAAAGCTGAAGGTTAACTTTGCTGGGTATAAGATTCTTGGTTGGAATCCATTTTCTTTCAGAGCTTGAAATATGCTGTTCCAGGCCCTTCTTGCTTTTAGGGTCTGGCCTGAGAAATCTGCTGATATCCGTATTGGTTTCCCCCATATGTAATCTGATGCTTTTCTCTCACAGCCTTAAAATTCTATCTTTATTTTGTATGTTAGGCATTTTCATTATAATGTGCCTTGGTGTGGATCTATTGTAATTTTGTACATTTGGTGTCCTGTAAGACTCTTGTATTTGATTTTCCACTTCATTCTTCAGGTTTGGGAAATTTTCTAATAGTATTTCATTTAATAGGTTCCTCATTCCTTTGGTTTGTATCTCTGTGCCTTCCTCAATCCCAATAATTCTTAAGTTTGGTCTTTTCATGATATCTCATAGTTCTTAGAGTTTCCATTTATGTTTTCTTACCATCTTCTCAGTTTGGTCAACTTTATTTTTAAGATTCAATATTTTGTCTTCATTGTCTGAGTTTCTGTCTTCCAAGTGATCTAGTCTGTTGGTGATGCTTTCTATTGAGTTTTTAATTTGGTTTATTCTTCCCTTCATTTCAAGGATTTCTGTTTGGGTTTTTTTCAGAATCTCTATCTCTTTATTGAAATGATCTTTTGCTTCCTGCATTTGCTCTTTTTAACTGTCTATTGGAGTGGTCATTCATTGCCTGCATTTGCTTTCTTATCTCATCCTTTGCTTCGTGGATCATTTTTATTATGTACATTCTGAATTCCTTTTCTGACATTTCTTCTACCGTGCTGTCATTGAATTCTATTACATAGAATCTTCATTTGTTTGGAACACTTTCTTCCCTTGTTTTTTCATGTTGTTCATGTATCTTTCCCTCTAGCAATGCAGATCTAGGGTATTGCTCTTTCCCTCCATAGGCTTATAGTGACCCTGGGGGTTTCCAATACTTCTTCTTGAAGGGAGAGATCTATATTAGCAGCACCTGGTACAAACAGTATGCAGCCCTAAACCAAATAGCCACTATTGTCATGATAAACAGAGAGGATAAGTCCAATTATTATCTAGAGCATTACCAATAGATTTGCAATGAGGCCTACAATTTCTAATGGTGGACAAAGAGGATGGGGAGGGGTATAGGATGTAACTGTTAATGGGATAAGAGAATATATAAAAGTACTAGATCATAGGAAGAGTGAAAGTAGAATCAAAAGAAGTTGGTTGTTAGCATGAGAAAAGGGAGAAAGAGACTCCAAAGAAACAGGTAAACAAAAGGAAAATAGAGCAAGAAAAATAAAAACTTAAAATTTAAGAAGAAGAAAAAAATCTACACTATAACAGTCATATACTATTCAATCCTCCCACCCTTCAGTGGCCTGATGCATGAGAGTTACCTGACAGAGACTGGAGCTTCCAGTCTCCAGCAGGAGTGTCAGGATTGGAGTTGCACCACCTAAAGATGGAGGCTTCTGCTTACAGGTTAATCCAAGATGGCTCCACTGGCTTCCATACATGTTAGTGGATGGGGAGCCGCAGCACAGGGGGCTAGGAGTGGCAGGCATGCCAGCGTACTGAAGGTGGGGCACGGTTGGGCTGGGGTCCTGAAGGCATCGTTGTATCTTTTTGCAGCTTTTTTACTGAAGTCTATTTTATCCAATGTGAGTATAGCTACTCCTGATCTCTTTGGTTTTCCATTTGTGTGGATTATCTTTCTGCATCCCTTCACTTTCAGTGTGTGTATGCCCTAACAGGTAAAGTAAGTCTATTGTAGGCTCTGTATCAGTGAGTCTTTTTTTTCCCCTTGATCCATTCAGCCATTTTGTGTATTTTAATTGGAGAATATAATCCATTTACATTCAAGGTGATTATTGATAAATCAGAACTTCCTGCTGCCCCATTTTGTTAATTATTCTTCAGTTGCCTTTTTTCCCTTTCTTTCTCAATTGCTGTCTGCCATTGTGACGAAGTGATTTTTTTCTAACAGTATGCTCTGATGACTTTTATTTCACATTTGGTACACCTAGTATAGGTTTTTGCTTTATGATTACCATGAGTGTTACAGAAAACATCTTGTTGTAAAAACGGATAATTTTCAGGGTGATTCCAACTTAACTTTAATTTCCAAAAAGTAACCGAAAGATCCACTACACTTTAACCCCACACCTTCTACAACTTGAATTTTTGATGTTGCACTTACATTTCTATGTTGTTTATCCTTTAGAAATTATCAGTTATTCCTTTTAAATGTTTTGTCATTTACCCTTCATACTGAAGATATAATGCAACTTACAAAGTGTGGTTAGTGGATTCTAAGTTCAATTAATTGCTTTGCTGGATCAACGGTATTCTTGCTGGGTAGTTTCTTCCTTCAGCACTTTGAATATATCATCCCACTCTTTTTTGGCCTGAAGTATTTCTACTAAAACATCTACTGAGAGTTATATTGAGACTTTTTTGAATTTGAGATTTCTTGTCTCTTACTGCTTTTAGTGATCGTTATCTTTTATTGTTAGTAATTTGATGATAATGTGCCTTGAAAATTTCTCTTTGGGTTGAATTTGATTGGAGACCTTTGAGTTCCCTGACCCTGACCCCAATGTTTCCTTAGATTTGGGGAATTTCCAACCACTGTTATCTTAAACATGTTTTCTAGACCTTTCTCTCTTATCTCTTTCAGATACTCCCAATGTGCATAGGTAGTTTGCTTGATAGTGTCCCATAATTACTGTAGACCTTCTTTATTCTTTTTTCTTTTTGCTACTCTGTTTGGATAATCTCCTACATCTTGTCTTCAATCTCACTGATTGTTTCCTCTATTGATCAAATATGTTGTTGAAGTTTTCTGAATTTTTCTATCAGGTTATTATGTTTCTGATTTATGGGATTTCCATTTTTTTGGTTGTTTTTGCTTCTATTTCTTCAGCAGAATTCTTATTTTGTTCATGAATTATCTTCCTAATTTTGTTTAAATTTTCATACGCATTTTCTTTTTTTTTGTTTTTTTTTTTGTTTTATAATGGAAATTTTATTTATTTATTTATTTATTTTTTATTTACTTATTGATTCATTGAACACAAATGGAGTACAGCTATTGTTTCACTGGTTGTACACAAAGTAGAGTCACACCATCTGTGCGTTCATGCATGTACACAGGGCAATGGTATCTGTCACACACTCTGTTATTAATTTTACCCCCCACCCGCCCCCACCCCCCCTTCCCTCTATGCTAGCTATCTTTCCTCCATTCTTGCCATCTTTCCCCCCCATATTATGCATCATCATTCATTTATCAGAGAGACCATTCGGCTTTTGGATTTTTGGGATTGGCTGATCTCACTTAGCATAACAGTTTCCAACATCATCCATTTACCTACAAATACCATAATTTTATTCTTCTTTATGGCTGAGTAATATTCCATTGTGTATATATACCACAGTTTCTTTATCCATTCATCTACTGAAGGGCATCTAGGTTGATTCCATAATCTAGCTATTGTGAATTGAGCAGCTATGAACATTGATGTGGCTGCATCACTGAAGCAATCTGATTTTAAGTCCTTTGGGTATAGGCCAAGGAGTGGGATAGCAGGGTCAAATGGTGGATCCATTCCCAGTTTTCTAAGGAATCTCCACACTGCTTTCCAGAGTGGCTGCACCAACTTGCACTCCCACCAGCAATGTATGAGTGTACCCTTTTCCCCACATCCTCGCCAACACCTGTTGTTGCCTGTGTTCTTGATAAAAGACATTCTAATAAAAATATGGAACGCTTCACGAATTTGCGTGTCATCCTCGCATTTTCTTATAATGTCAGGAACTTCTCTAAAAGGATTATTATGAATTCCTCATCAGTCATTTCATAGATCTTGATTTCTTTTTCATCTACCACTGGTTTCCTTTGGTGGTGTGATAGTCTCCTGGACTTTCCCAATTCTTGTATCTTTACATTGATGCCTGAGCAGTTGAAGGCATTGACAGCATTTTTTATTGAAGTAATTCTTGACACTTAAAATTTACTGAGGTCCTCAAAGAACTTAGTTAATATGTTTTATGTCTGTAGACATTTACCATACCAGAAACTGAAATTTTAAAACATATTTATTAATTCATTTAAAAACAGTGATAACATGCCCATGTCAACACAAATAACATACTGCTGTTTTTTAAACACGCTTTCCTGTTAAAAAATCAGTTGGAAAAGTGGCATTATTTTACTTTTTCAAACCCCTTCACATCTACCTAAAAACAGAGATGCTGATTCTGAACCTTGCTTCTGTATTCAAGCTGCTTTGCTATTGTGTGTTGGGCAGCCTCTGGAAAACTCAGCTGTCCCTGTCTGAAAGCATGAGAGTGAAAACATACATGTAAAAATCATTTGTCATCGATCCCCTAAACATGTCCCGGGGCTTCCTAAATGTCCCCAGACTACATTTGGAGAAGTAATATTCCTTTTCAAGTTTTTATGAATGTAATTTTCATCAAACCACATTTAGAATACTTATTTAGAATAATTAGCTTATTTCCAAATGTTTAAAACTAGGGTAAAATATACATGACATAAAACTTACCATCTGTCTTAGTTTATTTGATGTCACTAAGCCCCACGTGGTGGCGCACGCCTGTAATCCCAGCACTTGGGAGGCTGAGGCAGGAGGATCGCAAGTTCAAAGCCAGCCTCAGCAACTTAGCGAGGCCCTAAGCAACTCAGTGAAACCCTGTCTCTAAATAAAACACAAAATAGGGCTGGGGATGTGGCTCAGTGGTTGAGTGCCCCTGAGTTCAATCCCCAGCATCAAAAAAAAAAAAAATCTAAAATATTCCTGACACTGTGTACTTTATAACAATAAGAGGTTTGTGTAGCCCACACTTCGGGAGGCCAGGTCAGGTCATCACATCTGGTGAGGGCGTGGTGTGTGCTGCGTCATGACGTGGTGGATGGGGAAAAGAGAGGGGGTGGGAAGCGTCACAGTGTTACAGAGCTGGGGCTTCCTGGGAAACTGAGGCAACACCAAGACTCTCCCCTCCCTGCAAACCCTGATTTTTGCAATCAGGCCGGAAAGATTCTGGGCAGGTTGCTCAAAGCAGCAGGCATGAGCTAGAAGGGAGAGGAAAAGGGAAAAGTACTCCCTCAAGGAAAGCGTGGGTGCCTCTCCTGCCCTCCCATCTTGTTGGGGTCCCAGGGACGTTTCCTGAGAGTTCTGCCCAGGGCCACCTCTTGACTTTTGACTGACAGCAGGTTGTCATGAGACTCTCAAGTCCCCACTGCCAGATCTTGTGATCAGGGGAATTTTCCTTATGAGCCTGACTTCTGGGATCTGGTCTGTGTCAGGGTCACAGAAAACCCCTTTTGGGGTAACTCGTGCTCTTCATTTTGGCATTTGGGGGCCTGCTTTTCTCCTGCAGATAGCAGGTGGTTTGCTGAGGAAAGTAACATATCCTGCTGACTTAAGCCAGGCAGGGATGCAGGAAAATTGCTTTTTAAAAATGAAAGCATGTGGGGGTCACCACAGTGGTCATTTTATACAATTACTCCCTTAAGCTCGTCTTCCACCACTGTCTGTCCCCTCGCAACAGGTGGAAGGAGAAGGAAAAGACTGGGAAGGCTCTTTTTCACAACCACCAGCCCTGGTGGGCTCTAATTCCTCCTGAGGGACCTCATTCCCTGTAGGAGGCCAGTGCTGATCACCCCCAAGGGCAGTCAGTGTAAGCAGACACCCAGCACTGGGCCTCACGGCGGGCGGGCAGCCCAGAGACTCCCTACACTGCGGCTGCTCCACAGATATTCTGAGTCAAACTGGTCGGAAAAACGGTTTCTTCAAAGCCAGTTTTGAAGGAAGAGAGAAAATTTGGTTTCAAAAATTCCATCTTCGGAGGCTCTGAGGACAAGGGAAGATTCTAAAAGAGTAGAGGCAGGTGGCAAATTGAGACAACAGGCAGGAAATGGGCATGTGCAGACAGCTGGCCTGGGCCAGATGGGTGCCACGGGCAGGTGTCTCCACTTTCAGCTTCCTAGGCGTCCTTGGTCGAGGTGACCCTCGCCTTTACTGTCAGCAAGAGGAAGCTGCTCAGGATTTTACAAGGGGCCAACTCCGTCTGCTTCACAGTCACTTCCCACTAGGCCCCACCTCTCAAAGGTCCCATGCCCGTCAAAACTGCTGCATTAGGGATGGAGCATCAAGAACATGCATCTTTGAGGGACAAATCACATCCAGACCATAGCACCATCTTAACCATTTTCAAGGGCGCAGTTCCGTAGCTCTAAGGGCATTATCGTGCAACCAGTACCCGGCTGCAGAACGCTTGTATTTCCCAAATTGAAACATAGCTCCCATTGAACAACAGTTTCTTGTCCTTACTGCCCCTGCTTTTTGTACCACCAGTCACATTCTGTCTTTATGAATTTGGCTGTTCTAGGCACCTCGTATCATTTTCTTTTCTTTTTCTTTTTTTTTTTTTTTTTTTGCGGCTCTGGGGATTGAACCCAGGGCCTTGTGCTTGCAAGGCAGGCACTCTACCAACTGAGCTACATGCCCAACCCTGCCTCATAAAATTGAATCATATAGTATTGTCTTTTTCATGTTGCAGAATGTCTTCAAGGTCATCGATGTAACAGGATGACTGAGCCATGCTCCGTTTTATGTGTAGACCACATTTTTGTTTCCCATCCATCCGCTGATGGACGCTTGGGACGCTTGGACGTTGCAACTTTTCCTTTGGGGTGCGAGTGCTTTATGCCACTAATTCTCATCGTCATGACAACTCTGTAGGAGCTTCTCTTCAGCTAAGCAAACAGGCTCTAAGAGGCATGTGACCAAGATCAGATCACATAATGGAGGCAGGATATCGACCTGGGCTTGTTTGACTCCAAAGCCCACATGCTTCCTGCCAAGCCATGATGGGAGGGAGTGTGGACTTTATTCTGTGCACTGGGGGGATGACAGCAGGATAAGCTCAAAGTCCACTTGGAAAAGGACCATGGGGAGAGAAGCTTACTCATTGCAGCCCTATAAGGACCAAGTGTTTGTTTCAAAGGTTATTATAATCTTCATGGAAAAATCAGTACCTCTATTGTTCTGTAGCAGCTGGTTTTATCTGCAAGAAGAGTTTTGGGGACAGTTTTGTTCCTAAGCACAAAGCCCCTTGACAAGGAAATGTTACATATTCGAATTAGTGATCTGGCCACCCAGAAACTGGATTGGCATACACCCGGCAGCTGGGACCGAGTGTGATGGGCGCAGAGCTGGGCTGAGGGGATCCTCACAGGCTGTGCTGCCAGCGTGACTGCTACCTGCTCCCTAAAGACCCAATGGGCAAGTCGCTGATGTTTGTAGGGGTGGGCAGTCCAGAGCATTGATCCCAGGACCTCACACATGCCAGGCAAGCCACACCCTCAGCCCTTTTTATTTTACTTGGAGACATGGTCTCACTAAGTTGCCCAGGCTAGCCTTGAACTTGTGATCCTCTTGCCTCAGGCTCCCCAACATAGGCATGTGCCACCACACCTGGCTCACTTCTTATCTGGGGCCCCACATCTGCAAAAAGATAGGATTCCTCAGATAGTTTTCAAATAGGTGATAGCTTCAATCGCAAGCTGAATTTGGGGTCACTAAGTAAAACTAGTAATAGGTAGAACCGCTCTGATTCAGGGGTGCATGCTGAGAGCCCCTCCTTTCTGCCTCCCTCCTCCCAGCCAGGTACCCCAGACAAGAGCTGTCTGCGGGTATCTCCTGCTTCTCCCTCAGAGACTTGAGGCTGTTCAGACCCATCCTCCAAAGGAAGGCTCCCTCTGGGTGGAATGCACCCAGCTGCCGACCCCCAGCTGGCATTTGCTCAGCCCGACAGAGCAAGCTGACGTAAGTCCAGGTTGCAATTCAGTCACACACCCATCTCTTTGAACCCTGAGCCAATGTGATTATCTTATCAGCCAGTGAATTTGCCAAGTCTGATGAAAACTCAAAGGAGTTGGTTTTTTTCTTTCTCAGAGAAGGAAAAACGGGCTTTCCATTGGCAGAGTAAGAAAGGGAGGAGGAGTGCGCTCTGGCGGCAAAGGCAAGGAGAGCTGAGTGGGTGGCTTCCACGTGACCTGCTCCTTGTGGTAATTCTCAGATGCTTCACCCCCTTGCTTAGCCGAGGGACAGCCCAGAGCCCCTGGGTCCCCCAACTCAGAATGTGTTGAGTATCTCCTGTGAGCCTCAGCCTCCTCTCCCTCCCCACTCTGGCTGTGTTGGCATTTTTTATTTCTTTGGGGCTCAGTAATCCTGCAGCAGGCAGATGCCAGGCGTGCAGACCTGGGAAAGCACATATCCCGATGAAACTCAGGACGGAGGAGAAAGAGGGAAACGACAGGTAGCAGTCAGGGGAGAGGTCCCCCGACATCCCCTCCAGAACAGCGTCTGCTCCAGGGACAGTCGGTGATTAGTTACATGGTCTATTTCTAAGGGTTTTTTTTTTTTTTCTTCATTATAAAGTAATGGAAATTGCTACTTAAAAAGAAACTGACTTGTGAAAATTAAGAAGTTTAATCCCCCTTCACTCATTTAGAAGCTCCTCAGAGCTACTATTAAGAGTTTGGTGAGAGTATTTTCCAGACATATTTTTCAAATATGATTTTAAATAAACGTGTGTGTACATATATACACAGATATGTACAAGTGAAATCCTGCTGCTTTTTCACGGAATACGTTTTGGGAAGATCTTCCTATCAGGGTACATCGATTTAGCTTATTCTTTTTAATGGCTTCTCAGGTTTTCATAATAGAGATGGACCACAAATCACTCACCCAATTTTCTGTGGAAGAACCTTCTCTGGTTGTGTCTCGCGGCTGAAGAACACATTTTAAAAGTATGCTGCCCCCCTCACCAGACTTTCACCACCATGATCTGGATTTTTGCACCTTGGTGGAAGAAACCCTTGGCATTTTATTTTCCTTTCTTAAATTGGTCGTGCTGTGTCCTAGTGAAAAGAACCAAAAGCTGCGGGGTTTGGTTCATCTGGTCTTGCCATTTATAATCCACCTAACCTTGAACTTGAGAGTCTTCACCTGTCAGATGGCCTGCCCACTTCAGTGCTGCCCAGAGAGCAAGAGAGAGCACCCTCAGAAGGTGGCAGGTAGGACCAGTGTCTTGGGTCCTATCAGGGTCCCTCTGAAAGTCTGGGAGTCTTGACTCTCTGGCTCTCTCTTGTCAGAAAGAGTCAAGGATACAGTTTGATGGTCTTCACCCAGATTTTAGATGCCTCTGTCCACTGGCATCTTCGACCTCAGGAGCAACCAGCCCCAGCTATGTCTTCTGGCCTATTTCAGAGAACTCTACTCCAGAGTTGCAGAGCAATTTGAGTAATTATCAAAGTGAGGAAAGAACATAGGCAGGGGGCTGGCCCACTGCCCTGGAAACCTCCATCTTCCTCCAGGAATTCACTGTGAAGGGCGGGGCGGCCCCAGCAGAGCGTTGTGGGAGCTGCAGTTGGATTTAAACAGCTGCCTCCATTGTCTTAACCAAAAGACAATACGTGCAATTAAATGCTTCCACTCAGGCAGGCCTGTGCCACATCTTGGAAGGGAAAAGAGGAGACAGAAAGCTTTCAGCTGCGCTGGGATGGAGAAGAGGGAGG
This sequence comes from Glaucomys volans, assembly GCA_020662805.1. NCBI lineage: Eukaryota > Metazoa > Chordata > Mammalia > Rodentia > Sciuridae > Glaucomys > Glaucomys volans. The sequence continues at coordinate 188,463 of JAJEJO010002577.1, forward strand.
ACGGCCCTGGAGGATCCAGATGGGGGGCTCCGAAGGGGAGTGTGTTCCATGCCCGCCCAGTCAGCAATCCTGGACGTTCCCAGGTCTGAACTCCAGTCTCTGAGTCTGTCCTCACGTGACCACCTCCTCTCTGTCTGCTTGCATTGAATCTCCTCTTTCCTTGGAAAAGATCATTGGGTTTAGGGTTCACTCTAAATCAAGGATGCTCTCGGATCAAGATGCTTAACTATGTCTGCAAAGACCTTACTGAGGACTCAGACGTACCTTTTGGGAAGGCACATGTAATTCAACCCACTACAATGAGGTGTGTGAACTTAAACACCATATTTCATCAAAAATTTTATTTACCCTTATTGGTTTTTAAAGTCAGTTTTTTTGTTTGTTTGTTTTTGTTGTTTTTTGTTTTGGTTTCCATGGTGCTGGGGATCGAACCCAGGGCCTTGTTCTTGGCAGGCAAGCACTCTACCAACTGAGCTATATCCCCAGCCCTAAAGTCAGTTTTAATCTTCACACGGATTGTGACAAGGAACTACATGGATGTGTTTATCAGACGGTTGGAAATATATCTCAGGAGAAAGGGTGAAGCTGGGGATCCTGGTCTGGAAACCACTGAAACCAAAGGAGATGAGAACTGGAAGTTTCTTCTGTGAGTTTCTGTGACTTCAGGTTTAAAGAAGGGACAAGCCAGGCGTGGTGGTGCACGCCTGTATTCCCAGTGACTTGGGGGCTGAGATAGGAAGACCAAGTTGGAGACCAGCCTGGGTAACTTAGGGAGCCCTGTCTCAAAATTTTTAAAAAAGCTTAAAAAGGGGCTGGGGACATGGCTCCACGGTAGAGGGCCGGGGATTGAAAGAAGGAGAAGAGGTGGTCAGTCAGAGAGGCCAGCACCCTAGCTCTGAGGTGGTCTCCTCTTGTCAATCACCCCGTCCCTCGCTTGGACCCTTGAGATCTTTCTCATGAGCACCTTGGAGAGCACAGAGCTCCAGCAGTCCTGGAATCTCAGGACCTTTGTCCTCGGAGCTTATTCTACGACCTAGAGCTGTCCTCAGATTGCCACCACAGGTGCTGGCTCTTGAGCAGTGGTAAGGCAGGTGTGTTCATTTGAGTCTGTGCTGAGGGGCTGCTCAGATTCCGGGGTAAGCTCGCCGAGCGAATAGGAGCACTCAGTGCAGGGCAGAGAAGAGCCACAGGCCACGTTCGGAAGGCAAAGCCTTGGTCTCCCATTCCTTCCTTCTTTCTTCCCCTTCCATCCACCTTTGCTGGGTACCTACTCTTGCCTTGCTTTGGCAGTCGGAATAAAAACATGAATGAGGTACAGCGTGAGTCAGTGAGAAAGTTTTAGGCTGGTGAGGGGACCAGACCAAAACCAGACCATCCCCGTACAACTCCAGATAATAATGCTGATAACCACCATGTATCGGCATGTCTCCTGTGTGTCAGGCTTGGTAAGAAACACACACTCTCTCATTGAATTATTACAAGCCCCCATTTCACAAATGAGGAAACTGAGGCTCCTGGGGAGCAGCTTCCCAGCTTCAGGGTCAGTACTGGGGCTTGAAACCACATGTGTTGGAGTCTAAGTCCATTCTTTAACTCCAGTCTCAGAAACACAAGAGGAAGAGCCCCTGTACAGTTGGGCAGACAAGACATTTGTCATTGGTCTGTGGGACTTAAAAATATGGTCTAACCTGTCAATTGGGGTCAGATCGTGTCAGCTGAACAAACGCTCCTACCTGCTCCTCTCTGGCCTTCACCTCTACCCCTCCCTCCCGGTCGGTCTGATGGACTTTGATGAGGTTATTTACCCTGTGCTCTCTGATTCCCTCCTGGCCCTTCTGCTGGACTCAGAACCCCATGAGGACAAAGCCCTCCCGTGCCCTGCAGGTCCCTCCAAGCCCTGAAACGCTTCCCCCAGCTCAGGATCAGCAGCTGCTCTGGGATGGGGACGGCTCTCAGTAAATAAGAATCATGACCAAGGGGGACACAGCTGGCCAGGGCTGCATCCATCACTTAGGACCAGCATCCGCGCTCGCAGCTCCTCTCCTTGGCATTCCTCACGCTGCAGAGGCTGAGATTGACCCTCCTTTGTAATTGAATCTCACAAATGGGCGGCGCCGTGACTAACGGGCCAGCAGGGTTTCATCAGAAATCACCTAGGCAGACCAGCACTGCATGACAGATGGCCCCTTCCCCGCCCTGCTCCATGGCACAGACCCGGAGCTCTGGAGGGAGCGAGGACAGAACAAAACGAGGTCACCCCTCAGGTGTGCCAGGACGAGGGTCCGAGGGTCACTGGACGCTTTGTAGGCATGTGCTATATAGTGTGTGTCTCAAACGTCCCCCAAGGTCCCATGCACTAAGGGCTCAGGGTTTGGCGCTGTTGGTGGAACTTCAAGCGGTGGAGCCCCGTGGGAGGGGTGCTGGTCATTGGAGGTGTGCCTTCCAAAGGGACGGTGGGAGCTGGGCCCCTTCCTCTTCCTCTTTCACTTCTTGGTGACTGGATCTGCTCCCCCGTGATGTGCTGCCTCAGCCCAGTCCCAAAAACAATGGGAACTCCAAAACTATGAGCCAAGTAAACCCCTTCTCTTTATAATTTTGGTTACCTCAGATACATGTTACGATGTCAGAAAGCAACAAAGACATGACTTTAGGTCCTCTTCTCTGGGAACCTGTGTCCAGCCCCTCTACCCCAGGACCAAGGCTGATGATTATCTTTCTCACCCACCATAAGCATTGGACAAAACCCTGTAGGAAAGGTGAAGAAGAGAAAAGAGTAACAGATTCATTGAGTCAAAGTTCTAGTGACACAGAAGCCCTTCAGAAATGAAGAAGGTTCTAGCTTCTACCACTGGCTGGCAGAAAGGAATTCTGGTTACCATGACTCACTTGGGGGAAGAAAGGGCTGGAGACAGGAGGGCAGGAGAAGGAGGGAGAGATGTTCCTCCTGATCCTTCCACAACCTCAAGTCCAAGTCTCGGCCCACCACGGCACCCTATTGTGGTGTATTTTGTTCTGAGCCCCCAAGTTATAAACCCACCCTCTAATCAAAAACTCGCATTAAAAGTTCCTGGGTCACGACCTAACTTGTGTCCTGAAGGAATTCCTCACCTTGTTAATGCCGAGTGGAAAGACAGAACATCCAGACGCAGAGACTGGGACCGCTTGAGCTTCTGTCAGAATTTCAAAGACAGAAACGGTTCTTCACTTTGCGACTTGAAGAAAGAGAGCTTCTGAGCAAAACCCCAACGATGGCCTTCACTGCAATGTGAACATGTGGGGGGTGGATGTCTGCTCCCCATCTCACCCACTGTCCTGGGCTTGGGCGGAAACCAACTCTGAACAGCGTGGGATGTGGTGGTGGGGAGAGGTACAAGGTCACAGGCAGGGCCAGACCAAAGGAGCAGGAGAGGGTCTTCCAATGAGGGCAGTTCCTGCCTGATGGAAGTGTCCCAGACACAATCAGACAGACACTTCGCACTCGTGCTCCTAAGCAGGGGTCCAATAGAAAATCTAAAACAGACGCATGGACATGGGGGCACCATCAAGAAGAGTGAGGAGTGGTGGACAGGGAGGAGAGAAGGGAAGGAGGGAAGTCCAAGGACGGTAAACAGAGCAGGCCAGACTGCACCCCGGGACTCCCAGCTCCGGGGCCCTTCTCTCGGGAGAAGTCTCACTGCTGCTCTCACGGCAAACCTGCCGCTCGCTTGCTCTCTCTGTGTCCTGCTCAACCCTTGGCCGAGTGGAGACAAGGAACCCAGCACCCCCAGACGGTAGCAATGGGGCGGCTCATCCTGCCTGTCCCGAACGCTGAATGACCTGAAGACCTTCGTTGTATTTTAAAGACAATGAGCTGACTGGGGGACGAGGAAGTGACAGCTCCAGATGAGAAATCGTTAAGTGGCCTACAAAGCGTCCACAGCAAGAACACGGGGTCCCCAGAGTTAAGTCACAGGGCACAAGCGGTGGGTCACAGCGTCGTGCTCGTGGATTAACAAGTCCTGTAGAGAAAAGGTCTCTTAAAACGTGCTCTCCAGCAACCACCGGAGGGGCAACATCGATTTCCTTGCCAACAAATGTTGGAAAAAATTAAGACTCAGCAATTATTGAACGAGCTGAGTCCTTCAGACCAGAAGAAATAGACAAGCCCTCGCCCTCAATCATGGGCAATGACAACGCAGATCGAATGAACGGATGCACTCGGTCTTTTGCTGATTTTCATTGCTTCTCATAAGAATTTTTTCCAATAAAGATCATTTATATGATTGATGGGCCTGGCTCGGGGGAGGTGGCAGCCTTCCACTCTAGGAAGGCCAACAGCAGTAGGTGACCCATTGGCGCGGGGTAACCTCAGCAGAGGAGGACGGGAGCCTGCTGACAGGCCAAGGCCACGGAACCACCCAGGCCCAGCCTGGGCAACGAGGCTCTCAAAGCTCAGAATTCACAAAAAGGAGACTTTCCGTGAAAGGAAACTTGGGGGTGGGAAGCAAGACAACGTCTGCCTGAAACTCTGGGGACAGGATTTGAGAGGGAAGTGGGACACCAAGTTACTGATTTGGGGGTGTCCCTCAGCACTTCCCTCCTTTCTGGGGCCTCTGTCCCCATACGTGATGCTGACTCTGTCCATGCATTAGTCACAGCCTCTGGGCCCCTTCCGGGGCTTTGGGACAGTGAAGGTGAAGGGATAGTGGCCAACCTGATAGGCACTTTCCCCACTCCTCAGTCCCAGAGCTCCGCTCCCTGTCCCCAAGACCTGCCTTTCCCTGCAGGGAGTCTGGTGTCCTCTGGGCTCCCTCCCCTCCAGCAAAGCAGATGGGCGTCCTGGACTCCTGACAAGGTGCTGCAGCCTGCTAGGCTGCAGGTGACCTGGCACCTTGGCCCTGGAGACTGGAGGCTCGAGGTCAGGCCTCAGCAGGTCTGGCTCCTCCTGAGGCCTCTCTCCCGGGCTTTCAGGCAACAGCCTGCCTCCTGCCTCCTGTGTCCCACAGTCACGTCTGTTGATATGTCTGTGTCCCAATCTCTTCTTATGAGGACACCAGTTCTCCAGATTAGGGCCCATCCTAATGAACTTTTCTTACCTCAGTCACCTCTTCAAAGGTGCTCTGTCCAAATGCAGCCGCATCCTGAGGTCCTGGGGTTGGACTTCAATACACATGAATCTTGGTTCCAGCTCATCCCCCAGAGTGGGCTCTGCAGCTCCTCACCTGTCTCTGGGGTCCCCTCTCTGTGACCAAACTGCTCCGAAAGCTCATCAACCACACCCCTACCAGCAGGTTACTTGTGGGAGCACGCAGCTCCACTCCCACCTCCCCTCACAGTCGGCACACGCTGCCTTTGCACACACGTGCACATGGACGCATCTCGGTGGACCTGGCTGGGGTCACAGGGGTGCCTCTGACAGTCCCCGCACCCTGTTCTGTATCCGTCATAGCTGTGGACGACCAGGCTTGGTCATCCCCCAGGTCTGAGGGATGAACTCACACACTGCTGCCCAAGCCACGTGAGCCCTGCTCCAAGACAGGGCATGGAGGCAGCACCCCATGAAGTCCCCACAAACTCCCATGTCACAGCCTTCCTGACCTGTGGTGTTAAGGACCCAGTTTTTGTTTTGGGGTTGTTTGTTCGCTTTTCCAGTTCTGGGTCCAACCCAGGGCAGTGAGGCAAGGGTTCACCCCCAACCCAAGAACCCAGGATTGAGACTGGGAGTGCCCTTCAGGGTGGGAGCTCGGCCTGCTTCCCTGCCTTTCCTCCTTCCTGCTGGAAAGGGGCTCCTGGGAGGGGGCAGGGCCCAGCTGCTGTTTGCACTTGTGACCTTGCTCCCCGCTGGCTGGGGGTGGAGCCTGTCCCCACGCACTCCCTGCCTTCCCCAAAGCCCCTGGTGTGCAGCAGTAGGGACTCAGCCTGAGCTGCCCCAGCAGCAAGGCCACTGCTCCTCCTGCCCAGGGCTTTGTTTCTGAAGAAGGTCAGAGACAACCGAGGACGCTGACTGCCGCAGTCATGGTAGGTGCTCATGGTGTGGACGGTCAGTCCAGCTGGGCTGTGTCCAGGCTGGACCTATGACCCACGTGTGGGAGGGCAAAATTAGACCACATCTGGGGCTGGGGGAGGCCATGGGGACCCTCCTGAAGCAGACTCAAGGCTCCGGGGAGATGCTGGGGTGCAGGGAGAGGTGCAGGGGAGGAAGGCTGGGCTGGACTCAGCTCTTTCATTAGGTTGCTGGGGAAGTCACTTCACCTCCAGGGTCTCAATTTTGGCTGCTGAAAACAGGAGTAAGATCATCTAGTCCATGTCACTAATGTAGGATCTAAATAAGATATAAGGACCCCGGCACAGTGGCCTGTAACACAGCGGTGTCCAACAAAGGGGATTCTTATCTCTAGGACTTTGAGGGTTAGAGGCCCGGAAGACCTCACCATTGAGCCTCCCAGATGTGCCCTTTCCCTGCTAGAGAAGCCTGGTGGGTAAGCTGAGGGCCAGTTGCCAATCCTCCTTGGGCCACCTAGGTCAGCTCCTGCGGCCCCCTCCCTGCTCAGCTGCAGCTCTGCTGGGCCCTCAGAGAGGTGCCCAGGACAGCGACCAGCTTGAGTCCTGCCTTCTCATCTAGTCCTGCCCTTGAACTCATCTAGGCCCCTTGGCCTAAGAATGAGCAGAATTTCCCATGTAGTCTGCCCATCCAATCAGAAGGGGTCAAGGAGGCAGTAACAGGGGCCCCTGCATGTAGACCCACAGCTTTAGAGTTTCCAGTTTGTGTTTGATCTTCCTAGTGACCCTGATCTGAGAGCTGTTTAGGGCAGAAAGGAGCCTGGGCCCAGCACTGTGGCTCAGCTCCTCTCCGCAAGAAGAGTAGGGGCGTCGGGAAAATGCAACAGGCTGGAATTTCAACAGCCTGCTTCCTTGCTGAGATCTGACTTTTTTCCCGGTGCAGGTCCATGGGCATAAAGGGGTCCGGTTCGAGAACTGGGCAAGGACCTATGGCTGTTGCCCAGAGATGTACTATCAGCCCACATCTGTGGAAGAGGTTAGAGAGGTGAGTATCCACCTCCGAGCTGCTGCCCTGGCAATGGCGAGGAAGCTGGAATCAGGACTTGCCAGGCTAAGATCCCAGCCCAGCCCCAGCCCAGAACTGCTGGCTGGTGGTGAGCTCCATGAATCGTCCAGACCCAGGGCTCCTGCCACCCTCTCCCTGCTCCGGGTCAACCTAGAAACCTGCTGCAACTTCCCTGCCACCTCCAACCTTCACAGTCACGTCCCAAGGACCTCAGATCTGCACTTGCTGCTCAGTGCTCTTCTGTGATGTATGCACGTGCGTACACACACACACACACACACACGTGCATGCACGCAAATGCAGATATATGCACGCACTCTCACATCCACACTCACACTTGCAATGACTTCCTGAGAAGAATCAGTGGGTAGTAGGGAAGGGTGCTGAGTGTAGGAAAGGCAGGAGCATCTGGAGAGTCCTGGGCGGTGGCTACAGGTGGGGGCAGGGATGTTGGCAGGGCAGAGTGGCTTTGGATGGATCAGGAGAGCCACAGACTCCATTGATGGGAGAGGGAGGGAGCTGGGGGGTGTGGTGTCGCACACACAAAGGTGGTTCCCTGGCAGACCCTCTGCCCTGTGAATCGCTAGCAGCTGGGGGTGTCCCAGGCCATCTTCCCCTGATGGGCTAGCAGTATCCTCGAGTGGTGGAGGAAGCGCCAGGAAGATGCCTTACAGAGTTAAACCGATGTCTTTACAGCAGAGCACGTGGCCTTCAGCATGCGGTGCACCAGGAGGGAGGGGGAGGAGCTGGGAAGACCAGCCCTGCTCAGCGTCACCCATCACAGGCTTCCTGGTCTCGTGGGCCCTTGAACACCCTGTAGTGTGAATTGGAAGGCTGGTGTTCTGTGGCACAGATAGGAGGCTGTCGGAGCAGAGAGAAGACAGTGAACACATTCATTTAAGTGACATCGTTCATCCACTTATTTATCCATTCGACAATCTTTAGCCACCACTAGCTTTGCCAGGCCTGGAGTAGGCACTGTGGGTTCAAGGTCAAATTCAGTCACTGCCACTGCCCTCCAGGAGCCCTAATCCTGAGCATGGAGACCAACCCAAGGTCCTCCTAGTCAAGCTAAAGAGCATGGGTCTTATCCTTGGGACCCTGGGGCACCCTTGGGAGGTTCGGGTTGGTAAGGATATGATGGGGTTTGCCTTTAGAGAGTCCTGACCTGCAGCAGAGAATGATCCAGAGTGGCAGACTGGAGGGTCCCTTGGATGTCCACCCAGGCCCACGTCCAGGCCCATCCTCTGGCTCTCTGGAGGGCCTGGCACAGCAGTCTGCAGCCGGGCGGAGTCCCTGAGGCTTGGTGCATCTCCCGGGTTGCCTGCGCCCCCTGCAGGTCAGGACAGGACCCTGCAGGTTCTCTGGCTGTCCCTCTGACTCTTGCGTGGTCTTGGCAGGTACTGGCCCTGGCCAGGCAGCAGAACAAGAAGGTGAAGGTGGTGGGGGGTGGCCACTCACCCTCGGACATTGCCTGCACTGATGGCTTCATGATCCACATGGGCAAGATGAACCGGGTCCTCCAGGTACAGGAGCCCTGGGCTCACCCTCTGCTGGCCCCAAGCTTGATAGCCTTGCCTTCGCCCCAGGCCCAGGGCACATGCTCCTCAGCTTTCAACATCTCGCTGCCTCTGAGTCCCCAGAGTAACACCCTGATTCCTGGCCTCTCCTTGCACACTCCTCACCGAACCCTCCCTGGATTGGGTCAGGTCGGCCCAGTCCCTGTGGCCATGGAGAAGATGTCTGCTCCCATTTCCTGCCAAAGCCTCCTCTTAACTTTGCTAGAATTGGAGCAGAGAATCAAATTCCCAAAAGACAGACTTGCAATGACAAATTCAGAGAGACCTGAAGTGGCGCGTACCTAGCTTTAGAAGTGGAGAAATTAAAGATCAGAGAGAGTCAGTGACTCACCAGGAGTCACACAGCCAAACAGCAGCAAAGCTGGACACAGAACCAAGACTGACGGTAGCCCTGTGCTGGGATGCTGTCCATGTAATTCAGCCTACCCCTGGTACCTGCCAGCGACTCAGGGTTCTGGACAGGTATGCCCCTTGTTAGAATTCCTGTTCTCACTTGCTAGGGTCAGCACCCCTAACCTGTGATTTTTGGCAGATAATCTCCCCTCCCCAAACCCACTAGCAAGGATCTGAGTTTCTCTCACTGTTTCATTTGCTCAGACTGGCAGTCTCTACCTCTTAGAAAACATCTGGGCCAAGGGATCAGTCATGGCAGTAATTAACTCTGTTTGTTAATTAGTGAGGACCAAGCTCTAGCAATTGATTTTACTGAGCTCTGAGCTCTGGGTCACTGGAATGAGCTTTGGAGTCTGACAGATGTGGACTCCCATCTCCTTTCCAGCACCAATGGTTGTGGGACCTTGGGCACGCGACTTCAAGTCCCTGCATCTCAGCCTCACAGATGTAACTTGCAGAGCCTGCTCCTACCTAGCACTCAGGCCACTGTGGGGACCTCAGACGCACCCTGTTGCTTGGGGGGCACCACACAGATGCTACCTCTCTGCCCTTCCAGTTCCTGACCTTTGCCTAGGTCTTCCCAGGCTGAGGGTAAGGCTGGGAATTTGAACTCCACTTAGGAAAGTCACGGTCCTCTGGAAGCAGGCCCTCTTTAGTTGATTACTTGGCCCAGGAGCACAGAGGAAGTCCCACGGTGCCAGTCTGCACAGGAGGGCGGGATCCTGGTCCTGGCTCTGCCGTGTGGGCCTGGGCAAAACTGCCCCAGGTGTGCCTCTCCCTCCACCCAGGCTCCAGCATCCTCGGGCTCCAATCCCCTTAGGCTGCCTGCAGCAGGAGCTGGCTCGAGCTGATCGCCAAGTGGGACAGACACGCATATTCCTGAGGAGTGACTGCGGGGGTGAGGGCTGGGTGAGGGCCTGCTGACCCCCAGCTCTGCTGGTCTCTTGCAGGTGGACAAGGAGAAGAAGCAGGTGACCGTGGAGGCTGGCATTCTCCTCTCAGACCTGCACCCACAGCTGGACAAGCATGGCCTGGCTCTGTCCAAGTAAGAGCCCCTACCCCATTCCCAGGGGGCCCAGGGCTGCCTACCACCCACTGCACTGGCCTGGGCCAGACACAGAAGGATCTGGGTGTTCGGGAAGAGTGCTTCTCAGGTGCTCCTCTTTCTCTGGACCCCCATTCTTCCCCCTCGGGATGTCTGTCTCTTCATCCCTCTGGGTCCAGGGGCTCTTTTGTGGGAACAGAAAGAAGCAGGCCAGAGAAGAGCTGGACATTACATAATAGTCCTGAGCACAGGTGACACAGCCGTGCATGAAGAGTTTCTGAAAATTTTCAATAAGCAACTCTAGGGGTCAAAAAACAAGGATGTGCAACATAAGCTCTCAAGGGAACAGAGGAATGTGGTGACCGAGTCACGGGGCTTCCTGGCCTGCCCATCCATGGCCTCGATTGTCCCCCCACCCAAATGTGGTGTCAGTGGTGGCTCAGGTGTAGGGTCAGGGATTTCCACTGAAACAAGTCAAACGCAGCCAGAGGAGGGAATCCCCGTGCATTTCAACCACCAGCAACAGGAGATGGGTGCTCACTACACCAGAGTGGCAATCTTGGTGCAACTGGAACTCCACCATGAAGCTTGAACTTGGCCTTGGTGCCTCAGTCTTATCACAGGCCTGGGCATTGCATCTCTTTTGCACTCTGCAAACCATCTGCTCCTGACTCTCTAGGGGTCACAGCAGTGCCAAGTGTCACAGAGCGGCTGCCCGGGCAGACCTTGCTCAGGCCCTGGGGAGGCAAAGATGAGCAAAGCCCAGACCCAACCCACAGGGACTCCCAGCCAGGGGCAGACAGGGGCGGAAACTGGCCAGCACAATGCAGGGCAGCAGCTTCAATGTCAGCCAAGTGGCCAGGGCCCTGTAGGCCTCCAGGTGCCCCAGGGTCAACCTTGACAGGAGGGAAATGGTGGGAATCAGAGCCGGATTTGAACATGACCAGATATTAATCAGGAAGCAGAAAGGAGGAAGGGATCCCAGACCCAGGGAATAGCAAACCCTGCGACCTCCACCCTCTCAGGGCCAAAGTCTCAGTCTTCCTTCCAGCGGGTCCCTCTCCGAGGGCCTCCAGTGACCCACCTTGGTATATTCAGAAGGAGCAATATCACCAATTCACCCAACCGTCGTGGACAGGGGTAGACAGGACAGTGAGCGGGTGGGTAGGGGAAGGCTAAGTTTCTCCCACTCTCCTCCTGCTCTGCCAGGGCAGCCGCCAGGGCTTATCTCCTCTCCCCAGGAAGATATGAAGGGAGGTCGTCCAGTCACTGTCAAATGGCCTTGAAAGTGGGAGAAGTAGGCCTTGTTCTCTTGCAGCTGGGGCAGGACCAGGCCAAATGCCCACCCCCCCATTTCCTACTGGTGAGACCCAGGCCCACCCATTTCTGTGTGGCACCCCAGGCTACCTGGGTCGTAGCCCCCCCACCATGGCAGTCCTTGGACGACCGATAAATATTTGTTTCCTTCTCCCTTAAGCTAGTCTGAATGTCTCAGAAAATTCCCAAAAAGTAAGATTTTTTTAAAACTCCTGTTCCACTCCTCTTCCTTGACCCTGAGATCTGGGCAAGAGTTTCTAATCCTGCCCCAGCAGCACACGCCTCCTGAGGGGTGCTGCTCCCCATCATGGATTTGCCCCCTGTGCCCACAGAGCTCCCCCTACTCGTTCTGGGGCCTGGAGCCCCCCAGGAACCCCTGCAGGTTTCCCAGCAGGAGAGGCGGCGGGGCCTCCTCATCCTCTCTCCCTCCAAGCACAGGGAGCCTCACCAGCCCCCGCCCTTCTGGGAGGCCTGCTTGGGTGCTTAGAACCACTGGTGTGTGACGATGTCGCAGGCTGGCTGCAGAGGGGTCTCTCCACAGCCAGTGGAAAGATGCACATGGAGGGAGGAAAGTGGCCTTGCAGTGGAGAGACCCCAGATCCCAGGCAGGTGGCTTCCTTCAGACTACACCATTGCCCCCGGCTCCTCCAACAGTCCACTGAGATGAGGACACCGAGGCACAGAGAGAAGGGCCAGCCATGCTGCCCAGGCTCCACGGGTAAACAGGGGGTGTCTACTAATGCAGGGGGTTCTTGTCCTGAGAAGCCTAACTGGTCTCTGGTGTCCCTCTTTTCCCTCCCTCTGAGCCCAGCCTGGGGGCCGTGTCAGATGTGACAGCAGGTGGCGTCATCGGGTCCGGCACCCACAACACAGGGATCAAGCATGGCATCCTGGCCACTCAGGTGGGTCCCCTGCGGCCACAGGCAGGGCAGGCACAGCACTGAGTGTGCCTGGAGTCCAGCCCATCTCCCCCTGATGGAGACCCCGCAGATGCCCTCCAGGGACATTGCTTCTCTCTCTAAACTGCGTCCATGCTGAAGGGGCCCTAGGCCGGCTGCTAACTGTCAAGAGGGGCCCTGCCCGATCCTCCTCTTCAGAGCCTTGTAGGCACCAGGTGGCAAGGGGCAGTCAGGCAAGGGGTGCCATCCCCACCCCGACGCCAGAAGCTCAGCCAGGGATAGGACTCTTCAATTTAGCAAGTGGGGTCAGGGATCAGGACAGCAGCCAGTGACCTATGGCAGAGCCCCCCCCCAGGTGGGCCAGGGATGTCTGGCTTTCACTAAAATACGTTTCTTGAACTTCATGAGGGTCCAGCTCGGGGAAGAGACAGGTCTGGGACTCAAACCTGCAGTCAAAGCCCCCTCCACCACTCACCGAGCTGGTGCCCGTAGGTAGATTGCTCAACCTTTCTGGACATCACTGTGAAAATCGTCAGCTAAAATGAAGAGCACATCCAACTCTCAGAGTGAGGGGGTTGGGGGGATGACCGAGAGGTGGCACACAGGAAATGCAGAGCCACCAAATGGCAGTTCAGGGCATGCCTGCGTCAGGGGCCAACCTTCCAGAGCAAACACTTTGGCTTTCAACACTGCTCAGAGGGGCCGACTGCAGGCGCGAGGAGCCCTCCTCAAAGCCCCCAGGAGGGCCCAGTGGTGTCAGGGGCTGAGGACAGCATGGGAGCCACCCCCCTCACACACAGCATGTGGCTGCAGTCCTAGCCCATTGTCCAGGACTGATGTCCAGCCAGTCACTTCATTTTCTACAAAATGATCAGCAGAGAACAAAAGCAATTCTGAGAGGCCTTGCCTCCGAATGCACACAAAGATTCTCTGGAAGCCAGGTCTGGAAACCAGGAGGAGGAGCTTGCTGTCGGATTTGGCATCTCAGACCCATGGCAGGGAGGAAGGGGACAGGGCTGACACCTTTAGTGTCCATTTTACACCAAGAGGTAGCCACAGGATGGACATATTCTCACAGTGAATCCTCGCCCCACTTTCTGAGATGGTTGTTGCTATTGCACCCATTTCACAGGTAAGGAAACAGGTTGAAGAACATGAGAGTCGGTCAGCAAGCACAGTGCCCACCCTTCACGGTGTTTAGATCCCAGGGAAGCACTGCACAGGCAGGCCTCATCTGCTGCTCTGAATCTTAGCCAGAATCTGGCTTTTGTAAAAATCATCTTGATGTCCTCACTGCCACAGCTGCGACCGTGCCCCACTTCTGCCAGTTTCTCCTCTCTGGTCTTTGGTCACTGTTAATCAGAATTAGTTCGGCTATATCTTTCTCTCACTCTGAGCCACCCAGCTGCCAACTACACGTCAGAGGCAATTTCCATCCAAATTAGCAAGTGGCAGAGCATGGAGAAGGGAGTGGTCAGTGGTGAAAGAGGGTCCCTCTGCCAAGGGCAGAGATGCTGTCTCTCATTTCTAACCAAAGTTCCAAGCACTAGCAGAAACCAGAGTTGCTGGTTGGTGTGGCCAAGCAGGAGGTCGTAGATCTCAGGGAAAGGGGTCCCTAAGGCAGGGGAAGGCAACATGGCCTGTAGACCAGGAACAGCAAAGACAGCGAGTCTGTAGGGACTCTGCTCCCAGCTCAGTTGGGACAGCAGGGCTGGCCTGACCCAGAGGCACACTCGCCCTCCCTTTGCTGTCTTTGTCACTGTGACCAAAATACCTGCCAAGAGCAGCTTAGAGCAGGAAAGACCTATTTTAACTTGAGTCAAAATAGACATGTAATGGCAGAAGGGTGTGACAGAGGAAAGCTGCTCACCTCCTGGCAGCCAGAGAGCAGAGAGACCAGGGCCAGGGACAAGACAAACTCTTCGGGTACACCCCCAGTGAGCTACCTCCTGTAGCTAGGTCCCCCTCCCCTCATGTGCTCAGGCATCAAATTGAAAGGATTAAATGGATCAAGCCATGGATGAGATCAGAGACCTCATGATGCAGTCCCTTCCCCCAAACCCACCTCTGGACATTGCTGCCCTGGCTACTGTGTCTTCAACACATGAGCTTTTGGGGGACATTCAAGGTCCAACCCATAGCCAAGCAGCTTCCCCGGGAGCTCTCTGCTCTGGCAGCCCAGCCTACCCTCAGGGCACCTCTGGGCAGGGAGGCTCCCTGCCTCCTGGTTGCAAGACCGTAGAGTGTGGGGCAGCCACTGGATGGGGGCTGCTGGGGGCTGGTGCCCACCCAGAGGCAGCCTGCCTTTCCCTGCTCCCTTTCTCCTCTGAGACTGAGAGGCCTTGGGTCTGACAGGAGACGGGGCTGGGAAGTCCACATGGTCCTCTGGGAATGGGTGACACCTAGCCTCCCTCCTGAGGCAAGCAGGAAGGTGGGGGCAGGGGCTGAGCAGGGTTCTGAAGTGTGGCTCTTCTCCTACTGCCAGGTGGTGGCACTGACTCTGATGACAGCCGATGGGGTGATTCTGGAATGTTCCGAGTCCAGCAATGCAGAGGTGTTCCAGGCCGCGCGGGTACACCTGGGCTGCCTGGGAGTCATCCTCACCATCACCCTGCAGTGTGTGCCCCAGTTCCACCTGCAGGAGACGTCCTTCCCATCGACCTTGAAGGAGGTACTGGTCCCTTGCTCACCACTGCTCAGCCTCAGGGGAGAAATGGAGGATTTCAACAAGTAGGCCATACCCCACTGAGAGTCCCCATGGTCCCCAAGAATCAGGAGAGATCTGACCTCCTCACCCCTTTCCTTAGCCCTGGGGAGACTATGGCTGAGCCCTGTGGGCAGTGAACCCTGGAGGAACTGCAGTGGTTGATAGGTAGACAAGAAGGGGGTGGCAGACAGGTGGGCAAGAAGGAGGTGGCAGACAGGTAGACAAGAAGGGGGTCTGCCACAGGAGGCAAGCACCAGATGAGAGCCAGAATTCCCTGTGCACGGAAGTCTCCACCATCATGGCAGTGGGCCCCCAGCAGCAGTCTGTGGAGAGGCCCTGGCCCCCAGCACAGCCCCATTCTGAGGAACTGCAGGGTAGGACTTCAGCATAAGAGTTCAGGTTGGGGATGGAGCACCACTCAGCTCACAGCAGAGGTCTTGAGTCTCCTGGGCAGTTGATCATGAGAGTGCGGGTCACCCAAGGAGAGCGGGTGTGGGTGAGAAGGGAAGGGGCCTTGGGGCACAGGAGCATTCAGGCAATGAGAGGGCGAAGAGGGATGGTGAAGGAAACCAAGGGCGGTCAGACAGGAAGGAGGACGAGGAGGAGAGGACAGGGTTTGGGAGGACACAGGGCTGGTAGTCCTGCTGGAACCCAGCCAGTGCTGCAGGGGCTGGGGACCAATGCCCAGATCTGAGGGATCACCAGGAGGCCATTGCTGACCTCCAGGAGAATGGCTTTAGTAGAGCATAGGCTGGTTATGGGGTGAAGGAAAATCACTGGTGAGGAAGAGGTGGGCAGCAGTGACCACTCCTGGTCAGAAAGGGGCTCAGTCCTGCCTGGCTGTTGGATCTGTTTTCCTGCCTCTGGCTTGAGTCAGAACTTACTCATTTTGAAGTTGAATATTTTGACCCAGAAATAAAGGGGTTGCTTCTTTTTGCCAGAGAACTGCATTTGGGGCCTGGGTTCCTTTTTAGATACCAGAGCTGAGTGATGGGTGGTCCTCTGACCCCAGCCCACCCTCTCTGCGTCCCCCTTTGGCCCTACAGAGATAGGCTGAGATTGATTCCAGCCAAGTCCCTGTTCCAGCAGAGCCTCACCTCGGGCTGCCTTCCCCACCCCACCATGCACACAAGCACACACGTGCACACGCGCACACGGGTACACACTCCCACACGCACACAGGTCAGCTGACAGCTCTGTCCATGAGCCTCCAGCTCACCTCCACGTGGAGACTTGTAACTTAGGACATTCTTGAAAACTCAAAGTGATTTTAAGCCATGTTTCCAAGTTCCCAATTTCTCTAAAAGGCTGTGATGACCCAGGAGAAACAACTACTGCCATCTCCTCTGCTAAGGGAGAAGCCAGAGAGCTGCACATGCGCAAAGGCGTAATTACACAACAGGAAGCTGCCACCGGGAAGGGAGGGGCTCTGGGGGAAGGCCAGGCCCCCAGGCTGGCTGTGCTGCTTTCCCTGTGTGACCGTGATCCCGTGCCTCAAATATCTGGGGCCTCAGTTTCGTAGTGTTTTATAAGTGAGGTTGGATTGATGTTCCTGGTCGGACATCCTGTGAGCCAGTGAAGTGCTTGGATGCAAAACCGTCCCTGGTTGTCCCCCACCCCTGAGATAGAGGACCATGTCCTGCATTACTATGTCCCTCCTTTGGAGTGCCTGCTGAAAGCACTTGGGCTTTGTCCCCAAGGAGGACATGAACTCACCCAGCTCACCCTGCAAGGATGTGGAGAGCCAGATTTGCTCCTCCACTCACTGGCCAGTCAGTGTCCTTGGTGGCTTCTCTCCTCCAGAGATTCTTGTCAGGCTTAAAGGGGGTCTTGTACAGACCCTCACTGCCTTCACACCTTGCAAAGACCATCCTTCTCTCTCTGACATCTTTGGATAAGATACCAACCCACCTCCCTGCTGGCATGTGTGTTCAGAGTCCAGGGTCTGAGCCAATCCTGAACTCTGCAGGCTGGGTATCCTGGTCACACCTGATTGACCACAAGTGTTATCTCCTCCTCTGGATGTTTATCCCCTTCCTCTTGGTGCAGGGTGATCAGTTCTGAAGCTTAGAGATCGCCCCGGAGCATCCTTTGCTACCCCAGGTCCATGAAGTACGTGGAAGTGCCCAACCCAACAAAACTCGATGGTCAGTTGTCTAAGACCATCGATCATCCTTTTCCAAGATTTCCTCCATCTCCTCCCCCCTGGCTGGATGGGCTCATCTCTGACCCAGCTCTGTGCTCCCCTATACTGATTCTCCTAAAGACATCTCAATAAGCTTGTTGAATGCTGATTGCAGCCCTATTAAAGGTAGGGTCATTCTCAAGCCCAGAGAGAGTCATGGTGCAGGACAGTAGGATGAGGTCAGATGTTGGTCGAGTTATGTGACCATGCTGCTGAGAATGAGCTGTCCTTGTGCTTCTTAACAATAAATTCTCAGCATTGTCTACTCTTGGCAGCCTTGTTCACATGAAATCACCCTAACTAGTTCCCAAAAGCCAACCCAATAGCATTATTACTCTAAATTTGTGGGACAGAACACACTGGAACCCTTCATGCCAGTAGTTAGCAAAGCAGTAATTCCTGTGGGGCCAAAATCCTTTGAAGGTGCTCCAGGGAAACCCAAGTCAGAGCTAGGAGAGCGGTGATCCAGAGACCCTTAGTCTCCAGATGGGTTGGTCTGTGAGCCCTGATGGAAGAGTTGGGATGGTTCCACCAGTCAGCAACCCCTTCGTGCTAGATGAGCACCACAGAGGGTACTGTGCCTGGTTTAGTGCTAAGCGCCCTTGCATCATGGAACCATCCCAGGTGGGAAGCTGGACAGGCCTGTCTCAGGAACCAGAGCTGAGAAAAGGGCAGCATGACATTTGCTGCTGGAATTGGGACTTGAAACCAGAACTTGTTCCAAGACCAGAGCTCTTCCTCAGCCCCACCAACCCCACAACTGGCGATCAACCCCAAAATTTATACTTTGGTCACAACTTGACCTGTATCTCCTTGATGGGTTTCAGGGAGATAATTCTCTCTGTGATGTTATCTCAATGTGTCAGTGATGAACCTCATCAGAGCCGGACTCGCCGGTTCATTCATTAAGGAACTACTCTGCATCAGGGTATAAGAGATAAGGATAATGATGGTGACATTGACAACATAAGAGTGACTGTTCTGGAAACTGTAGTTTATGCCTTTCTAAAGCTTAACATGGGCCCCGCACTTCCTGGTCATTAGCTCATTTAATCCTCATGACAGTACTGGTGTGGGTACTGTTTTTAAGTCCATTTTACAGATGAAGAACTTGAAGCTGAGTGACAGGTAACTTTCCCAAACTAGTAATTGCTCAAGGTAGGACTCACTAGAAGTCACTGTGTCCACTAAGCTAGGGAAGTCAACACATACATGGACCATTTTAGCATCCAGCATATTTGAAGAGTCTCTCTGTGCCATTTGGCAATGTTTGGACAATCTTAAGTATTTCCTTTTGAAGGAGAGAGACTGAAGCACACCTGGGTCCTGATTTCCGGTGTTCCCTACCATATTCTGCGACCATCTTCCCTTTCCTCTTGCTGTTCCAGGTCCTGGACAACCTGGACAGCCATCTGAAGAAATCCGAGTACTTCCGCTTCCTCTGGTTCCCGCACAGTGAGAACGTCAGCGTCATCTACCAGGACCACACCAACAAGGTGAGTGTGGCAGTGCGCCCGGTCTCGCCCAGTGTCTTGGAGAGGGCGCTGCGCAGCCCAGAGTGACTGACATTGGTGCCATCCTGATGGTCGGGGAGCTGGGAGTATGGCTGAGTTCAGGAAAGCCAGCAGAAAGGCGGAGGTGGAGGGGAGAAGAAAGGTGGCCCAATGGAACTCCAGGGCCTCTGAGAGTGGGGGCCCACAGGGGGTGTTCGGGGTCGGCCTAGATGTAGGGAGAATGAAACAGAGGACAACGCAGGACAGATGAGAGTCCTAGACAGCTGGGCAGGATCTCCAAAACTACTCGTGTGTCTGTCCTTCCCTCCTCCACCCCCACCTCCAATCGTGGAGTTGAAGAGACTGCTAGTTTTAACTTTCCCATGTCCTTGGTCAATGGCAGAGGAAACAACGATGGGGCCACAAGCCCTCCTGTTGGGGGCAGCATAGCTCACAAAGGGTGGTTGCTGGACCCCTGGCTGGTGGGCTCTCCTTGTGTAAAGTAAATGAACAAACACTTGGAGAAAGAAGCATGAAACAAAAGGTTAGAGCAGGGGAACTGGCTCTGCCTCAGGGAGGAAGGCTTTCAGCTGCCCCCCTCTCCTCCCTCCTCCCCACACAAGCCATTCCCAAGTGGGACATCAGGATGAATAAGTCAGGAGGCAGCTCAGCCCTGGTGCTGACCTGTTGACACATTCTCCTTCCCAGCCCCCCTCGTCTTCAACCAGCTGGTTTTGGGACTATGCCATTGGATTCTATTTACTGGAGTTCCTGCTCTGGACCAGGTAGGAATGCAAAGTCACCTTTCTCTGCATCTGCCACATGGTGCTGAGGATGTAGCTCATCAGAAGAACAATACCCTGCCTTTGTGCATGCAGGTGTGTCTCTGTCCTGGGTCTCGGCAGTGGTTTTCATCCCTGAAGCACATTTGAATCACCTGGGGAGCCCTGGGCTCATCTTAAGGACAGCAGAAGTCACTAGAAGGGTTTGAGGGAGGAAGTATTTTAAAATGAGCCATTCCACTGCTGGTGGGGATGGCTGGAAGAAGGACGGAATGGAAGGAGGAGCGACAAGCCCACATGAATGATGCCCAGGACAAGGTGGTGGCTGTGGAGATGGAGAGAAATGGATGGATGGATGGATGGATGGATGAATGGATGGATGGATGATGGATGGATTCAAAGTGTATTTAAAAAACAAAAGTGAAATCATTTTGTATTTAAAAAGTAGAAGTGTCTAGACCTAAGAACAAATAAATAACAGGTGTGCCCAGGCACCTCCAGGCTCCTTGCTCAGGATCTGTCTGGGACTGACCCTCTGCCAGTCACTTTAACAGAGTGAGTATCCCAGTGGGGCCAGGACTGTAGATTAATCTCCTAACAGCATGTGGCAAAGAGCAGGAGGCATAATATTGGCACATAATGGGCACCACATGGAGATACTTCATTCTGGGTCAACTTCCCAGTGACAGGAGATAAGAAAATAGACACTATCATTTTGTCCCTTCTCTGATGTTGACATTGCACCCCCTACTGGAGGCCATTCCCACTTGTGCCCAGGCCAACTGAAGAGTTTCCTCTCAGGCTCCCAGAGTCCTCTGTGCATTCCCCAGGGCTGCAGTACATCTTTGCAGTGAAGTGCCTGGCATCGGATTCATAAGACTCAGTCCCTGGGTTTGGCCGTGTGAAACACAGTGGAAGTTAGCCTCAATCTAGAGTCCAACCTCCTGGCCTCACATTCCTGCTGTGCTGCCTAGCAGGACTGGGCAAGTTGCAAAACCTCTCCATGGTATTAGTGTCCTTGACAGAGTTGCAAGGCCCCAGTGAGACTGTGTAAAACCCTCAAGCGAGACTCAGCACGTGGGAGATGTGCCAAGTGTTGGCTGTCATCTTTTGCTCCGAGTGGCACTATTCACACTGCCCCGACTCTCCACTCCAGAGGACACTGCTTAGGGACCCGCAGGACCTACTGATGGACAAGCACAGTTGTCATCTACTGGTCTCAGGTCATCCTAGCCCCTCTGCTGGGTCTGCCTCAAATGCATCCACTCCTCTCTAGTGCTCCACCTGATCACAGTCCTTGTAGCCCCACAATGGCTCCTTCCCCACCTTCCACCTCTCTCCTGCACCCTCCACCCAGCAGCCAGGCTGATCATTCCAAAAGACAAACTGGATCACACTGCCTCCTGCCTCAAGGCCAGAGGGAGCCTTATTAAACTAAAATTCACCAGCCCTGCAGTTCAGCCTTCTAAGTGGGCCATTTACCAGTCCTCTGAGTACTCAGTGTGTGCAACCATGCCTTTGGTCTCACTGAACACTTCTTTCACTCCCCATCATCACTCCCCATCGTCCCAGACCCAACCCAGAAAAGGCTAATCTGCTCGCTGTCCCTATCAATTTGCCTATTCTGCACATTTCCTGTAAATGGAATTAGATGATATGTGACCTTTGTGTCTGGTTTCTTTGGCTTTGTGCTCCATTTCCAAGGTTCCTTGTGTTGTAGCATGTGCCACTACTTCATTCTTTTTATGCCAAATGATATTCCATTGTATGACTGGACCACATCTTGTTAACTGATTCCTCAGCGAGTGGGCATCTGGGTTGTTTCCACTTGTTGGCACCTGGATGATGCTGCTGTGAGCATTCACGTGTAAGCCTGTGTGTGGACACATTTTCAGTCTTTGGGTCCATGCCTAGGAGAAGAAGGCTGCATCAGATGGTCATTCCATGCTTAGCTTTTGGAGAAACAGCCAGTTTTCCAAAGGAACTCTACCAATGTACAAGCTCACTAGCAATTTATGAAGATTCCAGCTTCTCCATGTGCTAACTAAGTCATCCATTGAATGCAGAGTGGTTTTCATTAGAATCTCTCTGATAATGATATTCCACATCTTTTCATGGGCTTATTGGTCATTTGTGTATCACATTTGAGAAATGTCTAATTCAGATTTTTTTGCCCATTTAAAAATTGGATTATTTGACTTGTTACTGATGCATTTAAGAGCTTTTTTTTATATATGTTCTGGATCCAGTCCCTTAGCCAATATATGATTTGCAATTCTCTCATTCTATGATTAGTCTTTCTGCTGTTTTAATGGTGTTCTGTGAGACACAAATAATTTCAATTCTGATTAAGTCCAACTTATTCTTTTGTTGCTGTTGACATGCATCCAGCCTGTCAGCCTGACACCCTGAAGCCCTGGCTCTCCTACAACATCATGGGTACTCAGGGCTCAGGGACCAGGAAGGCGGGCACCCGTCCTGGGAGGTGAACAGCTCCAGGTGTGTCCTTGAAGCTGTGTAGTCTTGTGTATGTTCAGGGCTGTGAGTAGAGGCTAAGTCAGCCTTGGAGGAAGCAGACCTCAGGTCTGCAGTTGAGCGCTGGGACAGGGGCTGCTAGAGGAGGACACGTCCTTGCAGGGGACTCAGGCAAGGTCCAGAGGCTCTTTGTGGGGCCAGCCAATGCTGGGCCCTGGGGGAGCCACCAACCATGACCCTATGTGCAACTTAGTGAGCCCCTGTCTCACAATAAAAAAAAGGTTGGGGATTGGATTCAATCCCTGGTACCAAAAACAAAGGAAGAAAGGAAGGAAGGAAGGAAGGAAGGAAGGAAGCTCTTCTTGCCAAGGACACAGTTTTGACTCTTGTCTCAAGATCTTCATCCATCAGGCCTCTTGCTCCTAGAATCCAAGGTGACTGAGGACCTTGGCCCAGAAGGAAAGTCAAAAAGGGCAGCCAGAGTGAAAATGGGGCGGGGTCAGCGAGGAGGCCCTCCCTTACCTGGGCTGCCACACCCAGGCCCTGGGAGAATGGTTTAGAGCCCCAAGCAGCGCAAGGGATTTCCAAGCTGTAAATCAGCAACAAAGGCACCCCACTGTTGAATGAGTACCTTGCACACAGATGGCACACAATAAATGCCAGGATTACAATGATTGTGCCCCTCAACCAGGCCCAATGAGCCCCTCCCTGTCCCCTCCAGCACCTTCCTGCCTTGCCTCGTGGGCTGGATCAATCGCTTCTTCTTCTGGCTGCTGTTCAACCGCAAGAAGGAGAGCAGCAACCTCAGTCACCGCGTCTTCACCTACGAGTGCCGCTTCAAGCAGCACGTCCAGGACTGGGCCATTCCCAGGTAGGCCGCACCCAAGGGCCACCCGAGCCGAGTCCGTCACTGCCATGCAGAGCCTGGGGGAGGTCGCCGGCCACCCCTTCCTGCTCTGACGTTGTTCCCCTGCCTGAGTGCAGAGAGAAGACCCAAGAGGCTCTCCTGGAGCTAAAGGCCATGCTGGAAGCCCACCCCAAGGTGGTGGCCCACTACCCCGTGGAGGTGCGCTTCACGCGGGGGGACGACATCCTGCTGAGCCCCTGCTTCCAGAGGGACAGCTGCTACATGAACATCATCATGTACAGGTGATGAGCTCACGGAGACCAGGGCAGGGTGGGACACCATCCCCTTGGATTTGAAGGTCCCCTTCTTCAGTGTCCAGTGCCAACTCTGAGGCCACCTTCTCTAGGGGGACTCTGCTTATTCTGACAGCTGGACATGGTCCCTCTCTCTCTCTCTCTCTCTCTCTCCCCTTTGAGTTCCTTATAGCACTTCCTCTCCATACACTCTGACGACATGTATTGTGTCCAGTCTAAATTCGTTAATGTAATATTCATATTCCTTATGAATTAATACCATCCAGGAATACCTCTGATGCAGATATTTGTGGAATGACTACGACATTCCAACTCCTGAGCCCACTCTGGTCAGTGACCCTGACCGCCTGGAATCTGAGGCTGAGTTTCAGTTCAGCAGGACAGGCTCCTGCTTGATGCCAGGTGCCGGGTGGACGCGTCTGCCCATCTGGATGGCTCTGCGAGGCACACACCCGGGGCTGCATCGTCTCTATCCTTCCTAGTGAGGCAGCAGAATCCAGCATGAGGCTCCTGACCCTGGGGGGGTGAAGTTCATATTTTCCAAAATTTCAGCCTCCCCAGTCCACCTGCATCCATCACAGCCCTCCTGACTTTGCATGAGAGCCACGCCCCCTTCCCCTCCCTGAAGGTTTCTTCAGTGTATAAGACCCAAACTCTGGGGGGCCCAGGCATGATTAAAGAGGGCGCTGCCCCTGGGGGTCCCACAGAGCCAGGACAGAGAGTTTCTGGAAGACTGGTTGAAGGGACAGTGGCTTGCTTATATCAAAGAGGAGGAAACTCCTGGTGAGCCTCATTCCCCATCTGTCCATCTTCTCCCTACCTGTGAATTCAAATTCAGAGGTGAGAGGTCAGCATGGGAGTGCGTCTCCACATGTTCATGTGAATCTTTAAAAATTCAGTCAGTTGGTCTGACTTGGCTGGTTGACTGGGCAGCGAGGACTGAGTTGTCTGTTAGGTCACATGACCACATTCTCCAGACCCGAACCAGGTTATGCTGAGCTTCCAAGGCTCCGTCAAAGAAGATGGCTAAAGCACTGCGCATGTGCATGGAGACACACCTACAGTCACGTGTCACTCAACACGGGGGACAGGTTCTAAGAAATATGTCAGTGGGAGCCTTTGTCATTATGAACATCACTGGGGGCACTTAGAGATACCTAGGTGGTGCCACCTACTGTTCCCCTGGGCTGTAGGTTCAGCCTGTTGCTCCCCAGTTACTGACCTGTGCAGCATGTGGCTACAGGAAGCAGTTGTAACACAATGGTGTCCAGCATCTAAAGGTATCTGAACAGGAAACGCACCGTAAAGACACTAGGTGACAGGACTTTCCAGCTGCACTGTCTTATGGAACCACCATTGTATACGTGGTCTGTGACCAACCTTATTTGAAGGCACAATGACTTTCAGATACCAATAAAATAATGCAGGAGGAGGGGATACTCACTCTTCAAAATCCTTTAGGGGTAAGCGATGCCCTTGAGGTGCTGCTGTCCATGTCCTGCGGGCAGAGCCAGCCTTGACCCCCACCTGACATGCTAAGTCTGGACAGGGCTTGGGAAAGTGCCTGATGACTGGGTGGGGTACAGGGCAGGGCTCACATCTTTCTGTCGCCACCCCCCCCCCCAGGCCCTATGGCAAGGATGTGCCGCGGCTGGACTACTGGTTGGCCTACGAGACCATCATGAAGAAGTACGGGGGCAGACCCCACTGGGCCAAGGTAAGACCCCTGGGCGGAGCCGCAGGGCTGCAGCTGTGTGTCGTGGCCTCCAGCAGAGGGCGCCTCTCCTCCTAGTCCTGTGAGCTCCCCAGGCCAAACATCAGGCAGCTGTGGCCCTCCTGCACTCAGCTCCCCTCCCTGCACTCTGGCTCCTATAGACGCCGTGCCCTCAGTCTTCAGAGAAACGCGGGGTCTTTCACTTTATTTGATTCTCATAGGAAGCCTATAAGCAGGATAAGGCAGGCGGCCGTGAGCCCATTTAACAGACAGGAAAGTGAGGTCTCTCCATGGTGCTGAAACCACAGCCCCTCCTCTATGGCACGCTGCCCTGGGCAGTGGGAATAGCAGTCCAGTGGGGCATTCTAGCCCCTTCCTGCTCTGCATTCTGAGACCTCTCCCTCCTGTTTGGGTCTCTCGTTCACCTGAGCATGCGTCTAGTGGGAGGGGTGTTGTGCCCGCAAGCTTGGGGCTCAGGGGTGGCTCCTCTGCAGTCCTGCTGACCTGTGACCTCCAGAGATGAGGCCCGCTGCTTCTGGTTGTTTCCACAGGCCCACAACTGCACCAGGAAGGACTTTGAGAAAATGTACCCCGCCTTTCCAAAGTTCTGTGCCATCCGGGAAAAGCTGGACCCCACTGGGATGTTCCTGAATTCGTATCTGGAGAAGGTGTTCTACTGAAGCAGTCGAACCCCATGCCTGTCTCAGCCCACCTTGATAAGCAGGGAGGCCCAGTGTCCCCCAGGCACGAGGGGCAGGCCTCCTCTCCAGACCCCACAGTCAGAGCAGGGCTCCAGGAAGCCTCCCCTCCTTCGCTCCCTATCCTCACAGCATGCCCAGCCGGGGGTGGGGGCTCCCCATTCTCAATAAAAGCCAGCAATCGATTCACTGTGTGTTCCCTCCTCCTCGCCCCAGGGGTACTCTTTGGGAGCAAGGCTTGGGGCCACCCTGGCCTCCCTCCTGGAGCTGCGGGTCTCCTGGGCCTGCCTAGGAAATGTTCCTCACACTCCCTTTGGTTTGGGTTTGCCTCCACTGACCACACTGCGGCCTTCATGGAATGCTCCTTGGTGTTCCTTGAAGATCTGCTATGCACCGGGTGGGGGAATTCAGAGAAACCTAAGATAGCTTTCTGCCCTCAAGAAACATATTAATCATGTGTCTCCAGGGGTTACTCTCAAGAATACTCAGAGAACTCCTTCACTTTGCCAACCAAAAGGCAATCCCATCAACAAACAGGCAAAGAGCTTCCATCTTAGACATTTCTCTAAAGAAGATATGCAAATAGCCAATAGGCACATGAAAAGATGCTTAACATCACTTACTTGGGGAAGCACAAAGAAAGCCACAGTGAGATGCCACTTCACCCCCAGGAGGATCCATATTAACAACTACAAGATGTTAAAGATCAGAAAATAGCAAATGTTGGTGAGATCGGGGAAAGTTTGGGATCCTGTGCTGTGCTGGTGGGGTGTAGAACAGCATGGGTGCTGGGGAAGAGGCATGTACCCAGGGGAGGTGATGGCAGGATGTCGCAGGCACATGAGTGCACCCACGTGCACAAGAGCCAAGACCTGGGGAAGCAGCCCGAGTGTAACTTGATCCAGGAATGGACAAGCAGCATGGGGTCAGTACAGACAAGGGAATTCTGACACCTTGCACACGTGGATGAACCCCGAGGGCATTGCGCTAAGTGAAGTAAGCCAGTCGGGAAAGGCAGCTCGGTGTGACTCCATTAAATGAGGGTCTGCGAGGCACGTTCATACACACGGTAGAACAGGGGTTCCCATGGACTGCAGAGTGGGGACGGGGGACTTGGGGTCAAATGCACACAGAATCTGAGTGGCTTGGGAAGATGAAAATGGTCTAGACATAGAAGGTGGTGACGTCTGCGTGACCACGTGAAAGGCTTTTTAAAAAGTGCTTAAAATGGCAAATTTTATATTCTGTATTTTTTACTCCAAGAGATTTCTATTTGAGTTTGGGGGGAACAGGATCTACCTAGGATGTTAATAAAATGAAGGGGAACTACAACGCTGGGTCATGGGGGGGCCAGCAAAGTGTCCTGGGCTGCAGATACTGGCAGAGGAGGGCCCAGCCACAGGACCCAAGTCCACGGCCTGGACAGCAAGCTCCGTCTCTGCAGCACAACCAGTGGGGGGTTTCGGGGCTCACTGCACAATGAGAACTCGGAGCTCCTTGTTCAAAACTCGACAAAAATCTCAAGAGGATGACAGCAGATCATTAGGAGAAGCAGGGTGCCCTTCTGAGCCCAGCTCGGGCGTCCCTGGCAAAGGCCAGCCCTGCCCAGAAGTGCAAGCGGCAAGGTAAAGTGGTTACTTTCTTATTTGGTCTTACTAGATTTCAGTATCAGATTATTTAACCAACTACTCCTCTACCTGCTGCTGTAAAGGTATTTTGAAGTTGTGGTTGATCTTTATAATCAGTTGACCTTAAGTAAAGCCCTGACCCTTGATGCTGTGGGTGGGCCTCACACAATCAGTTGAAAGATCTTTGAAACAAAAATTGAGGTTTTTCGCGAGAGAAAGGAATTCGGCATCAAGACTATGCACAAACACTAAACACCAAAGCTTCTCTGCAAACTTGGGACCTGTGAAATAGCATGAGTCCATACCTGGAAATGAATCTCTTGACGTAAATCTATTCACTGGTTTTTTCTGGAAAACACTAACTGATCCATAAATTTAAAAATGGATTGATGAAGCTCACAAAATGAAAAGAAAGCAGGTTGAACATTGCTCTGGAAATCGTCAAGTCCAGATCACCCCCGCTCATTCTACAGATGAGGAAACTGAGGTTCAGAGAGGTGAAAACACTTGCCTGACACCACACAGCAAGCTAGGGAAACCAGCATCTCCAGACTTTTCAGCTCGCAGTCCTATATTTTAAATAGCTTACACTCCAATCTTTAAACTCTGAATTTTACATTCTATTCTGTAATGTTACTGTGTTTTAAAATTCTAAGTAATTTTTTTCCCCACTTTAAATGACATTTCTGCCTAGGGAAGGAGGGCCAGGCCTGCCGTGGGGACTTCCGGTCCCACACTCCTACCCCAGTGGAAGGAGTATGGATAGCACAAAGCTTAAAAGTCTAAAAGCCTGAGATTCAGTGAAATCTTACACAATTCAGAGTTCTGGAAGAAGACATTCCAATTACCAGGAAAACTGGATGCCCTTTCAATTCAGCCTTTTGATAAATATATATATATGTGTGTGTGTGTGTATATATATATATAGATCCATATATATATATGGATCTGGGATCTCTTAATGCCTGAAGGACATCTTTCCAGAAAATTCTCCTTCCAGAGCCCTTTCAGCATTGAGCGGTGTGTGCAAGCCCATTAGCTGGGCTCTGGAGGGCATTGCTGATCCACTGGATTCTTTTTCTCCTTTTCCTTGCGTCCTCCTGTGGCTCCTGTGTCGTCCCCCTCCTCCCTCGCTGAGTTTGACGTGCCCTGTGACAGCTCTGCCCCCTGCTGGCAAACACTCCTCATCTCAGGAAGCGGGAAATCCCGGGTGCTGAGCCTGGAATCAGGGCTCTAAGCCTGGACTTCTAGCACAAGAAGCCCAAATGCCAGCAGTATCCAAAAATTAGAAATAGAGTGGAAGGATGAGGAGCGGTGCTGGCCTGGCCACAGGAACTCAGCTGTGGCACAAGCTGCTCCAGGCTGAATCTGGGTGGGAGGTCGCCAGGCAAAAGGGAACCGGAAATCCTGCCATTTGCACCTGCCTCTCCAGGTGGCCCCCTCATCCCTGCCTCTCCCAGCCGAGAACGAGAGGGGTCCAGGGAACGCAGCACCTGAGCCCCACCTCAGGCCTCCCCAGCTGCAAAGACAAGAGACATTTCAAGACCAGGACAGACGCTCCCTCACTTCGCCAAGCATCTCTGGTGAAGGCAGCACAAAACTGGTGGAGTGGACAGGCCGCCGCGTGGGAGGGCCTGGAGGGTAGGTAAGCTAGGTAACCTTTGAGACTTATATAAGGTTTTATGACTTTGTGGTCAGCAAAAGCCAGCTGAAGTTCACCATCAGTGGGGGACACAGCTCAGCAGAAGGAAGGAATCCCTCTCTGGTCGTTCAGTGGCAGACCCTGGAAGAGATCCAAGACTCTGCCTGGTGGCAACTGTCTGCGCCCAGGAGAAAAATCAAGCTGCCAGCCTCTGACCTCACCAGCTCAGCCTGCCAGTCCCAGCACCAGGAAAGCCCGAGAAAGAGGAGACCCTGAGGGTGGCGCTAGGGGCTTGCTGAGAAGGGAGAGTTCTCTACGCCACCACTGGTTTTAAATGTAGAAGGGATGTCCCAGAGCCACCTGTAGGGGCCTGACCCTGAGGCCTCCAGTTACTAGAATAAAAACACAGCCAGGCACCATCCCAAGAGCAGGAAGAAGAAACCAGAAAAACCACTGTGAGTACCCTCGCCCCACAGGCTGGAGGGCCTCGGGTGGGACCAGGAACTAGAGGGGAAGGTGCAGTGCATCCCTGAGCGTCACTCCTTCAGCTTCGACCCTGCCTTTACCCTTGGAGCCTTTCAGAGGACCAGGCATTTCCAGAGAATTCCAAAGCAGAGTCCCCTAAATTTGGGGTGGTTTTGAATTTCCACCAGAGTTTTCCACCCACAGGATGCACTGACACACCCAAGGGGACACCACGTGGCACCCAAGACGACTGCAGGCACAGCTTACCTGCCAATTCCCCGTGTCCCTGATGGCAAGTGGCTGGTGGTGAGACCCACTGGAGTGGGACTCCCTGGGCCGCTAACAGGACCAGCAGGGCCCCCTTGGCCCCCAAATCACACCGGAGTTCAGTCCCAGCTCTGGCACTTACTAGCTAAAAGCTTGCAAATGAATGGTCCCTGTCATTTCTACAGCGTCACTCGCAATACCCTCTGCAGGTCTCCTCCCTGTTTCAACCCCATGCTTAGCTCTGAACAGCAGCTCCTGGAACCAGGTTGCTCCAGCGTCAACTCACTCGAAGGCACACATAGAGAACCTGTCCAGTCCAGCCAGGGCTTTCTCACTGGACACTGTCTCCCGCACGACCTTTCACTTCCTGATAACTCCAGGGGCTGGAACACTCGCTCCACTGGAGCTGATCTCACTTCCAAAGCAAAAGCCCTTCCCTTCCCGCATCATCCTGACTCTCCAGTCCTCCCACCAGAGTGCTGCTCTCAGCACACCTGGGCATCTGCCAGCCCCCACCCTCGGGGGCTCCCTGCTACCTAACAGTGAGGGATGGGCAACCCGAGGTCCCTTCCCAGCTCTGTGGGCTGTGAGGAATTGGCGAGGGGATTCCCACACCCTGGCCTTCCTGTCCACATGCCACTTCTCTGATGAGAGGCACTCCTTTGTAATGTGGGGGAAATAAACCCCCCAAGGGTAATCATGGGGACCTAATGGGACAACACAAAGCAGTGGACCCAGGAGCCGGAACACTCTGGACGGCCAGTTCACAGTTGGCCAGTGCTGTGTGTGGCTCAGTTCCCGTGTCATTTCACCTTCTAGCCATTGGAGACTGTATCTTATTACAGCCTTCTGGCAGATGACCTTCAAGTGTCAACACAGGGACCACCAGCAGATTATGGTTCCTGATTCCAGGCGGGCATCAAAGCCATTGTTCCAACTTTGCCACAAGAGTTCCTGAGCCAAAACCCCACCGCTCATTACCCACAGCCCCCTCCCCATATTTAGCTGCATCTTATCCACAAGCCTTGGGGGCCTCGTGTTCTGCCTCAATCTTCCTTGTGCTCAGGTTGGAATTTGTCAGGGATGGAGGGTCATCCAAGGATCCTTAAAACCAAGCCACTGTGCAAAGCGGGGAGGGGTGGAGGGAAGGGGACCCAGGGCATCTGGAGCAGCTGCAGGGTCTGCCTTTTAGGATTCCAGCATGAGCGTGCAAAGTAGGTGCCTGAAGGAAAACCCCAACACTGACTAGTGCCTGCCATATCCTAGCAAACCAACAATGGAAAAGATGAAGCTTTTCAGACGTGCTCGGTGACGTTAGGACAATGTACAACTTATCATCACGGTCACTTAAGCAAATCCCCTCTGATCTCATAGCGCTGACTGCCGAACACCATTAAGGGCACTGCACTGATCTTCCTCTGATTTTCCTTGAGAACAATCCTAAGTTCCAACCTGGGACCTGAGCTGAGCTTCAGAGCCTGCTGCCCCCGTAGCCAAGGTACTCACACCTTAAAGAGAGAAGAGGCAGGGTCCTCAGGATATGCTAAGCCATGATTGTGCTCATGGACTTTGCCACAGCCTGGCATGCAGCCAGATGGTTTTCCATGTGCAGCATATTTGACAGACAGAAGTCTGTAATTAGAGAACGTTCACGAACGCGGTGCTGATGCTTTTCCATCGAGGTTTGTATTATGGTTGGTAGTTAGGGCCCCCTTTTGGCAACATCAGGAACTGCAGCTCGGCTAAATTTCAGACTGAGCTGCCAATGCGTCTTCCAGACCTGAGCAGAGAGGTGCCTGTGGTCCAGGGTAAGAGATGAAAACTGTGTGGAGGGACAGTGGCAGGGGATTCCACAGTCAAGAAGGGGCCCATGGATCCCAAGGTCACAGAATAGTAGAAAAATTGCCTCATTTGGTCTTCTATAGATGATAGTTTTCATAAGGAAAATATCAATCATGCATTAAATATCCAGCAAGACACACTGTTACCCTCTTTGCCTGGTCTGATTCTCGGTGTGTTCCTTTGGGAGATCACCCCCCCCACCACCACCCCAGTTGGAATATGTTGACAGTTTTGTAACAATAGAGAAGATTCATGTTTCAGGAATTCGTTGTAGCTGGCTCGTGGAATACACCTGTTTTTCTAAACGCAGGAGAGTCGTGACCTGGCCCAAGGTGTCATCATACAGACCCGTGTACTCTCCACTGTGGGATCATCCCTGTGTCATCTCAGCCACTACGAATTGTTCCCGTCTCTTTCTTTTCTCTTTTCTTTCTCCCTTTACCCTCGAAGCCCCACACCAAAATGAAGGAGTACAGGGTGATGGGGGACGGGGGACAGCATGAGGAGAAGGACTTGGGCAGGCGCTCAGGTCACAGGCAGCTTTATTGAATTAGTTGCATGCGGAAGCAGCTCTTCCCACAAGCAGCAAATACAGGTATTAGAGCCTAGAATCCAGGAGAGGCCGGCGGGGCTGGGGCCTAGTCACGGAGAGACATGCAGAGCTCTCGGGGGGCTGTGGTTCATCTCAGGGGAGCTGCACTCAGATGCCCCTGTTTATGGAAAAGCAACATCATACTCACTCCTCTCTGAAAAAAAAAAGGGGGAGTGTGAGAAGAGGGTGATTTTCACCAAGAAGCAGCCACCAACATCCACATTCTTATCTGCTAGGAAAGAACATTCCTTAAAGGAAAAATAAAATTCCCAGTGGTTTCCTGACTTTGTTCTTGGGCTCCAGCTGCAGGGGCGGGCACTCTGCCCAGACTTCACACCCTGCCCTGATCTCAGCCCCCAGGGGTCTCCAGGGCCCCGCAGGCTGCAGGAAAGGCCCGCCCACCTACCGGCTCTTCCTTCGGTACTCCTGCAAGGCCTTCTCGGCCACGGTGTCCATGAAGTCAGGGCTGCTCCTGGGGACCTCTGGGAGTACCACGGTGATGGGGTCTGAATCGAAGAGTTTCACAACCACCTCAGTGACCTGGGAGGGGGCTTCTGAGTCGGAAACGTGGGAGGTCACCTAGACGGAATGAAAAGAAGAGCCACATGTCACAGCCACAATGCCACCTCCTGCAATCAGGCCTCTGATGCAGAAGCTCCCCCACCCCTTCAAGAACACCTGGACTGCTGGCAGGTTGCAAGCCACTAATCCAAGCATCTGTGCAACTCATCTGAGCAGAAATGCCCTACTTCACACCACATTTGAAAGGACAAAGGTCATCTGCAAACGCCCAGCCCAGGGGCACCCGGAGATCAAAAGTGTTTTCTAAGTACTTCTCTCAGCGCAGCTGCTGGCCAGTCTGTGGTCAAAAACAGAATCAGGGAAAAAAAAAAAAATGTCTTCAACACTAGAGAGAAGTTGTCACTGGCAGAGGACAATCAGCTACACCACCCACTCCTGGCAGCACAGGGCACCGGGCAGCTTTGGGACAGAGTCCAGCCTTTGCAGCCAGGGCCAACTTGCCAGGGGAGTGGCCCTTAGTCCTCCAGTCTGGGGCGAGCCCTGGGACCTCGTCACTCTCCTCATCTGGGAAATGGTCATGACAGCCGACCTCCCGGCTCTGTCTTCAGGCAGCCCTGTGTGGGAAGCCATTCTTATTGAGCAGAGTCAGACTAGGTTGGGCCATGGGACGCAGAGGCCTGGCTTCTAGGAACTGCCCGGAGGCATGTGGGGCTGCGTGGGAGTGGTTCCCTGTCTCCTTCTGGAATTTTCCCAAGAGAATGGCTCCCCTAACTCCACCCTGTCCTGTCCATCAGAGAAGAAGCTCCGCCCTGTCCTGGCCCCCTTTACCTGTCTGTCTATAAATAAAAGAGAGTTGGGCTACTCCGCATTGTAAGAGGCCAGAGCTGGCATGGCCAGACCCGTCACGCCCCATCTCATTTAAAGAGAGTATTGGCTCTTGTGTGTTTATTGAGTAGACACGTTTTGGGGTTACTGAGTGATATACAGCCAACATCCTCCTCCAGCAGTTAACCCTTTTCTCCTCCACGCGGGAAGCGGCAGAGAGGCCCCCACGCACTGCACAGATGCTTTTCCTATTTCCTGCTATGTGACACATGTTCAATCGAAAGCCCAAGTGCCCTCTGGAAATCTTGGTCCCATTTTCCCCCAGGGAGGCTCACATCACCTCCAGACCATGTCAAGGCCCCCTCCCCCAACTCACCGTGGAGACCCGGAGATAGGCCTGGTCCTGGCCCTGGGTGAGATTGGCCAGCTGGGACAGCCAGCTGAACTGCTCGTTGAGCTGCTCCAGCAGGGAGGAGGTGTTGAACATCTTCCGCTGGTAGGAGTGGAGCAGCTCGTTGTACCTCTGGGTCAGCCTCTCCGCAATCTGGAGGGAGTCGTTAAGCTCCTGCCGCAGCTGAGCCTGGGCGGGGTTGTTGGTGGAACAGTCTGTCCAGAGGCGGAAAAAACACAAGGCAAAAACGTGAAGGGAAAGTTAGAAAGGGATAAAGATGCGAATGGAAGCCGCTCACGCAGGCTGGCGTGACGCCGCGCCAACCCGACCGGACAAAATAGAGCTCTCCCCAGACCAGGAATCACGACGCTGCCCTCTTCATGAAGACAGCCTTCCTCCAGAAAGACACGCCGGCGGAACCAAACAGTGTGCTTTAGAGATGTGACTGATTCATCTGCGGGTCCCAGACCCTTATCTCCTTGGCAACAGAAACAAACAGTGTCAAGCACACTTTGAGAAAATGGGCCTCAAGCGCTCCTTGTCATCAGACCCAGTTCCTCACAGGAGTCACTTTGGGAGAGAGGGGTTAAGGCCCTCTTCTCTCATAGGCAATGCTTTCTCGCAAGTATAACAATCCTACTTTACCAATAATGAAATGAAGGCCCACAGAAGTAAGAAAATTGCTTAAAGCCATGGAAGAAACAATCTGCAGGACCGGAGCTGAACCCAAGTCTTGGGCTCTGTCTGTGGTTCTGGAACATTCTCCAAGCTTGCCTTTGGGCATATCTGCAGAGTTGGCAATTCTGGTTCTCAAGAGACCATGCAGCAGAGGGCTGCCCAGGACCTTGGGCCACAAAGCAGAGCAGGCTGGTGGCTGGGAGTCCTTGCCTGCCCCCTGTCCACACTAAGGCTGGTCACCAAGCTCAAGAGAACAAGAAGGACACTGAAGGTTATCAGATCTTTAAGAGCTAAACACTACCCAGTATCTTTTTTAACTAAATTATTTCAAAACTATTCAGAAGAGGATACCTCAAACCTAAGTGGATCAGGGGAAAGGAGATCTCTGCCTGCTTCTGACGGTGGCTTGCAATCATTGATAATAAAGAAAAAAAATGTTAGGTGGGACAAGAAATAACATTAGTGTCAAGAAGATGGTTGAGAAGGAATGTGTGATGAGCAACTTTCACTCTCTTACCAGGAAACAATTAAAAATAAGGAAAGCTCTCCAGAGCCGAGCCGAGCCTGGAATAGTAACTCCAGACTGGGGACAGTGCAGGTCCCAGGGGACATTTGGCAAGAGGTTATCACAACTGGCAAGGGGAGGTTGCTACCAACATCTAGCAGGCAGAAGCCAGGGAAGCTACTAAACACCCTACACCACCCAGGACAGCCTCCGTGATGAGAAATGATCTGTCCAAAATGTCAGCAGGCCGAACCTGAGAAATCCTGGGCCAGTGTCCCCAGGCAGTACACACTTAGAGCTCAAAGTGCCTTAAATAAGAGGTATCGGTCTTCCCCAAGCTAAAAAGAAGGGACCGTTGAGCTCAGTTAATAGGTGCAAGAGGTCCAATCTGAGTCCAGGCCCTACGGTGACATCTTTCTTGTAGTGAGGAGCCATGTCATTTGTGCCATTCTATGATATTTTTATGGGAGAAGCTCATAAGCCTGGCCATGTACTCATCTACAACTTCTTTGTACTCGAGTTCTTAAAAACACTATTACTTATTTTATATTTTATTTTATTTTTTGCTTCTAGAATCACAGGAGCAAGGCTAGGAATATTTAACCAGACCGTAGAGGCCAGGCCTGGCAAACCCAAACGTGTTAAGTAAGAGCAAAGCCACAGAAGGAGAAGCCACCTACCAAGGGAAAGTTAACTCATTCTGAGCAGAGGCTGCTGTACACCAGGTAGAAACTGCCTACTAAGGGTTCTCACAGCTGTTACCTCCTAGTAGGGAGAATTTAATTAACAGCCAGGCCTGAGAAAATGGAGAGAAACAGTGGAAGGGAAGTTCCTCCTTTGCCTGGGGAACCAATGGACCAAAAGGAATGAAAAGTGCCACTACCAGTGACCCAAGTGGACAAGGTCCCCAGGGCCCCAGGGAGAAACCCAGGTGCTGATTAAGAGCACCGCCCAACCCCCAGCGTGCCTGGTCTTAGATAAGTTACTCAGCCTTCCTGTGACCGAGCGTCCTCCTCTGCAAGGAGGGGACAAGAACTGTGCCCAACTCATAAGGTTGTTGTGAGGACAGGGTAAATAGCCGCGATATTTCCAACAGCACCTGGCACGGGGGAGCGTTGGCTAAACAAAACACACGCTGACTACAATGTCACAATGTGCAGTGGAAAATGAGTCTGGCTGCCTTGGTGGGCACCTGAGAGCAGAAGAGCTGGGAGATCAGAGGAAGAGGGCCTCTCCACAAACCTTGGCAGCGCCCACCGGGGGCTGCCCCTCTACCACGGGTCCGCCTGGTGAGGGCACTTTACATTCGTCTCCGTGATCTCAAGAACAACCTGCATCTTCAACTTTGAGGGCACCAGCATGCTCCAGGCTGAGGACCTGCTCTGGGGCCATAACTCAGAAGCACCAAACCAAAATCTGACTGAAGGCCACCCCATGAGTCACCAGGGACCCAAGGACCCAGCCGATCACAGGAACAGCTTGCAGTCCAACCCACAACTCACCCACGGACAAGATCTCCTGGCACTTGTCACAGCGGTCCTTCATCTTCAGGCATCCCGTGGAGTTGTGGCGGATCTCCTTGCACACGGCCTTCGGGTCATCGTCACCTTCTGCAGACACACGAGGGAAGAAAGGCGGAGGCATTTAGCAACACGGGACAGGCCCCGACTTCTCAGGCCCCATTACAAGACTGCCTGGCCCTTCGAGATGGTCCTGTGGGCAGAGCAGATTTCGGACCCTTGTGCAGCCCAGCCTCCCCTCCCACCATCTCCACCCGAGACCTCTCCGGCCCCCACACTCCCTCAACCCTATGTGCTTTGTTTGCATAACCCACTCGCTCTGCATCCTCTCTGGCTCCTGCTCTCCTGCTAGCTGGTCAGCGAGCCTCTGGAAGGAAGGGGTGCGTCCTCCTGACACCACGGCCTCCCCCTCCGACGGGCTGCCGAAGACGCATAGCGCAAGGCCCTCCTGCACTTCCAATGCTTTTCCAGCCAAACCCCAGGGCCAAACCATAAGGAATAGGATGCAGCGTGGCCAACACAGCCTTGGGGAAGGAAATCCACTCCTGAAGGGACTGGCTTTTCTTTTCCACACCACACTTGACTCTTAAACTCTGCTCTGAGACTCATTCTGAACCAGGCCCCACAGTGGCAGTCAAGAACACCTTCCTGAAGTGTGATGTGGGCTGTGACATAGTTCCTTGCCAAGAAGGTGTGGCCCCACACCAAGCCCCCTAAGTTCACCAGGGAAAGAGGCTCCAATCTGGGAGGAAGGGCAGGCAGTGCCACAGCAGCAGCAGAAGGGACAGGGTGGCTGGAAATCACACAGACTCCAACCCTGCAGAACTACGTGGGTGGACCTCTGAAACCTAATGCATGGCTTTCCCTCTGTCACAGTCCCCTTCCTCTTTAAGTGGCTCACTGCCACTCTCCCGGGGTTGCTGGGAAACGTGGAGATGAACACACAGAGCTCTTAGCATCGAGCGGGCTCCCACCCTCCTTGGAACACGGAGACGTCTTTCTGACCTCTTATGAAGTCCATGCTCGGGGACTGGGAGCCCAGGCCGTGGAACGGGACATCCATGGCCTGTTGAGCCTGGTGTATCATTTCGAAGAAGGGCTGGAACATGTCGTGGAAGCCCAGATGCCCATACGGGGAGAGAGGCAGGAGGCTGCGGGCGAGGCGGGACTTGTGGTAGAGGAAGCGAGGCCTCTTGTGGGGAAGGGTCAAGGGCGAGAAGTAGCGGGTGTCCTGGGGCTCCCGGGTGAAGAAACTGTCCTGGAACAGTGCGTCCATGATCCCAGACGCCCGGGCAAAGCTGTCCTGCATGGAATCCAGGATGTGGTTCTGCTGGCGGTCGCTCTCCAGCAGGGAGTCGATGCGGTCCCCATTCATCCAGAAGTAGAAGGGCGAGCTCTGGTTCAGGAACTCCTCCAGCTGGGAGGTCAAAAGACTCATGAGGAGGTGCTCACCAGGCCACGCTTCAGAGCCCACAGACCAGGCCCTGCCTCTCCCAGCACAGCCACACGCAGGTGACTGAAGGCCCACCCCGCTGGACTGGCTCCCAGGTGAACCAACTGTCAGGCCTGTGCCCCCCACCCATGCCACCCCCACCAGGCCACAAGATTCACAATCCCCTGGAGTTGATGGAGTCCAATTCCAATGGGTCCCCTGCCATTTGGGGCCACTAAGGACACTGACCCCCCTGCTAAGCTGCTCAGCATTCAGGGAACAACAAAATTCACTTGAGTCCCAACCAAGTGAGGCCCACAGGAAAGGCCCATGGATTCAATATTAAAGCACTAAAAATAGTTTTAATTCCTCTGCCTAAGTGGGCGCAGGGCTCTGCCAGGCTGTGAAGCCATGTGCTGTTCTCCAGCTAATCCTTGCTGGATAAAGGTCTTCTGAGGGAGGCAGACACCTGGCACACACATCAGTGATGGCCACCATGTCCCCACTCCCTCAGACATCAGTCAATCACGGCATGGGCGGGGCATGCAGCCTGCCAGCCCTAACCCACAGCTCTGGATGTGGAAGGATCCTATTCCACTGGTTCTCCCCACTCAGAGCCTAAACCATGTGCTTGTCCCCTTTTCACCTGGTGGCCAACTAGGCCCGAGCCACTTCTGCAGACGCGTGCGTAGAACTTCATGCAGGTCTGCTTCAGGCAGGGCTTACACTCCTCCCAGAGGGCCGTCATGGTCTCGTTGCACACTCCCGGGATTGCCTTCAGCTTCATTTCAGAGTCCCTGGTCTCATCCAAGGCATCCTACAGGGAGATCCAAGGCCAGGTTTGCTACACAGGCCCCTCCCCAGCATGCCCCTGGGTGCCTGGCCCTCCCCACCTGCAGCACTTCCCCTGGTCTGATCACAAGATGTGCTTATTTCCTCCCCTGCACCGACCCTTGATCCCACATTCGCCCACCTGGAAAGCTCTCCCCACCTGCTCTCCGCATCCTCTCATCCCTCTAGAACTCCGAGTTCTGCTGTGAGTCAGAACTTCTACCTCCCTTGCCGTTCTCAATTGCTGGTGCTGACAAGTCATTTTCCAAAGCAGCCAGAGGCTCCTGAATCTCTGATTTCTATTGCAACCATGGCTTCTGGCAGGCAGAAGGAATCAGCACTCCGTCCAAACCAAAGTCCCATCGCCCACCAGAACCCACTAATGTGCCCTTGTCATTTCACCCACTAATTTTATGAGAGTGTATCCCAAGGAATTTCCAAAATAAAGAAAAAACCCTTATGTCAAGATTTTTGTTACAGTATTAGTTTACGGATATATATGCATAGATTATGGCATGTATTTTACATACTTGGGAAATAGTCTGGTAGTCCATTTTCAGAATCTAGTATTCAGCCTTAATTGGATCCAACTGTAGCCCTTCCCTTTGCCCGCCCTAATTCTAAAACTAGCCAATCGCAGAGATGGCAACCGGGACCCCTCCAGTCTGGGGTTGGGTCACAGACACCAGCAGGCATGCTTGCTGACCAGCTTCCTGTGACACGACCTTCTGCCCAAAGTCAAGGTCTGCGTTGCCCACTCACTTTCGACCCTGCGTTTGATTTCTTGCAGCACCTCATTATTCCTATCGTACCCACACGTCAGAATCAATTCAGATGCTCAAAAGCAGAGCGCAAGTTAAACAAGTTAGAGAACAGTAATCCACTTATCAGCAGTTTCAGCTACCCAAGGTCAACCACAGTCCAAAAATATTACGAAAGTGTCACGAGGAATCCGGATACTTTAAAAGAGACTGCATTCACACTTTGGGTGCCAAATATTGTCATAATTGTTCCATGTTATTGTTGCTGCTAATCTCTTACTGCACCTGATTTATAAATCAAACTTTATCGGCGGCATGGACGCACAGGAAAGAACAATATCTATGGGTTTGGTGGTGTCCTTGGCTTCAGGCATCCACTGGGGTCTTGGAATATCTCCTCTGTGGACAAGGCGGGACCACTTACCATAGGTACCAAGGGCTGACAAGTACACATTACAAGGGATATTTATAAGTTTTAAATATTATAGGAAGCATTTTCATTTTAAAAATTCATAATCTTGAATACAGCCATTGTGGGAAAAAAGAGAAAGGAGCAGGAAGAAGGAGAAATATAATCAGATGTTAATAGTGACTCCCTGCTCCCAACCCCCAACACAGAATCTGTCTCTGTGCAGCACATGGTCTGGGTTTAGAAAAATCTATTGAAATGAATCCGGGCATGGGGCCCTGAGCCAGGCGTGGAACAAAACCAGATTCAAGATTTCACCCCCAGAGTCTTTCAAAAGCAAATAAACTTTCCCCATTTCTTCACTACAGTCCCAGCATCAGGTGACACGGCCCTGGAAGGACTGTGGGTCACCATGGCAACCCAGCAAGGCGCCCCACTGCACCCTCCCCGCTGCCAGCAGGGAGGGTCCAAGCACAGGTGTCCTCTGCTTACCTCTTTCTTCTTCTTGGCCTCCTCCAAGGAGTCAAGCAACGACTTGCGTTCCTCGTTTGTTTTTTCTATGAGCGTCTTTATCTCTTTGGCTCCCTTGACGGCGTTTTGAATTTCCTTGTTAATATACTTGCTCCCCTGGGTGGACATCTCTAAAGGGGAAAGGCAGGAGGTAGAATGAGGCAGGAGAGAAGGCTGGGTGGCAATCCCAGAACTGGACAGGATGATCAGAGAAGCCTGTGTGGCCCAGGGACCGTCAAGGCGGGGACCCCTGCCCTCTCACCCTGGGGAGGCAGCACACGGCCTGCCTGGGAGGACAGAGGCGCCCATCACAGGGCTCCTGGGCGGTTCCGCCCAACTGCTCAGAGATGCAAACCTCAGGAGCAGCATACCTCAGAGAAGGGTTGGCAGTGCCAGGCCTGCCCACTGCCACACCACCCTGGGGAAACTGTGGCCCTCAAAATAGAACAAACCATGATTTTGGCTACAGATCTTTCTGGAATTCTGTTTAACCAAATATTTTCACTTCTTTGTTCCAGTACAGAGTGGCAGGTGACAGGGACGGAAAGATGAGTGAATGAATGGCACTGTCACCGGGGAGACTGCAACCAAGGCACAGCACCAAACGACAGAGGCAGTAAGACACTGTCGTCACTGAAGTTCCACTCCCCTGGTGCTGGTCCTTGCCACATGCACTGTACCTACTACTCCCAGTGCATGATCACGCCCACCGGATGGGAAAAGATGGGCACAGGGAGGTTTGGGGCCGAAGGGCCCACTGCTTCCATCACGCAGGGTGGATAGGTCCTGAAGGTCCATTTACAGATGGTGCCCGTGGTTAGGAACACCAGATACCGTACTTGGGATTTCTCAGGAAGTAGATCTTGACGGTTCTCACCACAGAAGTAAAAGGCAAGGAGGTAGGTGATGGGCAGGGTGATGGGCAGGGTGATGGGCGCGCTAATCGGCTTGTACAATGTGCGTGTATTTCAAAGCATCGGGTTGTGTACTGTAACGTGTAATTTTTACTGGTCAATTATACCTCAGTGAAGCTGGGGTGGGAAAGAAGCAGAGTCGTGAGATCAAGATAGCAGCCCAGGATCACAGCTAGGGTGTGGCAGGGCAGACCCACATCCAGCTCTGACCTCCAAATCTGGGTTTTTAGCCATGACCCAGCAGAACATCAGCTAGGAGCAGCAGGTGGGTGACGGGAGGTGGGTTTCAGGAAGGGGCTCAGGGAAGAGGGCCTGCAAGGGCCAAGCACTCACACCACCCTGTGAGCCAAGAATGTGGAGCCTGGCTTCTTTTGGACAGGTGAGGACACAGGGCAGGGGCCCCATCACACAGCAGAGGGCCCAATGCCTCAAATGATCCAGGCACAGTTTGGGGAGAAGCCATGGGAGCCAGTGAGGGGACAGGGAAGGGAACAGCAAAATGAAACACCAGGGGCTTGGGAAACACAGGCCAGTGCCCAGAAGACAGGACCACCAAGAGCCTCAGCTACGGAGGCAGGGCACAGAGGCTGAGAGAGGGTGGGACAGAGAAATGCAGCCCAGGTACAAGATGACAATGTCCTTCAACACTTGGGGCCTGTAGAGAAGGTGAGCTCATGGGGCAGCCCTGCCCTGGGCCTCCCGAAGCTGCACCCAAGGGATCTCATGCCCAGTCCACTTGCCCTGGAGCTCGTGGTCGGAGACCAGTGGTTCTCCCAGGACCTGCCGGTGGCCCCAGGTTAGCAGCAGCCCCACACACAGCAGCAGAGTCTTCATGGCACCTCCTTCTCTGATCCTGGAATCGCAGTACGTTCTGTTTGGAGAGAAGGAGAGACCATCATGGAAACATCTGGGCTGCCTGCTCCAGCTTCTAGGAACTCAGGCCTCGCTGTCCCCACAGCTCGCATTACTGCAGTTTATCCCCGAGGGACTTGGGAGAGCAGAACAGAGCTGCCACTGACACCTTCCAAAGGAAGCAAAGGTAGGGAAGGAGGGAAGGGAAGGAGGATGCAGACCCATGGAATCAGAGGCCAGGCTCCAGGCCAAACCTCCTCCTCCCGCTAAGGGCTGTGGCTGCCCAAGCAGGGCACGTGGGCTTCCTGCATCTGGTCTCCTTGTCCAGAAAGGGCATCTAGGTATCAAAGACTGAAAACAGGTCCCGTGGCTCACTCATCTGTCTCATCCCTGTTCCCCCTCACTTACTCACAGCAGGCATTACCAATCAATCACCGCTCTGTTCCCCTCAGAGCCCAAGCATCACCTGAAGGTGCCTTACAAGAATCTGAGGGATGAGCCTCCAACCCCCTAGGTTGGCACAAGAAGTTAAATCCACTTGCCATCCTTAGTGTGAGACTACGGACAGGCTGTGTGTGGATTCCAGGGTATCATTAGAGAGCAGAGAAAAGAAGGGAGGACATCCAAGGAGTAGAGAGGGCAGGGCAAAGGCAGGGAAGGACAAAATGAAGGGTTAACCATGAGCCCAAAGAGCAGGTTCCTCAGGAAAGTCCCTTCAGGAGGACGTGCTCCTTGGCTCTGCCAGGTCCCTTTCACACAGCCCATTCCCTCCAAGCTGGCACCAGTGTGCCCTGCCAAGGCTCTCCTGCCACCATTGGGCCGGTTGCCCTGAGCCAGGGGACGAGGGCCACAACCTGGGTATTACACAACGGTCCCTTTCCCAGCAGCTGAAGTTGTTGCATAAAACGACTCCCCCTGTGCCCTCAATCCTCTGCTCTGAACTGCTTATCTGGGGCTCACCCATTCCCCAGGCCACAGAAAGGGGGAGGCGGGTCCCCCTTTCCTGAAATTGTTCACATCTAAAACCTGCTCTCAGCCCAGCAGGCCCATCTGGACACTGGGTAGATCATTAATAAGGCAAGCCTCTCTCCATGCAATCAGACGCAGAGCCAGGAGCGCGTGGGAGTGAGCGCGGGTCAGCGCCCTCCCCAGCCAGGGGGTGGGTGGCTGAGCCGGGCAGGACTTCAGGCCCACCAGGAAGGATCTGGTCTCATAGGCAGTGTTCACTGAGGCCTGGAATGCCTCTGGCAGGGACAGAGCCTTTGTCACACACGAGAGCCAAAGCTAGCCAGAAAACCCTCTTCCAGAAGGCAATCCCTCTCACCCCCACCCCTGCCAGGGCAACAGCTTCTGGGACATCTATCCAAAACGGTCAGAAACAGGTTCTCACCAAAAGACAGGGCGATGGGTATGAAGAAAGAGGGGACAGGACAACCCAAGCGAGAACAGGATGGAGAGGCTGGAGAGGAGCAGCTGGCAGGGGGTCTGCCACTGGTGCCTGAGACCCCGGAACCATCCAGCTCAGAGCTAAGAAAGGGATCACCCTCCAACCCAACCCCTTCACCTTCAGGGACCAGACCAGAGCCCGAGACAGGTGGGCCTCCCTGGGGTCCACAGCAAGCTGGTGGCAATCCCAGGATAAGAACTCAATCATCCCAACTATTCATCCAGTATCCTCTCCTTGATACCAAGTCACTTAAATCTCCGAGCCTCAATTTCTTTACCTGTAAAATGGACCTGACACAGAACTTACTGATGTAAATGCTTCCATAAACCCAAGGGTCTGATATAATCATTGTATATTCTGACTGCTTTCAAACCTGGCTAAGGGCCTATTCTGGCATTGGCAACCACTAAATGGCATTTCTGGAGAGGAGCAGAGGACTGACACAGGTCTGCAGGCCACCTGTGGTCCCCTGACTCTGGCTTAGCCTTAGGACTATCCCAGGGTTACTTTCCCAGGGTCTTGTGATAATGCTGATTTCAAGTCAGAATCTTCTTTTCTCCAAAACTAGCACCCCTTGGATACTGCTGGTCCAAGGACAGCACGAGAATAAGGGCCCAAGCCCAACTGCCCTCCCTGTAAACGAACTGTCTCCTCTTCACATCCCCGCCAGGGCTGGAGTCATGCCAAAGCCAGGGTTTCCCCAGCACTGCACCACAGCCTCTTCCTTCACCATATTTTCCTCCATTTTTGTTTTGTTTTGGTTTGTTTTTGGTACCAGGGATTGAACCCAGGTGCTTAACCACTGAGCCACTTTCCCAGCCCTTGAGACAGGGTCTCACTAAGTGGCTGAGGCTGGCTTTGAACTGGGGATCCTGCCTTAGCCTCTGAAGTTACTG
This sequence comes from Glaucomys volans, assembly GCA_020662805.1. Classification (NCBI taxonomy): domain Eukaryota; kingdom Metazoa; phylum Chordata; class Mammalia; order Rodentia; family Sciuridae; genus Glaucomys; species Glaucomys volans. The sequence continues at coordinate 232,886 of JAJEJO010002577.1, forward strand.
GGATGACAAGTGTGCACCGCCATGCCTGGCTCCTCCATTTTCTATGTATTTTTCTGTGATACAACCCTTTCCAACCCTGTCTTCAGATCTTCTTTAAAGGCACACTTTTATAGCTAATATTTCATTTCCTACCATAGGAGTTTATTTTACCATTCTTGCAAGGTTGGGCATGTAGGTTACACCCTCCTGAGCGTCCTTTTATAGTACTGTATTTACTCTTAAATTCCTAATCTCTCCCTTCTTAAAAAAAAAAAAAATTAGCAGCAGCCACAACTTTTTCCCCCCCACTAGATCCAGAAATTCTGGAGGGCCAAGAGGCTCAGTTCCTCTCCCAATTCTGACACTTTAACACTGGAGACAGACCTCCCAAAGCCTCCCCGGGCCTCAGATTACCATCTATAAACCGAGACGGTGGAATCAGACGTCTGCGGCCTGATGGGGCTTGTGTGACTACCCTCCAATGCACCTTAAGCATTAGGAAACAGGAAAATTAGGATTTAGGTGACTGCAGCATATACTTATATCCACAGTGTCGCACTTACAAAGCGCTCTCCGGAGAAAACAAGATGACTCACGCCTGCAACCGAGGTCCGCACCTTCACTGCGCTGCGGGAAGCGCCCACACGCAGGCAGCGCCGCCACGCCCCTGCGCTCGGGCAGTGCACGGCCCCTCCGAGCCTCGGTTTCCCCATTTTTGCAAAAGGAGGATTTTACATGTGACCAATTTACAGCTACAAAAATGGTGGTTGGAGCTAATGCGCACGGGGACTCTGGAGTCTCGCCGGTGCACCGCCCCCGCAATCGGCCTTGGGTTCAACTGCCTGGCGACCCGGCTCTGGCCACCTCCCGGTGGGGTTCCCCGCGAGCTCAGTCTAAAGGTCGGGGCTATGGAGTTGTCACCTCTCTCCACCTGAATGCTACCCCCGCCCTCCTATCGGCACGATGTGGCTCTGCGCAGGAGTAGGAAAGATGGGGACAGCTCACCCGTCAGCTGCGCCAGCTCCCGTGCGCTCCTCCTGGCGACGCCGGGTGGTGAGCACAGTGAGGAGCCGCATTTATAGCGCTCGGCTCGCGTACACCCCCTTTGGGGCTGGCTGCAAACCTGCATGACTCACGCCCAAAGAATGCCATGGAATGCACGGGGAGCTTTCTGGAAGCGGGGACGGGGGCGGTGCAGCACTCGGCGGGGGGCACAGGGGGGCGCATCAGCACCGCGAATAGCCGCGCGGGTTGCCGGGGACGCCCTGGGTCTCGCTCTGCCTCGGGTTCCCGAGAGGCTCAGAGCCGAGACGGCACCCCAGTAGGGTAGAGCTTGAGGGGTGCCCCAGTCCACAGGGTTAGAAGGGTCCACTCTATCCTGCACTTCAAAATACAGTCTCCCCGGCCCCATTGAATGTTAATCTTTCACATTAAACACGCTCCACTTCTTCTGTTCTATTTAAATAGGAAAGTGTCAGAAATAATGAGGGTAAGATGGAGAGAGGCGTTGTGCTCGGGGAGAGAACGCAGGAAGTGTTTGAAATATGCCCCAGACGCCCTGAACGGTCTTAGCGCTGATCCTCGGCAGACTCCCTGGGCCTGGAGGAAGCAGATCTGTTTAAGGATGAGCAGAGCATCTATTTGGGGAGACAGAAAGCCTCTCTGGACTCCAAGACTCCCGGGGCTTAAGCAATTACTGCCGCCTTTCACTTGGGATGCAGCCAAGCAGGGTGGGCTTAGTGGTGGGAACCCGACCAGTGCAGCCCCACTATTGTTTTAAAGCTCTACGTTGCAGACTTGAAATTGTCATGGTCTTTGAGCAAAGGCCTGGCATGTTCGATTTGCACTGGGAACCACGCGCGGAGTCCTACTCAACTGGCTTCTGCTGAGAGCAGGTGCATCTCGCGTCCCAAGCACTCACACCCCCATGCACACACCCTGCAGGGAGGAAAGGTCCAGAAGCCCCTAAGGTGCTGCTACTTCTTAGGGAAGAAGCAGTTATCACTCTGGACTCTGGGACATTGAAGTTTGAGGAGAGAGGGCAATGGCTGGCATTGCTCTCAGGCTGGTGGGGAGATGGGTGGATTATGAATGGACAGCCTGGTTTGGGGTGGTTGACTTTGAAAACCAAGTAAAGGAAAGGGCTTAAAGGAGAGCTGTGTGGTCAGGGGTTGAGATTCCTCTTCATGTCTGTGGAGGTTCAGCCTTAAAGGTTGTCTGTGGTTCCCCCAGGGAAACCCTGGGCTGAGAGCTGGAAGTCTGACTGCAGTCACAGCCATGCCTCCAGGTTGGACCCACCAACCTTGCCCTTGAACCCAGTTTCTTCCATCTGAACAAGAAGGAATCGAGAATGTATCCTAAGTCCTCCCTCTACCTAACCTGATACAATGCCAAGGGCAAGATCAACCCAGAAGGAAAAAAGGCAGCAAGAACTGGAGCAGTATTTCCCCCCAAGAAGAGGCTTCACTTTGTTCTCTTTACAAACGAGTTGAATTATCAACAAGAGTTACATTTTCTGTGGAAACTGCCTCCTCTTTAGCATATCAGTACCTGGGCCACAAGACCTGTTTTTGCACTCACTCCTTGTAACTTTCTGTTCTGTAGTTCCCCCAGCACCCTGTCCAGGAAGCATAGATCTGCAATAGTTTTATTTTTAAAAATTGGACTTTGGAGGTCAGGCAGGGAGATCTGCCTTAGTCAGCTGAAGCAGAGAAAGGGAGGAGGGGAAGAAAGGATTTGGAAGAAGATAGCATGATTCACAGCCACGACTGGGTCCCCTGGGAATGATTACTTGATTGTTCTAGCTCCTAAACAAACAAAGTTGGGAAGATTAAACATTAAGAAAAAAGTGCAAATTTTGAAGGCTCCATAATGCATCACCGAATTCTTAATATGCTAAGGAGCCTGCAGAAGTCAGCTGGCTGAGCCCTGACACAGGTAACATATTGCATCCCTACACCCCCCGCGACCCCATCCCCCCACCACCTCCCACCCAACATCCCCACCAGGTGGTAATCCTGCTTCCTGTTTGAATGCCTCCCATAAGTGGGAGCTCACTACCTCCACTGTAAGCATTTCTCTAAGAAAGCTTTTAGGTTAGCAGATCTTTTGCTGAGACCCAATCTGGTTCCTCCTTGTAAGGCGATCCTGAGCCCAGCTGTCTCTGGGCCCACACTGGGAAAATCCAACCCATCTCTCCCCCAATGGCCTCCTGATATTTGAAGACAATCTGTCAGCTTCTCCCAGAGGCCTCAGGCTGGTAGCTCCTCACTTGTCACCAGACTCTTCCTTAGCCCTGGGCTTTCTGGACCTTGCTTCTCTTGACACCCAGGAGCCCAGCACTGAGCCTACCAATGCTAGGGGTGACCTGAGCACGGAGCAGAAAAGGGCCATTCTTTCTCTTGCCCTAAACACTTCAAATAAGCTTTTATCTAGGTACTGAGTCACTTATCTAGGTGCTGAGTCACTGTATCTAGGTGCTGAGTCACTGCCAGCATGTATATGAGGAACTTACATAGCTGGGTTTGGAGCTTGGGGAGGGCTACGTTGGGAAGGGGTGTGGTAGGGACCACCTTTTATCTCTATCTCTTTATCTCTTTATGCTTTGCCCACCATCTCTGCCTTTGGGCCTGATCTCTGTGCAGTGTCCTTGTTATGCTCCCCACGTCCCAGCTACTACCCAGCTCAGCACCACCAGCATGCAGCTCAGCCACCATGGAGACAGCTGGAACAAGCCAGAAGCAAACAAGAGCAGTTTCCTATGGCCTGCACAAAGAATCACTTTCTAAGCCAGGCACAGTGCTGCACACCTGTCCCAGCCACTTGGGAGGCTGAAGCAGGAGACCACAGTTTGAGGCTAGCCTGGGGAATTTTTCAAGATGCCATCTCAACATAAAAAATAAAAAGGACTGGAGGTGCAGCGGAGTGTGAGAAGCCCTAAATTCAATTCCCAATACTGTTTAAAAAATCACTTTCTGAGTTGTAATTATTTAATGGGTACATTTAGTCGATTACAGGCCCATAATAAAATCATGCAGTAAAATCCAGACCACAGTTCATGCAGAGGTATCCTGAGTTCTTTTTTTGGCTCTCCCTAAAATTCATCCATTGGTCATCTCTGTCTCCCCATTTTGGATCTTTTGAGGAAAAGGTTTGAGGCTGGTCAATCCTCAGTTGTGCTTCATGTACTTAGAAATAGACAAATGTCGCTTGCCTAGCATGAGGCACTGGGTTTGATCCTCAGCACCACATAAAAATAAAAAATAAAAATAAAATAAAGGTATTTCATCCACCCACAACAACAACAACAACAACAACAATAAAAAGAAGTTTTTAAAAAGGCAATAGACAAATGTCTATTTCTTCACTATCAGAGACTAGTTATATGATCTGTATTTCACTTCAAAGTTACTCAACTCCAACCTTTAGCTCCAATTGTTAGGTTAACGAGCCTTTTAAAAAGAAAAAAATGGCCCCAGGTTTACTTCAAGTCAAACATACTCTTTCCACAACCACAATAATTAGAATCCAACTAATTATTATTTCAGATGAATGGTTCTCTGTGGAACCATGGAATAGCCATAAAATGGAATTCCCTGGGCCGTGCCTGAGTCTCACCTCCAGGGGTTACGACTGATGAATCTGCAGGCAGCATTAGAGTTTTTAAAACTCTCCAAGAAAAGCAGCCCAAGTTCAGGAGCCCGGCTCTCGAGTTGACAAATTGCTGGCGTGTGCTTTCCCACCGGATCCCCGCTGCACTTCTGGGTCACTGTTGGAGCGTGTCCTGTTAGCCCCATCTTACAGAAGCCGGGAGGGAGGTTCAGAGGAGCCTTGCAGGTTTTGCCTGCCCTGAGCTGAAATCTGCCTCCTTACAACTTCTTTGTCCCTGATCTTCTTTCTAAGGCAGCATCCATGTGATCCTCTCCTCCGTAAGATAGCCCTTCCAACATGTAAAATTCAAAATTATTTTGCACTTCCAATGTATGTCCTTGTGCAAATCCTGCCACCCCTTCTCATGGAGTAGGTTGCCTGATGCATCCACCTGTAAGATGCTTCGTTTGGTCATTCATTGTCTCTCCTGTGTGGTTTCCAGATACCAACTCTGGGTTCCTGGGTCCCCACGGTACTCTGATTACTTTTTTTTTTTTTTTTTTTTTTTGGTACCAGGGATTGAACCCAGGGGCACTCCACCACTGAGCCACATCCCCAGCCCTATTTTGTATTTTATTTAGAGACAGGGTCTCACTGAGTTGCTTAGGGCCTCACTAAATTGCTGGGGCTGGCTTTGAACTCGCGATCCTCCTGCCTCAGCCTCCCAAGTGCTGGGATTACAGGCGTGCGCCACCACGCCCGGCTCTGATTACTTTCATGTTATCCTGTAACATACTGTGCTTCTCAGATTGTTTTAAGCTGACCTCTGGGTCAGGCTGAGGTGTTGGGGGCACCCAAAGACACTGCCTCAGGGTTTCCTCAAAGATTTAGGGAGAAAGGTGGATAGGTAGCGAGTAACCAATCTTTTCTTTACCTGCCTTATTTTCAATTCCTTTCTAAATCATATGCTTCTAGAGCAATGGGTATTCAATGGGAATATGTGTATGTGTATGTTTATAAACAAATATATACATAAATAATGGATTTTTGCCTCATTCTCTTCTCACAGTAAACAGTAGGTCATAAGGCACACGTTACTCTGCAACTTACTTTTTTCCACTTTATGAGTTTTTTTTTTTTTTTTTTTTTTGCAGTGCTGGGGATTGAACTGAGGACCTTGTGCTTGCAAGGCAGGCACTCTACCAACTGAGCTATATCCCCAGCCCCTTTTTCCACTTTATTATAGACATCGCTCCAAGTCAGTGCACAGAAAGGCCTGCCTCCTGCCTTTCACAGCTGCTTCCTGTTCCAAGCTGAGGCTGAATGTATTTTGTTAGCTGTCTCCCTAAGACTGGTCTGACTTCCTCCTGTCTCTCTAAGCAATGCTCTTATAAGCAGCTGTCCGTGTGTGTCCCCACTTCTTGGTGCCTTATTTCTCTGTTTAAGGTAAATCAAGATCACTGGATAAAAGAGGTGGCTGTTCCTGCCGGGCGTGGTGGCGCACACCTGTAATCCAAGTGACTTGGGAGCTTGAGTCAGGAGGATCGCGAGTTCAAAGCCAGCCTCAGCAACTTAGCGAGGCCCTAAGCAACTCAGTGAGACCCTGTCTCTAAATAAATACAAAATAGGGCTGGGGATGTGGCTCAGTGGCCGAGTGTCCCTGAGTTCAATTTCTGGTTCCAAAAAAAAAAAAAAGAAGTGGCTGTTCCTGAGGTCCAGGTGTCTTCCCGTCCACCTTCCCCAAAGATCATGGTGACATCCAGCCTCCCTGGGAGTGCCCGTTCCCACATGATCTTCAGGCTGCCTGTTGTCCTTTGGAATCTGCAGCAGCCTGGTGGGTGAACAATCATATTTTACTACCCTAATCTTCTTGAATGCTTACTCTTTTCAGGAATTAGTTAATTTCCTTCCCTGCGACTTGCCTATCCACGTTGTGGGTTCGGTGTGTGTCTTCTTCCTACCAGTCTATAAGAGCCCTCTAAGTACCCAGAGAGTGACCCTTCATGTGGCCAGTGGTTCTCCTCACATATGAAGGTTCTCTCAAATTTTCACACAAGTGCAATTTGTGTATCTTTCCTTCTGTGTCTTGCTTAGAAACATCTTGCTCTGGCCAGGCGCAGTGGCATGGTACCGTCACCCCAGCAACGTGGGAGGCTGAGGCAGGAGGATCGCAAGTTCAAGGCCAGCCAGGTCACACTCAATGACTTAGCAAGACCTTGTCTCAAAATAAAAATAAAGAGGACTGGGATGTAGCTCAATGTTAAAGCACCCCTGGGTTCAAGCCCAGTTTAAAAACAAAAAAAAAATTTAAATGTCTTCTTCTGACTAGAAGATAGACAGTTATTTTCCTAATTTCCTTCTAGCTTTCCAATGTGAAAATTCTTATATTTAGATACTCAATCAAAATGCAATCTGTGTGCTTGTGAATGTGTACGTGTAAGAGGGGGATAAGGTGGTGACCAGCCGTTTTCTTGCAGAGGTGTAGAGTTATGTCAGCATGATCATCAAATAAACCACCCTGTTCACACAGAGTGGAAATGCCATCTTCTCATATGTGACATTTCTCAAATAAACTTGGATCTCTATAGAATTTTCTGCTCTACCCCTCTTATTTGCTTCTTTATTCTTGTGTAATATATTGTTATAATTACGGAACTTTAAAATAATAGTTAATATTGAAAAGGTAATCACCATGATTCTTCCTTTTCAATTTTTCTTGGTGATTCTTGGGCTTTAATTTTTCAGTAGGAATTTAAAATTATTTTTGCCCAATCAAAGAAAAATCATGCCGTAATTATAATTGTATTAAATTAATATTGGTTTGGGGAAAACTCACATTTTTCTATTTTCTTTCCTGTTTAGAAGTATAGCATATGTCTGCGAGTAATTTAAACTATTTTTTTATTTTTAAATGAATTTTATCAATTTTATTTATTTTTTGAAAGTGCTAACTTTTTGTTTTGTTGATTTTTTTGAATTTTGTTGTTGTTTGTTTCAATTTCATTAATATCATCTCTGGTTTTAATTATTTCCTGTCTTCAGTTTTTAGTTGATTAAATGAATCTTATATAATTTTAAAATAGATAGTACAATAAATGCCAATGCAACCCTGTCCCTGCCACATTCCCTACCATTCCCTAGCCTGCCACCCCTTCCATCCCCAAACCAGGAAAACTGTTATTTTTATATTAAAACAAATACTGTTTTGTTGTGGTGTGATATGGTATGCAACTTATATATTATTGTTTAAAATAAAGTAAAAGCCATAGATATACTGATTGATCCAGGGCCAAAAGACATGGAGAAGTTAAAAAAGTTCAGAAGGAAACCCAGAAGTGTTTGGAAGAGGATAAACAAGAAAGAGATTCAAGATGAACCTGGCAGTGGCGTTTGTGATGGTTAATTCTGTGTGTCAATTCGGCTAGGCCCAGGTTCCCAGATGTTTATCAAACACTATTCTGAATGTTTTTGTGAAGACGTTCTTTAGATGATAAAACATTTAAATCAACAGACTTTGAGTAAAGCAGAGTAACCTCCATGATGTGATGGGTTTTATCAATCAGCTGAAGGCCTTAAGAAGAAAAAAATGACTGAGGAAGAGGGAATTCGACCTCTGTATGGCCTTTGGACTCCAGCTGGGGGCTCTCTAGCCTGCTGGCCTGCCTTGCAAATTTTGTATTTTCTAGTCGTTATGAATACACGAGTGGATTCCTTAACATTTTTATCTCTATAGCTACCTCTGTAATCTCTCCATAGAGAATTCCATGTACATCTATGAGAAGAGTCATGAATGCACACACGCACACACATGCACACATACAGGTGTTCACATGCATACACACACAGTCCGTGCTTAGCCATGGTTTTGTTTCCTATGGTTTCATTTACCCACAATAGACTGTGGGCTGAAAATATTAAATGCAAAGTTCTAAAATTGAATAATTCACCCATTTTAAATTGCATGCCATTCTGAGTAACTCGATGAAAGCTTGCTACATCCTGCCTCGTCCCTCCTGGAGCACAAGTCCCTCCTTGTCCGGTATATACAAGCTGTGTCTCTACACACCTAGAAGTGGTACAGGAAGATATTTTGAGAGATCATAGTCACATAAATTTTAATTTAGTATTTTGTTGTAGTTCCATTTTTTATTCGTTTCTGTAAATATCTTACTTGCTTTATTTATGAAACTTCATCATAGGTGTATATGTATGTACAGGGAAAAAAAACAGTGCACAAAAGGTTTGGTACAATCTGCAGTTTCAGGTATCCACTGGGGGCCTTGAACCATATCCCCTGAGGGCAAAGAGGAGCCACTGTATACATCCTATTGGTTCTTTTCCTCTAGCAAGCTGTTATTAGGACAGATGTTGAAAATCAAAGGAAATGGCCAAAGAGCAGAGGACCTCTCAGGACGTTTTCACCCTATCTTGATGGCCCTGAACCCAGGTTCACCTGTTTAGTCGTTGCTAAAATGTGCCTGAAATATCAGTCAAAATCGGTCACCCAAAGGCTGGTGTGCCCTCCAGGAAATCCGCCCCCTCCCTTCTCATTCTATGACCTACCCTGTTCTTACCACACTCCTTTTTCTATCTTTTTTGCTCTGAACCACTCAGGTCCGTTGACCCCTGCTTCTACCAACTCCTCACAAGCTCTTTTCTGTCACACTGCAAAGCTGGGCCCCTCTCTCTGGAGTCCTTCTGGAGCTGGAGTTCGCCCTCTGCTTCTTCAGGCCTCGCCCACTCTGCTCACCCCAGGCAGTCTGGGGCCAGCTGTCTTCATTCCTTTGGCATTGCATCTGCATGATCATATCATGGCAACACCCCAGGACACAACTATCCTCAAGACCCAGAGAGCAGAGGTGAGTGGCACCTTCACACCAGGGTGAAGTCCCTTCCCCCACAAACTACAAGAAGCAAGGGTAAAATCAAGGGTCATGCTTTGTTCTTTCTGTCCACAGATATTTTTTGAAGCACCTTTTGAGAAGCATCATGGTGGTCTGTCTCTGAGCACATTGGAACTGGATTTGGCCTGCCTGGGTTCAAACTCCTCGATCTCCACTTGCTAGCAAAGTGAATGCTCAGTGTGTGGTAAAGCCTCTGTGCCATTTCCTCCTCGGAAAGATGAAAAAAAAAATGTGCCTTTCTCATAGGCTATGATGAGAACTAAGTTGGTTCATGTTGGGGCATCAGCCAAAGTAATTTCCTTTGATACATGAAAGTCCGATCCTTGATCCATGCCACAATCCCAGGAAACTCAGGCCCATGCGGCAGACTGGGGATTCTGATACAAGGTCCCAGGAGTACCTCATGAGTATTCTCAAGCAGGCAGTGTCCTTTCTGATCCTTAATCTCCTCATCTGTAAGACAGGCAGCCAGATCCCTGGTCTGTTTCTCAAGGTCAGGGCGAGGTTCTGCTGATAAGATGGAGAGGATGCTCTTTGCATACTGTGAACCCGCCCCTGCAAGGTGGAGCAGTTGGAGAGAACTGACCATGTCCTTTCTGGATCTGTTGGAGTTTGTGGATGGAAGTGGCTGTTCTCAGCTGAAGGAGAAAATTCTCTCCTGCACTTGGCCTCCGTGGTTTACTCCAGCCTTAAATGCCTTTGGTGCAGAGGCCCAGGAGTGCTGGGCAGGGCCTGACTGACCAATCAAGAGACCAGGCTGGGCTGTGCCCACTCTGGTCCCGTTTGTCCCCCTTTCCTGTCCTAATGTTCAGCCCACCTCTGCATGGTTGCTTTTCTAATTGTTGACTGACCTTTGTGTGACATGTCCCCTCACATTCCCCAGAGCTTAGGGCACAGCCTGGGACCTGGTAGGTGCTCAATAAATGCTTGCTCAATTGATGAAAAATGACACACGAAGAGTGTTTATAACATGGGTCACAGTTCCTTGTTTGAGGTCACCTCTCAATGTCATTGCTTCCATCAGAGACCCCACCACAAACCGAGTCCCAGAATTTGGAGGCGCTCCTGGTCCAGGTCTCTCTGGAGGAAAATCGAGGCCTAGAGAAGACGTGGAAGTCCGAAGTCACTCAGGTCCGCAGTGGCAGAACTAGGGAGACCTCCCCTGAGGTCTGGCCGGGTCTCAGGGGCTCCAGAAAGGGGAACAGTGCCGGGCAAACCGGAACAGTGGGGGCTGGGCTGGTCCCAGGAATCCTTCCCCCTCCAGCCCCTCGACCTCACAGACGATGCGGGCGGTGCAACCCGGGTCCCCGCTGCAGCCACGAGGCGGTCCCGGGAGAGAAATCGGCTGCGACAGGCAGCCCTCCCCGGGCGCCCCGGCAGCCGCCACGGCTCGGAGGCCGGGCCGCGGCAGTTTTGAAAATACCAAGGAAGTTGATCTGGGCCGGGGCCCAAGAAGTGACGAGCGGGAGGAGGCGGGGAGGCTGCGAGCGCGGCCCGGAGGAGGCGGCGGGCGAGGGGCGGCGGCAGACCTCGCGGGGCTCCGGCGGGCAGCGCGGCGCTAGGCGCCCGGCGGGGCGTCCCCAGGCTGCGACCCCGCGGGACCCTCCCCTCGGCCCGCCGCCTCCGCACCGGCCCCCGCCGCAGGACTCCCGGGGCGGCGCGTAGGGCTGCGATCGCTGCCCGGGGAGGACCCGCCGCTGCCCGCCCGTCGGCCGCAGCTCCAGCGCCTGCAGCGGGCCCGCCCGAGGCCCGGCCCTCGGGACCATGAAAGGTAAGCGACAGCCCCGCCGAGCCGCAGCCCGACCCAGGCCAGCCCTCGGCCGGCGCCTCTCCCGCAGGCAGCGCTGGGGGCAGGGGTCTCCCGCCCCTCTGATTCCCCCACGGCAGGTATTGCGGGGCGCTGCGGGGTGGGGGTGGGGGTAGGGGCAACACCGAATCTGAAGTGCGGGCAAGGGACCGAGAGGGGTCACACGCGCCCCTGCGAAGCCCTGTCTATCCGTCAAGAGCAAATTTAAAGTCCAGAGAAGTTTCGCATCCCTTCAGGCAGTCAACACAGAAGGTTGTCACCAGCCCCACCTCTAGCGTGTAGATCCCCACCTGAGTACCCACCCCAGAGACTCCTGCAGCCCCCAGGGCCAGGCCTGGGATCCCCACCCCAACTTCAGCCCCTTCCCCAAAAGAGTCACAGCCTTCAGCTGGACCCTGTTCCTGCCAGCCTTCAACCCTGCTTGGCCTGACCTGCCCTCTGGCCTGGTACAAAGAAGCTGGGGAAGTCCCATGGGCCAGAACTGAGCCCAGGTAGGGTCCATCCTCAGGTGGTCCTTGTAGCCAGTTCTGAGATGGAAATAAGAAGGAGGCGTGGACCCAAGAGGCTGTTTGTGGGCCTCGCCTTTCTGAGACCCCAGGGAAGAGCATGCTTGATCTTCAAGCTCATTTCAAGACTAGGAAAGAAGCCGACTTTGGAGACAAGAACCTTCCCAGGGGTTTGCTACCCTCTCCCTTTCAATGGTCCTCTGATAGGAGCCCTTCAAACTTGGGGGCCTAGCAGTGAGAACCTCACCGTCTCACGCACAAGGACCTCAGAGATCATTTGCAGTGCTCTAAACCATACTTTCAGGTGTTGTGGAGAAAGGTAAGGGGGCGTGGAGGGGGCCCAGACCTCTCAAGCTTGCCACAAACACAGGAGCTGTTTGTCTCTTTGACACATGCGTCTGGAGGCTCATTTGAAGAAAGGGTTCCACAGAGAAGGCTCTGACTGAATGCAGCCTCTACATCATAGGGTAGAGGATGCTGGCTTCATGAATGTGCGACTCCAGGTCCCACAGGGCCGTGCACTTAGTTTGTTGCTCTGCTCATCCTATCTTGAAATTCCTCATCGTTTTCTAACAAGCGACTTCTTCTCACTTTCATTTTGCTCTGGACCCCCCAAAGTCTGTAGCTGGTCCTGTGGAGAGGAGACTTACTGAAGCCTGCCAGCTAGTCAGGGGACTAGAGTCCAGGCCCCTGGCTTCCAGTCCTGAGCACAGCCCTGCTTCTCTCCTGCTCCCTTCTGTCTGGCCTCTGGCACCTTCTGCCTGTGCTTCCTCATGGCCACACCATGTCTTGGACTGAGATGAGCCAAGCAAGTTATAATCAACCCGGGGAGTTCCTTTGGCAGGCAGAGGGGAGCCTCGCCCACTGGGCTCCTGCTCCTTGCTGTCACGTCTCTGGAGCTGCTTCCCCAGGGAGCAGGCCCGAAGACTCCAGGAAGCTCTTAGCCACATCTTACCACTTCCTACAGGCCACAGGCTGCCCTGGACCTTGGAGGATGGTGAGATGCTGCACAGAGTGGCTTTGGTGCACCAACATTCCCGACAAACACTCTGAGAGAAAATAGAGTGTGGGAAAGACAGGCCAGCCCAGAGCCTGCGAAAGGAGCAGGAAAGAGCTGGTGTGAATGAGTGTCTAGGAGGAGGTGCCTGAGGGGGAGCCGGGACCTCCTTCCAGGCTGATCGGAGGCTGTGACTTCCAGAATGAAGCACCAGCCCTGCCCTCTCCCCTCCTTCCTCTACTCTGAGCCTCCCTAGGGGTCAAGGGACTCCTGGCCGCTGAGGCCTTTAAGAGTGCTCTCTGGAAATCCTCCGTGATCTCCTGCAGCATCCCAGGGCCCCTTGGTGCACTGCTGCTGGGGACAGCAAGGGTCGCCTTCCAGCAAGCCTTCCTCCCTGGCAGGCAAAAAAGCTGCCTCCTCTACCTGAGGTGGAAACAGCAGGCAGACGGCAAATATTTGGCCTTTGGGATCTGTGGAGTGAAGAACCAGGCTTTTTCTCACCCAAGTGGAAAAAGCAAAGTGCCCCTCAGAGCTGGGCGGTGGCCCCTTCCAGAGAGCCCTTCCCTGAGGGGAGGCAGCTCCAGAGCTCCCGCCAATCTGCCAGTTACATCTGTTGGCAAAGGGTCACCGTCCCTTGCTCAAAACAAACATGGTGATGTGGTGTATCATGGGGAAAGGGGCGTGGCAGGGACTGTACTTAAACACGCCTGGGGCGCAGCACAGCCCCCCGGTGGCCGAGTGCCAAGGCCAACTCTGCCAGCCGAGCGTTTCCCCAGCGGGCCCCTCGTGCCTGACATCCAGCCCGCCTGGCCTCCCAGGCAGCCAGGTCTTTTAATGTAAGTTGGCACCTGGCCCCTCTCACACATAACCCTGAGGGACACCCAGCTGCCATCAGCCCCTTGGTGACAAGCCCACCTCGGAGCTCCCACTGCTTTTCTGATCCATTAACAGCCACTTGTGGGACCGTTTCACACCCTCTGTGACAGGGTCTTGATGGGAGAGCCTCCCCCAGACCGCCAAGAAGCAGTCAGGTTTGCTGTGAAGATGGTTGATTGGAGAGTAGGTCACAGACTGTGGTCCTCGTCCCGTCAAGTTCCCTCTCTGGGCCCCTGTCTCCTCTTGGGTGGTCCCTGAGGCCCAGTGGCAGTGGGGGAATTGGAAGCAACTCAGCGGAGGGTGATGGGAAGCGGTGGGCTTTGCCTCTGGGATTCGTGTGCTCAGCCACCCGCCTGCCGAGCACAGGGCAGAGCCACCGCCTGCTGCTCCAAGCTTGGGAGGAACAGGCCCTCCCAGCAAAAGCGGAGTAGTACCACGTAAAAGGGAGAAAGGGGGGCTGCACAAACAGAGCCCTCAGTCCTGGGAGAGGTCTGCCTCCCAGCTTGGCAGAGGAGAGTACCTCCACTGGAAGCAGGCAGGCTGGGCCTCCAGCCCTGAACCTCTGGGCACCAGGAGGGACCTGGGTCAGAAGGCAAGGAACTGATGTCACACAGATGAAAAGAGCCACCAAACAGCCTGAGTCAGGGGGGACCAGAGTCCATAGGGTTCAGATATTAGAAATCACCTCCAGGGCTGGGGATATGGCTCAGTTGGTAGAGTGCTTGCCTTGCATGCACAAGGCCCTGGGTTCAATCCCCAGCACCAAAAAAAAAAAAAAAAAAGAAAGAAAGAAAGAAAGAAATCAGCTCCAAACCCTCAAATATCCCCCCACAAAAATGGTCACCCTGCCATTCAGTTGGGTAACTTTAATAACAGAAGACTCACATCCCAGAGCTAATTTGTAAAAGAGGAAAAAGCGTTTGCCATAGGCGTTGGTGGATAGCTTGGCAGTTTCCATGGACAGGCAGCTGTTCTGGGTGTTAGAATTGGCACCCAGGCCAGCATGACAGCCTGTGCCGCCGTGTGTGTGTGTGTGTGTGTGTGTGTGTGTAGCACTGAAGCCCTGAGGTCAGCCCCGTCCTCTTACAGACCAGCTTTATCACTGCAACAAAGTCCCTGGACTTCCTGGGGCTTAGTCCCCCTCATCCAAGGAGACTGAGTGACCTCCCAGGGCAGTGTCAGTGTGGGTTTCATCAGTATGGCATCTCTGCCTTTTCCCCAGCAATTGGGGGTGAACATGACATTCACTCTGTGTGACATCTGAGTCCCCCGCGGGGCTGAGGTCCTTAGCAGCAGAATCACACCATGGCGTCCTCAGTCCTAACACAGGTTTCCATGAAGATACGTGCCTCTAACAATCATAGACCAGCTGCCTGACACTGCAAGGGTTTGCATGTCAACCAGATGTCTGATGGCCAAGAAAGGTACAAAGAGTCCAGACGTAGTTCTTTCTCTGAAGGCACTTCCCCTTCACTAACGCACTTCAGATTTGCGCCCAAATCATTCGAAACAAACTTTTAGTGGTAGGTGTGGTGTGAGCGGTCCCAAGGAGGGTGCCATGGTTCTCTTCCAGGCTCCCTCCCTTGCTGCTCTTCTGGATGTCCCTGGCTTCAGACAGACTCTTGGGCTCCTGCTGAGCTCCTTGCCCACAGTCTCTCCGGTCTTATCCGTCCGACACGTGGGGGTAGGGGCACCGCACCTGCTTCTCTGAGCTCCTGACCCACATTTCCAGGGTCCTCAACCTCTCCATCTGGACACCTGCAGACACATTTTTCGCCATTCAGATGAGATACCCCCATGCCTGAATCCCACCAGCCCCTGGTTATTCTAGATGCTGTCTCACACTTCTTAGTCAGCCAACAGGTATCAAGCAATTGCATTTTGGGAGGAGGCATGCCAGCTGAAAGGAAGGCAAGGATGCTTCCTGCTGGCAGGGCAGGGACAGGATGCGCACGCCTAATAAAACTGAATGATCAAGGCACATGGTGCAAAAGAACAAATGAGTGACTTGGACAGTGGTGGATTCAACAGGAGTTCCCTGAGAGCAAGTGAGCACTTCCAAAAGGCTTCAGCCCAAGGGTGGGGGAGCCTTGGACCAGGTCAGGCAGGAGAGGCAGGAAGTAGTGTTGACCAGAGTTGGACATTAGGTTCCTGGGGAGATGTGTTTAGCAGTGACCAGTAGAGAGATGAGCCTGGTATTGAGGGTTTGCCAAGAGAAGCCGAGAGCCGTAGGTCAGAGTGGCCATGAGTGCCGCCTAAAGGACTTGTGATTGCATCTTGTTGGCCGTGGAGAGCCCTGGAAGGGTGTGTCAGGAGGAAGTCTGTTTGCCACTTCACCCTAGAGACATCCTCTCAAAACTTCAGCCCACGCTGAGAAATCTGCACTTTTAGAGAGTGGGAGGAAGAAAATGTGCCCATGACGGAGCCAAGAGGAGTGGTCAGGGACACAGGCAGAGACGAGGAGGGCAATGGAAAGTGAGAGGAGACATCTCTGGAGGGAGGAAAGGACCCACCAGAGCGAGCCCCACAGTTAGCCTGGGGTCGAGTTAGACAACCCCAGAATTAGCTGCCAAGGGGCAGGGAAGTCAAAGGCTGGGGCTAGAAGGGACCTCAGGTTTGAGAAGTTTCAGAGAAACAGGAGGAGTAGGCGGAATGAGAAGCGTCCAGGCAGAGAGGGACTTTCAAGGTGGGGATGAACGCAGAGGGACAGGAGGGAAGGGGAAAGAGCTGGGGCATGGGGAAGAGGGAGGAGGAGAGGTCCTCTGCACGGGGACACAAGGAAGGCAGAAATGGTACATAGAACATGAGCCTTTTCATTCTGGACCCCATGTCACCTCTGTACTCGTTATTTCAAAAAATCAAAAAATTCAGAAAAGGGAAAAATTTAGCTCTCATGTGTAATCCCACTCCTCAGGGATAATACATGACAAGATGTGGATGGACCTTCTTCCACATTTACACGTGGACTTTCCCCCGCCCAAGCCCACGTGGGAAGGATGACGCCATCCATCTTATTCTGTCAAGTGAACTTTAAAAACTAAACACAAAGGGCCTGAGGTGTAGCTTAGTGGCAGAGCCTGTGCTTAGCATGCCCAAATCCCTCTGTTCCTTTCCTACTATCAAAATATGCTTTTTTAAAAAAAAAATCTTTATCTTATTTATTTTTATGTGGTGCCTGAGGATGGAACCCAGTGCCTCACGCGTGCCAGGCCAGCACTCTACCACGGAGCCACAATCTCAGCCTCAAAATATGCTTCTTAAGATATTAGTAAAATGCTAGTGCACACCAAGGTCTCAAGTTCATGGCCAACCTCCTCAACTTAGTGAGACCCTGTCTCAAAATTAAAAGTAGAAAGGATGGGGATGTAGCTCAGTGGTAAAGAACCCCTGGGTTCAATTCACCAGTACCAAAAAATCAACAGAGGCACATAGATGCCTCTTCCAGGCAATACACAGATCTGTTTGGATAGTTGTGTGACATCCTGCTCTGCAGCTCTCACTGCCGGGGAGAAGCATGGCGCCCTTCACATTCCCCTGGGGTTTAGCACAGCAGTTAGTGATCTTCTCTAGCACATCTTCACCTTGTCCTTGACTAATTATTCTCCTAAGAAAGTTTCCTAGAAGAGGGTTGCTGAGCCAGAGAGCAGCTCTTTGAGCCATTGAGACCTAATGGGTCTCTTTCCACTCCCCTCCCTATGCTGGTGTGGGGTGTAGGCATCTGGAGGGAGCTGGTGGAGGGTGAAGGAGTGGGACCTAATGGTCTTCATCTTTTTGGAACTGAAGGAGGTGAGCTCATCTTGGAAGAATGGCCATGGGTAGAGAGGAGGAGGAATTGGGGAGTTGGAGGTGAGGGTGCTGAGGGCAGGACTTGGGCAGAGCCAAGTCCACTCCACTCTCTGACACGCTCCCATTGGACTGGGAGGGGAAAACCCATCACAGTGCAGAGAAAGGAGGCTGAGCACCGACTGGCGTCCTGGCCAGGAGAGAGAGCTGCAGGATCTGGGGCTGAGGCTGACCCTGAGGCACGGCTGCTCTTGGCGTTCAAGGTGGGTGATGGGTGAAGGAAAGGGAGTAGAGGTTTAGTGCAGGAGAGATGAGGAAAGCAGTTGAGGGGTGGAACAGGAGCCAGGACCACGCAGGTGGAGCAGCAATAAGCTTTGTGCCCAGAGAGGGCAGGCTGAGCTGCAGCCAGCGTGGAGATTCCAGGTCGAGGAGGCTCGAGTTTCCATATAAATGTTGCCTTCAAGCAAGTTGATGGTAGGAAACAGGATGAAGAAATGATCCAGTCCAGTGATGTCATTTTCTAGAACGGTGTTCTCCAAAGGACAAAGGAGGTGTATCTCTGAATAACAGTTCCATAGAATTAGCAGGTATATGTGTGTGTATATGTACACATATATGAATATATGTGTGTATATTATATATAATATATAGTATATTATACATACACACATATACATATATATTTTTTAAGATTGGCAGGGAGTGCTATGGTAAAATAAGTCTGAGAAACACGGACTCAAATACAGACTTAAATAGGCTTTTTTTTTTTTTTGCAGTATTTTCAAACTGTTTGCTCTGCTAGCGTGACTCTCTGATGGTGACACAGTGCACAGCATTTTCCCAACTTACTTAACCAAAGAACCCCGTCATCACAAAGAATATTTGGGAGTTGCTGTTTCATAGGACATGTTTTGACAAACACACTTCTTCAAAGCTGGAATGTGTCTTGAGTGATGGGGATTGGGATGTGACTAGTTGACAGCCCCAGTTCAGCAGGGTAGGGTAGAAAAACAGCGCTAATAAGAGCCACATGACCCTTTTTCTTTTTTTTCTTTTGTAGTATGAGGAATTGAACCCAAGGGTGCTTAACCACTGAGCCACATCACCAGCCCTTTTTTATTTTTATTTATTTATTTAGTTAGTTTTGAGAAAGGGTCTCACTAAGT
>JAJEJO010002577.1:251503-434602 GCA_020662805.1 Glaucomys volans
TTTTTATTTATTTATTTAGTTAGTTTTGAGAAAGGGTCTCACTAAGTTGCTTAGGGCTTCTCTAAATTGCTGAGACTGGCTTTCAATTTGTAATCCTCCTGCCTCAGCCTCCTGAGAGGCTGGGATTACAGATGTGCACCACAACATCCCCATATAATCCTTAATCAAGCATTCACTGTGTGCCAGGGGCTCTTCATTCAAAGTCTCACCAAATTTTCAAAGCCACTCTGGAAAGTGGAGGGCATTCCCACTGCTTTAGAACCAATGAACAGGAAGCTCAGAGAAGGGACACTGAGTGCCTTGGGACGCACAGCATGGACCTGGAGTGGTGAAAAATAGCATGTGGGGTTTGAAGGACTAAAGGGGATGATAGGGATCAGGCAGATTGGTGGCTTCTGCCCTCCCATCCTACTGAATTTGTGGGTCCCAGGGAGTGGAGAAGGGGCTGCCCCCACCCAGGAAACCAGTGCAGGTGTGATGGTGACTCCTGAATGAGCGAGAAGCCCAGTTCTCTCCTCCAGTAGAGGCAACACCACCCTTGAGGGGTTACTTGGGAACGGGTGTGCATTGGGGTTGTCATGGTGACCAGGATGTGACATGCCTGCAGCAAAGATAAATTCCATCTAAGAAAAATTGTGCAACCCAAACTGCCCCTGTGAGAAAAACCAAGGGCAGGAGAGAGGACAGTCATCATGGCCAAGGAGGTGTGGGATAAAGAGGGGACTTACCCCCAAGCTCTGTGATGACCAAAGCCACAGTGCAAGGCAGCAGAGGAAGCATTCAGACGGGGTGGCAGGACGGGAAGAGGGGCCACTGGCCCCAGGGTAGGAGTTCAGGAGCAAAGGAGCTTAAGGGTGGGGACCAAAGGGAAGGAAATGGCAGGACCATGGAGACCACCGAGACCGCAGGCTGAGCGGCAGAATCTGTGGAAGGCCCAGCCTGTCTGGAGCTGAGAGGGCCAGAAGATTCCCACGGGAAGACAGATGCACCGCCAGGAGCCCCGTGGCCGGCGGTGGCGGGAGGACACTAATGACAACAGTCAGGGGCCTTGATTGCAGCCCTGTGGGGCCTTAAACTGCAGCTGTGCGGCCGCTCTAACCATAGCCTGGGCGCTCGGGAGGCTCTGGAATCCTTCCTTTTCCTGACCCAATTGGCTGTTTGGAAAACCCACTCTGAACCCTGCTGAAGATGGTCATCAAAATACGGCCCTTGAAGTGCCCGAAGGAAGAGAGGCCTCTGATTCAATTCCTCAAACCCCCGCCCCACCCCGCTGGCCTGGGCGAAGAAGCTGTCGCAGAAAGGAGGAGGAGCGGACCAACGATGGCACATTTTGGTCAGCCAGAAGAAAGCCGGCCTGAGCGACCACAGTGGAGGAAGCCGCTGGCTGGCAGGTCAGGTCGGGCTGTTTTCCACCCCGACGGTGAGGTGAGCCAAGATCCCCCCAGGAGCATCGGCCACGGGCACCCCCGGGCACCCCTGATGGAACCTTCTAGGCGGCTCTGTGGGAGAACAGGCTTAAAAATTGGCATTGCTTCTCTGTGCCAATGCTCAGGGTGGATGTGGTGGCCAGTGGATGACAGGGACAGAGGCCCCTTCAGAGCTCCAGGGGCCCCCTACTTCGTGGGTGTGGTCTTGCAGCAAAGGCCTTCAAAGGCAGTTTGGTTTTTTCCCAAGCACACTGCCTGAGACTTGGGTACCAGGGCTGGCTTCCTTTTGACAGGGACTGGGGCCTTCCTGTGTCATGGCTAGGGTCCCTTGGGGCCTCAGGCCGGGGAGGCAGCTACCGAGTCAAGGGGATTCCCAGAGCAGCCCTGGAGGGTCGCCCAGGTGCCTTTACAAAGGTTTCAGGTTCAGACCTCGTTAGTCTTCTCCAGTGTCCTCTCCTAAGCCCATCCCTTCATGTCCTTGATCCTGAAATCAGCGAAATTAGAGGAAAAAAAAAAAGAGAGACCATGCATCTGTAACGGAGGCAATTTCTGGACACCCGAGGCCTCGTCTAACAGGTGACTTCCCTGCCGTTCCCAGCAACCTGTGGGCGTTATACCCAGGTGCTCTTCATCTGCAAGCATGTTGGAAATCTTAAATGTCAAGGATGTTTCTGCAAGGGACATGTGAGGACCAGAGCCTTTTCATAGGGGCCACGGAAATGCAGGCAGAATACTACCACAAGACGGAGAAAACCCCCCCCCCCCACCCCACAGAGCCAAAGCCCTTCTATTGTAAGAGAACAATAGCACGCCCCTTATTCTCCAGTTGTGAAGGGGAGGAGGCAGGGCCTGTACCTTACTGTCCCTGCTCACCGCCCCCCCCAGTTCCTCTCTGGGAAGCCCACGCCTGAGGCCTGTGTGTGCTAGTCCTATCGCAGTGGCCCTAAGCCTTTGCAGATCCGGGCCTAACACTCCCCAGCACTGCCAGCCACAGAGAGCTCTAATAATAAACCAGATTCAAACCATATTTGAAGTCATTAATCTTCATTTTTTTTTTAATAAAAATAAGCTCATGATTAAAGCAGCAGTGGGTAACAATTAACTCAGGGTGCAGGCCCCCAAAGGGCCAGCTGGCCCTCTGCTGAACACCCACCATGGCATCAGCCCCAGGCTGAGAGGAACTCGGGGAGGTTTCCTGAAGTCAAGAGGTGACAAGTTGCTGGCATGGAAAGGTCTCGTCCAAGCCGTGACCTTCCTGAGCAGGGCAGTGCATCTCTGCTGACACTTTGTGTATATCTGGATCTTGCTCCAGATCCTGGACATCTGGGAACCACTGACAGGCTGGGGGTCACTTAACCTAGAGCCTTTGTAACACAGTGGAAGTGGCTCTGTGATGTGAGTTCCCTTCCCCCTCCCCTGCCGTGGCTTGCTATCTCTGAAGACACTTCTGGAAGCTGGTGCCCCCAGCACTAAGTCAGATGGCCCAGAAGGCAGCAGGGGAAGAGTGTGGGGAATGGGAGGGGGGTCTTCTCCCATCGAGGTCCACCCTGCTTGGCCCTGTGCTCAGCGGGCGTCCAGATTCCTGGCTGATCCTTCATCCTCTAATCCATCACGCCTCTGTCTTCTGCCAGGCTTTTCTCCTTCTTCACATTCATGTGTTCATCTGTTCTCAGAGCAGAAAGTGTCTGTATAATGTGACTTCAGCGAGCCTGTGCTTGTGACGGCTGGGCCCAGGACAGTCTCACGGATGCTCTGGATTACATTCTCATCAGAGTGAACGAGGCCAAAGTGGTGATTGCTACCATGTTCCAGACGCGGGTGGCTCAGGAGGCCCTGACGCCCCGGGCTCGGTTGGTACTGGAGAACAGAAATCCAGGGATTAGGAAGAAGAGAAGCCATGGTTAGGGACTGAGGAGGGCTGTGAATTATGGAGCTGATGTCCACGCAGGGAAGATGGCCAAGCTCTCATGAACCCTCGGCTAGAGAGCTCTGGGCTGGCAGCCGCCACTTCCCTTCCCACAGGCCACTCCTCACTGTACCGGAAAGCGGTCATTACTGATTCCCACTTGCTAAGGACAGCCAGTGTGAGGGGCTCTCACTGAAAGAGCAAGGTCGTGACAAAGCTGTGCTCTGGGAGAGAGTGTTTGCTGAAGCCTGGTGTCAGCCCCGCTTGATTTAAGTCATCCCAGATTCCTGCAAAGGCTGTAAACAGCTAAGTGATGAAATTGGCCTTGGAGCCAGAACAGGGAGGTGGCCCAGTCACGAGGGAGGGCAGAGGAGCACCACCAAGGAGTGGCGGGGGAGTGAGGCACAGAGGCCAGAAGTCATCTCTGCTCCCGGGAATAGCAGGAATCCCTCCCTGACAGGGCCCAGGCAAGGCTTCTGCAGAGCTCAGAGGGGCGAGAGTTCCCAGGGAGCTGGGAGAGGTTCAGGTCAGAGGAGCAAAGAAGGCCCCAGGGAATTCCAGCCCTCTGGTGTGTAGGAAAGACATCAGAACCCCGTGACCATCCGGGGAGCTGACCCTGCAAACTGCTAGCAGACTGATGATGGAATGGCAGCCCGAGTTGCAAAGCAGGGCTGTAAGGCTGATTCTGCAGGCTAACTACGAGATCGAGATCGGTTGCACCCCACCCATCGCTCTTCTTGTCCCTCCTTCCTCCTCCCACTTTACAACCCTCTCCAAAGCACTCACCTACACACCCAGACTCACACGTGTACACCATCGTGCCATTGGCAAGAGGCGTCCAAAATCCAATATTGTGGAGAGGAAAGCCAGGTCGGGAAGTTTTGCCACTAGTTGCTCTGTGACTTAAGCCAGGCAGTAAAGACCTGATAGTGTGCTTGCTCTCTCTCTCTCTCTCTCTCTCTCTCTCTCCTCCCCGCCTCAGCTCATTTTCCAGCCTGTCAGGATGGGAGACTAGTTTCTCATTCCATCTTTCTCCAGGGTTAGTGGAAGGGATTGGATGGGACAGTGGAGGTAGGAGCACTTGCCAAGTCCTAAGCCCTGCTCTCCAGCTCCATTCAACTCAGAATCTCTGGGGAAGGGCCCCTGACCCTGTTCTCCTGAGTGATGCTCGAATGAGTCAAGGTGCAGCACAGACTCCCTAGCAGAAACCACAATGCACAATCATTCACAGCTTCTTTCAAAATTGTGTTTGTTGAGCCATCGGGTGTGCCAGCCTCTGGGTCAGGGGCTTTGGATAAAGCGGAGAAGATGGAAGCAATCCCTGCCCTGAGAACTTCAGTCCTGGGCAGGAGAGCCCAGGCACATTTTGATTGCATTTCTATAAAGGGGAAACACGGAGCACGAGGAAGCGCATGTGGCGTGGATTTACTCCACTCCGGAGCTCAGGGCCGGCTTTGCTGCAGCACTGGAGTTTCTATGCTTCCCTGCCAGTCTGTTCAGGGCTGCCTTTGCTCAGCTAGTCTTCCCCGGGGACTCTGCCTTAGCTTCTGGTTGGTCACAGTGGTCACTGTGCAGTGCTTGGGAAATGAGGTTGCAGGGTCTAAAGGGTTTTAAGGCACAACACAAGACAATTAATGGTTATTGTCGGAGGCCTGGAGGCTCTGCATGCTCAGTCCTGTGCCTGTCCCTCCTCCTTGTGACCTCAGTTGCAGAAGCAAGACCTCTTAGCACTTTGCAGAGCCTTTGAGCCTTACCTGGGTGGTAGGAGTTTGGTGGGAAGATGTCCGAACTCAAGTCTTGCATTCTGTGCTGTTGAGCAACTTTCTTCACTTCTTTGAGCCTCCATTTTTTTTTTTTTTTTGTCTATAAATGTGATACTTTGGACTGTAATATTTATAGGGTTGTTGTGAAGTCTGCCTTGGGGCAAGAACCAGAACTTCATCCCATTTGAAAATGAAAATGGAGAAAAGCAAACGTGGAGCTTCTGCTTCTAGCACTATCCACCCAGACATAATTCTCAGGCTATAAAATTTAGGTACTAGAAAAAAATGCTCGACTCAATGGATAGCTAAAGTTGGAAGAAAATAGGACAGAGCTGCAAAGATCAGGAGGAAGAAGGAGAGGGAAAAAAATTGAATTAGGAGCCGAACCAGATGGGAAAGTAAACAGAGGCTGGACATCAGGACAGAGAACAGAGTCCTGGCTGCATGAGAAGACAGGGAACAGAGGAGGGGGGACCTCGAGAGGCACAAAGCCAGGGCAGCTGGACTGAAGTCTGGTATGATACACCTGGACCCCGGAAGGTGCTGCTCCCAGGGTGCACACCATCTCACCCTGGATCAGCCCCCGTCCTTTCTGAGTGATCATAGCCCCACACTGACTAGTCGGTGCCAGGATACTGTTGGTGAAGATTTTTACGCACCCCAGTTAAACTATGCTCTGCAAAACTGGGGGAGGAGTGGAACAGGAGGCAAAGGGGACACATCCATCTGCCAGAGTCTCCAGGCAGAGTCCAGAGTCTCACTAATGATTGTGTGTGTGTGTGTGTGTGCACGCACACACACTGGAGATTGAACTCAGGGCTTCACCGTGCTGAGCACACACTCTACCATTAAGTCACACACCCCCAGCCCTTCGCTAATAATTTTGAAATGTACAAGATAAAATATGGAGATCCTTTGAATCAAACTAATCCTTCTTTTAAGCAGGTTTTATTTAAAAGTAGTAACACGGACTTCTCCCGGGAAGCAGAAGGGGGCCGTGACCAATGCTCTAGAATCCCCCAAACTCTTACTTTTTATGATCAAACTCATTGGGATAGTCTAGCAGATCTGTATATAGTCACATGTTATGTGGGTAGAAATGGGATTTGTGTACCCTGATGGTAACTTGTTAATTAATCAGAACATTAAGATGTCCCTATGATCTAATCCAGTAAATCCACTTTTAGGAAATTGTCTTAAGAAGTTCTTGGGTTCATGACATTTTATGCACTAGGATTTTTCACTGTGGGACACATTGCAGTCTGATTCACGCACACACTTATACACTTCATTTTTTCTAAAGCAATTGAGCATAACCTACGTATACTACAGTCGCTTATCTCTAAGAATAGGAATATAATCAGAGAATTCACTTCTTCTGCTCTACTGTTCATATTGCAGTTTAGTCGGTTGGCTGATGTCCTCTGCAGATGTCCTTCACCCTCCTACCCAGGATCAGTCTGTTCTGTGACCAAGTGTTGCAGTTTGCTGTCCTGACTCTTTCACCTTCTATTGTCTCTGATGACTGACTGTTTAGACTAGCTGACTTTTACTTTTAATAGGATGATCATCATTTTGTGTTTTTCTCCTGCTTCCTTATGCGTTCTCCGTGGGTAAAGTACACAGGTGATGGAGGGTGCCTCTCATGATGCCCACCTGTCCCTTCCAGGTGATGTGACTCTTGATCTCCTGGTCAAAGTGCTTCCTGATTTCTCCAGTGTTAGGTACTGGGTTTCCCCCTTCCTTACAACAAATGAAGCCCCAGTGAGGAGATGCTGTGAGACCTTGCGTTTCCTGCTCCTCGGCAAAATGGTCCCTCAGGACAGCACCGTCCTATAGTTCTATCCTGATCCAGTCTCTCCCGTGATTGCAAATGCTGATTTCCCAGCTCCAGCACCACAGTAGGAAGGAACCTTCCCTTCTCCCTTTCTGTTTATATATCTATCTAATGACATGTAATCTTGTCATTATACCTAATTATTTAGTACTCGAATTGTCCCTATTTTGGCCAGTGGGAACCTCTTCAAGCTGCTTTCTGTGTTTCTTGTGACATTTCATCTTTTCTTTTTCCTTTTCCCTTTTCCTTTCCTTCCTTCCCTTTATTTTTAAGCAATTTTTAGAATAAGAAAATGTTCCATGTTCGGTCGGGCTCGGTGGCGCACACCTGTAATCTCAGCAGTTCAGGAGGCTGAGGCAGGAGGATTGCGAATTCAAAGCCAGGCTCAGCAACAGTGAGGTGCTAAGCAACTCAGTGAGACCCTGTCTCTAAATAAAATACAAAATAGGGCTGGGGATGTGGCTCAGTGGCCAAGTACCCCTGAGTTCAATCCCCGGTTCCAAAAAAAAAAAAAAAAAAAATAGAAAGAAAAAAAAATGGTCCTCATTCATTTTACCCCCACCTCAACCCTGGAATCAGCCCTTTCTCCAAGGAGCCCTGGCTCTTTTTAGTGGGAGGTGGTCCTAGAGATCAAGAGCCGGCTCACAAAGGGTGCCCACTGCCGTCATGGCATCTGCCTCTGAGACCTTTCCACAGGAAAAGTTGTACATGCACACATTCCTACCAATGTGGATCTGTACAAACACATAATTATGAAGATTTTAGAAGTTTGAAGTTCATGTTGATAGCTTCCATTCAGTCTGTTCTCCAGGGGTCCTTTCTTACCTCTCCCATTCCATGTTCCAGCATCCCTTTACCCAAGCACGAGCCCTGGGTACACCAGGGCTACACCAACACATTGACTCAGTCACTCCACCCCATTTTAACCTAAAATTATTTCAGCATCACTCCAGCCATGCTGCAACAAGAAGCAAACATGCTTAAGAAGTTCAAGGTTCGTTTGCACTTTCCCACTCATACCATCCCCACCCAGGCTGAGCCACGTGATCTGTGTCATAAGTTACTTCAGGTCGGTTCTTTTCTTCTTTCTTGGTCCTCCAACAAATACAAGCCTCATGTGGTTCCAGTTTTGCAATTTTTTTTTAATTAGATTTCATCAATTTAATTTTTTTGAATATTTAGAATATGAACATGTTTTCCAAAGCCAGAAAATAAAAAGCTATTCTCAGAGAGGTGTCACTTCTTCCTGTGGCCCTTTTGCCTGTGGTCCTTGTGCCTGTGTGCCCTCTGCCCCAGCCCTAGGAGAAAACAGCTTCATTGTGCTCTGGTTAACCTCCCAGTGTTCTTTTTATAGGTATGATTTGTAAATTTCTCTTCTTTCATATAAAAAGGTAAGATGCTGTATTTGCTCCTTCACACCTTACCTTTTTCACTTACTATCTCCTGGGAATTATTCCAGATCAATTAGTGGTGACTTCCCTATTCGTTTCTGCCACACCAGAGAGAGCTCCCCTTCGTGATTACACACCGCAGCATATTTAACCGACCTTCTACCCTTGTATGTAGACGGTCCTGTGTTTGAAATTACAAATAACCATGCAATGAATAAGTGTCGCATGTCAGAGATGTATATTCTGGATAAATTCATAGAAGTGTGACTCCTGAGTTGAAGACTGAATACATGTGTCAGATCCACTGCATAAAGTGTGGGCCATTTTGTGTCCCCACCCCAGCTTCCCGAGGCTGGCCAGCAGAGCATATTGTCAGGCCACTGCATTTTTGCAAACCTCAGGGGTGAGAAACTTCATCACGGTGTGGTTTTAAATTACGTTTCTCTTTTTAGTAAAGTGGAACATCTTTTTATTTGTTCAAGGATCACGTTATATATTTTTCATAAAATGTGCAGATCTTTGGCCAAATCCAAATCTATAGGATTTTTGGTCCTTTAGTTCCTGAATCTTTAATACTCTTTGTAAATTTGGCACATCTACTCTTTGTCTGTGGTGCATGTTGTGAACATTTCTCCCAGTGTGTGACTTGTCCTTTGATTCTGCTTCTTGGTATTTGTTTTCTGTGTTTGTTTTGTTTTTGTGTTTTTTGCTTGCCGTGCAAAAGTGGTTTTGTTTTATTGTCATGTGATTAAACACATAGAGATCTTTTATTGCCTCTGGATTTGGAAACAGTTTTTAAATCCCCTCTCTAGAATTTTCCAGAACAATCTAGAGTTTATACCCAGCTTTCCTCCCTGCTTCCCAGAACAAAATCCCCGGTCAGCTCCGAGGAGGCCATTGCTCATTTCACAACAATCCCTCGGGGATTTGGCTCATTCTGCCTTATTTTAGGCATCTTCCTCCCTGTTGTTCATAAAAAACCAGATCTTATTAAGGGGGCACGAGGGGCCTGGGAAAGAATCACAGTCTTCTGAATGAGGGAAGGCATCGTTTGGGTCTTATTGAAGGACAGAGCACTCCCAGGGAAGAAGCACCAAACTGGCCTCCAGGCAGGGGATCTTCTTCCCCAGGATCCCTTGGCATCCAGTGGTCCTGGGTGAGGCATGTGAGGCAGGGGTTGGCACCCATCCTGTATCCCCCACCTCCTGCTTCCTCCTCCCCTTGGCTCCCCAAGCTGGGCTGATGCGGATGTGGTGGAGACTGCTGAGTCCAGATTGGGCCTTGTCCCTGGAGAAGAGGAATTCTGCTTCCCTCACCACATGCCAGGGCCTGAGAGGACACTGAGCCGTATCAATCAACAGCTCTTGTTTCTTCTTACTCCACTCCCAGCGGCTCTGAGCAAGATGCAGATGGAATAAGTCACAGAGCTGGCCCAGCCCACGGTGTCTTTCCTCATCCAGAGGGGTGGGACACACGACTCCTCTGCCTTCTAAGTCTTAACTCTGTGTCCCTTTTCTTGGCTTAACTCAGGACAGCTGGAATTCAGGTGGACTGGCTTGGACACCGGGTACGGTGGGCATGGGCTGTAGGGACTGGTGCTGAGTGGGCAGCTGGAGAGGGACGGGTGTGGCCTGGGTCTGATGGCACTGGTTCTACTGCAGTGAGGTCGGCTGGTGGTGACGGGGATGCATTGTGTGTTACCGAAGAGGAACTGGCTGGTGAAGACGAGGACATGCCGTCCTTCCCATGCACCCAAGAGGGTAAGGGATCTGAGGGCCGCCCCTTCTCCTCTCTGGGCTGAGAGCTCCCTGCCCATCTCCAGGCTGGTAGGGGGACTTGTCTCACTATATGGCTCCAAAATCCTGGCTCTCGTTGCCTTACCACTTCCTGGAGAGTGAAGGACGGAGCTGCGTGACCCTGGGCTGTGCAGTATGGAGAAGCCAGCCTTCGACACAGACGCCATCCATCACCTGTGCTCCTGAGCCTGTCAGGGACCTCACCCTCCACCCCAATCAGACACCCTGTGCCCAGGGCCTACCTTCTAGCTGTCCCCTGATGGTCCCCTTTATTGTCTCCCATACCACCTGCATTGTGATTTGGAGTAGGGTCCTCGGTGGCTTTCAGTGTAGATTAGAGCTCGTTCTCCACCTGGGCTGCGTGCTGTGACCAGCCAGCCATGTCCGAGACCACTTTTCGTAAGTACAGATTTGTTTTAGTTTGGAGTGAGAGCCAGGTGGCCTGAGGACTTTTAGTCATTCCTGGTCCTCATCCTGTGCACATGAAGTGGAGTTCACCTTGGGAGTCCCACGGTAGGGGCCATCGCTGCCTCCCGCTGGGCACTGGGCACTGGGCACCTGCCAGAGCTTCCAGGAACACCTGGCTCCCTCCTTCCTCCACACCAGCAACCTAACTGCTAGACGGTTAGCATTTGTTTGGTTTCCAGAGGAGCTGCTGGTTACCTGCCCAGTTTGGGGACATTAGTGACCAATATTCTTGTTTGCCAGGGACTGAGGTTTCCCAGGATGAGAGGCTTTTAGTTTTAAAATGGAGACAGTCTCTGCAAGGAGTTCCCAACACAAGAGAGTCTGGGTGCTAAAACCCGGAAGGTCCGGGGCAAAAGAGGGCAAGTTGGTCACCCAGGGGTACAAGCCTGCCCCTGCTGTGGACCATCACCAGGGCCACCCAAGAGGGTAGAGGTGTTTCCTCACCCCAGAGGCTGAATGAAGACCATAAAGAGAGAATGACCATGGCAATGGGTGGGGGGAGTTCTTCAAAGACCCTGACTCTGTCCCCTCTATTCCAGAAAGCTCTAGGAGGTACAGAAAAATGGTAAGACAGGTGGAGAGTGAGAATGGGGACTCCCCTTGTGGGCCTGGTTTGACAAGTGATGAGACAGCTCAGAACGGGAATGTGGAACAGACCCTTCCACTCCAGCTCAGCCCCTGGCCTAAGCCACTACCCTCTTTCTGGCCCCCACAGGTCGGCCAGGACCACGCTGCAGCCGCTGCCAGAAGAACCTGTCTTTGCACACGTCGGTGAGGATTCTCTATCTCTTCCTCGCTCTGCTCCTGGTGGCCGTGGCCGTGCTGGCCTCTCTGGGTGAGTCCAGGTTCCTCCATCCCAGGCTGCAGGGGGATGCCTGGGCAGGAATTCAGCTCAAAATCTCCCCTGTGAAGACAAGCCCCTGACACCTGGAGCCCAGGCCCCAGAGTCCGCATCTTTTGAGTAGGAAATCTTAATGTCTGACCCACCTGGGAAGACTGGCCCCTGATTTCTGATCTGTGTGTCCTGGAGCAAGGCACTCTCCTGCTCGGGACCCCTCTCCCCATGGTCAATGAGATGGTGGGATGCCATCAGTGGTTCTGTGTGGCATTCTCCTTGTTAGAATGACCTGGGAGCTTTAAAAATTATGCCTGGGCCCCACCCTGGGAAATGTAACCAACCCAGTACCTTTCAGCTCTCCAGATGTCCCTGTTGTGCATCCAGGGCTGAGATCACTGCATCAGGGACTTTCAAGTCCCTTCCCTGGTCTACATGAGTGTTTCTCAAAGGGAGGTTGGGCGCCAGCCTTCCTGCATCAAGATCACCCCAGCATCACTAATAAGCAAATTCCTGGGTCCTACAATTGACCTACCAAATCAGAGCCCTGCACGTGAGACCCAGGGATCTGAAGTTTGGTGCTTCCCATGCATTCTCCAGTCTATGACTGTGGTAGCTGACCCAGGAGACGGTGTGTGGCCAGGTTCAGGTAACTTCTGCCTTCTGGATGCTCATCACAGCTGAAAGTAAATTGATTAAAAGAAATTTGGTGGTGTCTCACTACCATGCCATTCCAGTCTTCCCTTCAGACTTTGAAGAAAACAGGCTCCAATTGGTTTGTTTCAATCTCCCAGACATCAGGGACAAGGCTGGGAGTAGGGAGGGGCAAGGGAGGGAGCAAGGTGGCCTCACTGTAGGTGCCAAAGCTGAGAGTGAGGACCTCCCTGGGAGGGGCACCCGGGTCCTGTTCCTGATTGGGGAATTCAGTAACCAACATTCTTGACTTGAAGACAGTAAGATCAAAAAGTAAGGAAAACAGAGACAAGTTGACATATAAATGACTAAGTGTGAACTGGGAAGAGGGGGTTGAATTACCTGGAGCCAGACCTTGGCTGCAGGTTGGAAAGAGACTTCATGAAGCACCAGAATAGGAATCGAAGCCATTCAATCTTTGTACCGCCATTCCTCCAGCTGTACAGGGGTTCTTAATTGAGGGGAGGCTCAGATGGAATAATAAGTGCTGAAAACTGAAAAATTCTGGCCTATGTAACAGCAAATGCTTATTCCTAGTCTCTCTCACATGCCACTGTTACTAACGGAGGAAATGTGTCGATGCAAGCAATGTTGAGTCCAGAGATAACAAATAATTAGAAATCATAGAATTTTGAAGCCGATGAGAGCCTCAGAAGTCATCTAGTTTTACATTTTTACTTTACAGATGATTACATTGAGTTCTGGAAAGGTTAACTGACTTCTCCAAAGTCACCCAAACAGGTTGATACCAAGGATCTGTGGGAAGCATCTTGTCGACTCCAATCCAACCTGCATCTGACCACTGCCAGCCCCTCCAGGCCGCTGTGGGAGAATATCAGGCCTCCTAATGCTGCTGGGATACCCTGACCTGGCCAACCTGATGCCCTCAATAGGGTTCCAGGTTGCCGTGGGATGTACACTGGTATTAGATTTTCTGGAGGGCAATCTGGCAACTTCTACCAAGGACTTAAAAATGTTAATGTCCTTTGACCCAGTAATTCTGTTTCTAGCACTTTATCCTAAGAGAAATCTTCTGCATGCAGCCGTCAAATGCGAGGATTATTTCTAGGATCAAGCTTTATTCATATTCACATATCCAATTTTATTTATAAGCTCAGAAGAGGCAGTACCCTAAGTGTACCCAATAACAGAAGGTATTTATGTCATTGCTGTCCCATTAACATGGAGGACCATGCAGACACTAGAAGGAGTGATTCTGAAGTGACTTAAGCCTTGATAGAAGAATGCCCGTGATGTGTTCCCAGTAAGAGAAAACAGATGGAATATTCAGAACATCCCAATTTGGCTTTTGTTTTCTAAAAAGTATTTATCTACGTAGATGTAGCATGCCTGTTGGTGTAAACAAGACTAGAAGAAATGCACCGAGATATTGCTGACAGCAATTTCTGAGTGGCAGGATTAAGAATAGGGTTTGCTTTTTTTTTTCCTGAAATTTCCCTATTCTATCATATGATCAAGTCCTATTTCTAAAATCTGGGGTGGGACATGATATAGTTTTTTAAGAGAATGTGTTTCGAACTTTAGCCTCAGGAAGCATCTTCCCTTACTACCACCGGGAAGCCTCCTAGAGAAGGGCAGATGGTTTGCTTACAGAGGGCTGAGAAAAATGCCTTCTCATCAAATGAACACTTTCACTGATCCAAGACTCTGCCCCATTTCTCATGTTTCCCTATAGTTTTTAGGAAAGTGGATTCTCTCTCAGAAGACATCTCCCTGGTCCAGTCCATTTATGACAAGAAGCTTGTGTCAATGCAGGAAAACCTTCAAGGACTGGGTGAGCCTTTAGTGTCTGGCTGTGCTGATCATGTAGGGCCAGGTTTCATGGGGAGGGGCAGGGCCCTCATGCCTGGGGCTTGGTTCAGGGAAGGCATTGCCAGCCTTCTGGGTACAAGACCAGGACAGCTGCAGCTCCCTGCTTCTCTCTCCTGAAGAAGGCTGCTTCCCTAGCTTCACCTAGGACTGAGGAAGGGTGTTCTGTATGGGCAGATCTAGCCAGAGTCTAAGGTACAGAAGGAAGCCAAGTATAGTCCATTTCTAAAATATCCTCATGCATGGCAATGATTTCGTGTGTGTGTGGTGCTGGGGATTGAACCCAGGGTCTCAGGTGTACCAGGCAGGTGCTCTGCCACTGAAAGTCACCCCCAGCTCCCTGAAATGATTTTCAAAGCCCCCTTACATGTCAGCCCTTGCTTGTCACTGCCTTAAGCCATAGCACGATTCCTGATGCTCTTTATCCCCAGCTCTATCTGGAACGTTCTAAGAGAAGGAGACCAAAGGAGCCCTGATGGTGTGCGGTGGGCACAGTGGCAGAGGCTGAGGCAAGGGGACCACACGTTCGAGGCTAGCCTTGGCAACTTAGCAAGACCCTGTCTCAAAATTAAAAAAAAAAAGGGCTGGGAGTGAAACTCAGTGGTAGATCACCCCTGGGTTCAACCCTAGTACTGCCAAAATAAATACATAAAAATAAAAGTGGCAGCTCTGATGCAGATGGAAGTCCTGGTCTGCCACTAGCTGGCGGAGTGCTCTCTGGCAAGCCACATTTCTGTGTCCCATTCCTCGTGAGTCACAGGTGAAGTTCCCTGCTCTACCTTCCCACAAGGATATTGTGAGAGGGTCGAATCACAGGTAAAAAAAAAAAGTGTTTGGAGAAATTTTTAAATAAAGTACAAAAAGGAGGTTCTTGGCCACCCCAGAGAAGGGGCCAAGAACCCCTCAGTGATGGGGTGGAGAAAATGTCCTGAATTCTTCAATTCAGATCAGATGACAAGGATATTTGGTAAAAAATGAAATTCCATAGAGATGCAAGGCTTTTCTGAGAAGGATTTCATAGCAAGACTAAGGAAAGGAAGCAGGGTCAGGAAGCCCCTTGCCAATTCATTTGCTCTGAAATTTTAAAGAAGCACCAATAACCGGGCGTGGTGGCCACACCTATAATCCCAGTGGTTTGGGAGGCTGAAGCAGCAGGATCTTGAGTTTAAAGCCAGCTTCCACAATTTAGCAGGGCCCTAAGCAACACAGTGAGACCCTGACTCTAATTATGTTTTTAAAAAGGGTTGGGAATGTGGCTTAGTGCTTGAGTGCCCCTGGGTTCAATCTCTAGTACCAAAAATAAATAAATAAATATCAAGAAGCACCATTGCCCACAGTCCTTCAGCAACTCAAAATGTTGTCCTTTCTCCTGAAGACCCGAAAGCCTTGAACAACTGCTCTTTCTGCCACGAGGCTGGGCAGCTGGGGCAAGAGATCAGGAAACTGCAGGAAGAGCTGGAGGGGCTTCAGAAGGTGCTTCTGGCCCAGGAAGCCCAGCTGGACCAGACCTCTCAGGCCCATGAACTGCTCTCGACCACCAGCAATCAGATCTCTCAGGAGATGGGCGGTTGCTCCTTTTCTGTTCACCAAGTCAACCAGTCCCTGGGACTCTTCTTGGCACAGGTGAGGGGCTGGCAGGCCACCACCACTGGCCTGGACCTCTCCCTGAAGGACCTCACCCAGGAGTGCTATGATGTCAAGGCTGCTGTGCACCAGATGAACTTCACTGTGGGACAGACAGCTGAGTGGATCCATGGGATCCAGAGGAAGACAGATGAGGAGACCCTGACCCTCCAGAAGATTGTCACTGACTGGCAGAACTACACGCGGCTCTTCAGTGGCCTGCGCACCACCTCTGCCAAGACGGGAGAAGTGGTCAAGAACATTCAGGCCACCCTGGGGGCCTCCTCGCAGCGCATCAGCCAGAACTCCGAGAGCATGCATGACCTGGTGCTGCAGGTCATGGGCTTGCAGCTGCAGCTGGACAACATCTCATCCTTCCTGGACGACCACGAGGAGAACATGCATGACCTCCAGTACCACACTCGCTATGCCCAGAACCGCACGGTGGAGAGGTTCGAGTCACTGGAGGGACGCATGACATCACACGAGATTGAAATCGGCACCATCTTCACCAACATCAACGCCACCGACAACCACGTGCACAGCATGCTCAAGTACCTCGACGACGTTCGGCTCTCCTGCACGCTGGGCTTCCACACCCACGCCGAGGAGCTCTACTACCTGAACAAGTCTGTCTCCCTCATGCTAGGCACCACAGACCTGCTCCGGGAGCGCTTCAGCCTGCTCAGCACCCGGCTGGACTTCAATGTCCGCAACCTCTCCATGATCGTGGAGGAGATGAAGGCTGTGGACACACAGCATGGAGAAATCCTTCGCAATGTCACCATCCTGCGAGGTAAGAAGCAGGCCAGGCGGGGCTGCTGTCAGGCTCCCAGGGGTCTTTCTGATCTCGCACCTGGTTTTGGGCTGAAGTTCTGGAGGGTTAGCACAATTCTGCAGCACGTCTAAGGCAACAGGCAGCTTAAGAAATATCATTGCAAACCTCTTTTGTAAAGTTTTGGTGGCTTCTAACTTTGCTTGTCATTGAAACCTGGGTTTTGATATATGGATTTGTTTAATTGGGCCCATTAGAGAAATAGGCAGGCCTTGGCTTTCAGAAACTGCTCCTGTCTTTCTGCCTTCCCACTCTCTCATTAATGCCCTCATCTGTCCGTTCAGCTCTCTGCCCCCAGAAGCCCATCACTCAGAGCTGCCCTTCTCTTCCTATACTCCCCTATACACTTCTGTGGAACCGGTAGCGTATGGATATAAATATGATAGATCGATATGGTAAGCAATTGGTTCATGTGATTTTGAAGTCTGGAAAGTGCATAATCTGCAGAGCTGATATTCCAGTTGGGAGACTGTAAAGCAGAAAATTCTCTTACTGAAGGGAGGGTCAGTTTTTTTGTTCTACTCACACCTTCAACTGCTTGTATGAGACTCACCGATGTTAGGGAAAGCAATCTGTCTCACTCGGTCTCCAATTTAAATGTCAATCTCATCCAAAATTACCCACACAGAAACATCCAAGCTGATGTTTGACCAAATATCTTAGCCTCCCACAGGTCAGTAAGATTAGCACAAAATATTAACCATGACAAGTCCACTCCTTGAACTGGATGTGGTGGCACATGCCTGTAATCCCAGCTACTCAGGAGGCCGAGGCAGGAGGATCCCAAGTTCAAGGCCAGCCTGGGCAATTTAGCAAGACCCTGTCTCAAAATTAAAAAATAAAAAGGCCTGGGGATGTAGGTCAGTGGTAAAATGCCCCTGGGTTCAATCCCCAGTCCCCGCCCCCAAAAGTTTCTTGCTTGTCAATTTGGCAGCCATACACATTTCCTGAGACCACCCCACTTAACTTCCAAATAAAGACAATAGCAAGGTCATGCTTCTATGTACCATGATACAACTATCCTGTGTACAACCCAAAGCACACTAACCCTTTCCCCAGAAGAGCAGAAGTCGTTGAGTGATTTTTACTCTTCTGTTTACATCCCATAACTCAAATACTATGATGTGAAGTTAACAATATTTAAATACTATACATAAAGTCAATGAAACAACAGCTGCAGTTGAAGTCCCTACATGGTTAAGCCTATAAAAACCCACTGTTCCAGGGGCTGGGGATCTAGCTCAGTTGGTAGAGTGCCTGCCCTGCAAGCACAAGGCCCTGGGTTCAATCCCCAGCACCGCAAACAAACAAACAACAACAACAAAAAAAAACCCACTGTTCCTCTCCAAGACCCAGCTGTCTTCTGCATGGGGAAATAGAGTTGTCTGGGAACATGGCGGGCATCACAGCCCTTCATCTTTCCAGTCCTTCCTGGTGGCATTGGTCTCTGAAGTGCCTCCAGGATTGCAGCATTGCTTCTGGCTTACTCTTGTCCTTGGTGGAGACAGCTGTAAAGTCTTTCATTTGACTTTCTCACCATAAGAGCCCTCACTCCCAGGGCAGGGAACTAACACAGGGGTTCTGCCAGCTCTGGGTGTATCCATGCCAACTGCACATCCTGGAACTGGATGTGGTGGGAAATCACAGGGTGGGTTTAGGGTCCATTGACCCCACTGTGTGTTAGACATGACAACAGGAGTGCCCCCATTCATTCTACCAATCTAGATTAAAAACCACCCAACCTCCACAAGCCCTTACTCTGGCTAGCCGGCCACAGGGATGTTTTAGCAGCTCGGAGCCAGGGTCCATTAGGCCCTCCCAGTGTGGGAAAGTCTTAACAAAGCCACTCCAACAGTCCCGTCCCCTAACCTCTGCTTCCTTCCTCCACAGCATCCAGGGCAGGTCTGGCACTTGTAACCCATTTGCTAGAGGTCACCTTTTGGTCCAAGCCTCAGACAGGTCCAATTCACCAACCAACGTGTCAGAGTCCTTTCTAACTCCCTGGGTGTCCCTGCTGACTAGGAGCGGACCCAGGACTCAAATCCAAGGCTGTTCAGATGCTTGAGTGGCCTTCTACTCCAAAGTCCCATGCTCTGAAAGCAGGCAGGGGAGCAAGACATGCTTCCCAGTACAGACGGCCTCATGCAGTTACTTCAGTCAGCTCTGGTCCTCTTTCCACCAAATCCCAACAAGGATTGACTTCTCCCAGGCAACTGTACCTGCAACTTGCCCTCCTATTGAAAAGACCCCTGAACTGAATTCCCCTACACCAAGAATTTGGATGACTCCTTGATTCCATACCCAGAAGGGTTTGTCTCTGTGGGAAAGTTTAGCAGATCTTGGTTCTGGAGAGAATAGGGTAAGCAGGCCCTGTAACCTCGTGGTTCCAGAAGCTGCAGCTGGATGTCTTGGCCCAATCACCCAGGGAGCTCCCAGCAGAAGGTGGAGGACTTCAGGATCCCAGATAACTCTCCTCTCCACAAAACTCAGGCTTAGCACCAACCTTTCTGATCCTCTGGTTCTCTTTGGCCTTTTAGTTCCAAATCTGTGTTGACTTCCTTCTATGCCATTGAGCGTTTCTACTGCCACTAGGGCTAATTTTTTCTTCAGTTCAGATTAATGAGATACATATAGAGAGAACCTGTTTGCTCATTGCTATTTTTTATTTTTGCGACTAAGTCAGGTACTGAGTATTTTGATGGAAACTGAAACCTTCGCACAGTATGTCACCCAAAATGTGTGTCTCTGTGGCCTCTAGGAGGCCTGTTCCAGTGAAGGCGTTGGTCTACAGCTCTCATGGATGACAAAGCTCATTCACACACTGTCACACGTCAGCGTCACGATGACCCTGGACAGTGCTCCTCCCATAGCCGAGGTTTCAGCTCTTCGCAGTTGGTTGCAGTGATGTTCTATCACAGTGCATTTGTTACGGTCGTCCTATTTTATCAGTTATTATGGTTGCTGTCTTCCTGAGCCTGGTTTATAAACAAACTTCACCATAGGCATATTTGTGTGGGAAGAAGCATAGCGTATGTAGGTTTTGGTGTCATCCCTGGTAGGCTTGGAGAACATGCCCTCCACAGAAAAGGGGGCATTACTGTGCAGTAGAAAGGCAGATGTTGGTGTCTCTGTTTCGTAGGAAGGTAGGTGAGAGCAGGGAGCAGGTGGTTGAGGAATGAGCTCAAGGTCACCGAGACCCGTCACGATAGTTCTTAGATGCGCACATCCATTGCTCACCCAGAAAAGGAGGCGCTGAGAGCGTGAGGCTACACACACCCCAAAGACATCTGTGCTCAGGTCCTGCTTGGGAGCAGGTGCTGGGCGGAAGGAGGAGAAGGAGACAGTCTCAAGCGTATCCACGGGAGAACCACCTTGCAGATTTCCAGTTGCTTCTGTGCTGACTATGGCAGAGTTCTCGTCACAGGGCCTCATCTGAGCTTGAGAACAAAGTGGGACATCTGTCTGAGCTCCATGTGACCCTCAGTTCAGTCTCTGGACAATTATTAAAATTGCATCTATTGGCCAACATACCTCCTGGTCATTGGTCACCACATGTAAAATCTCCTAAGTCTGAAAAAAATTTCAGAGACATAATGCACACCCCATCCTTCAGGGACCTGGTCACTTATTCATTCATCCACAGGCAGGCTCTGGGCTCCCTCTGCCAGGGCTGAGCTGCTGACCTGAATGAAGGGAGGGGGTGACAGTGGCCTCAGGTGACAAGGGCAGTGCCAAGTGCTGATGAAGAGAGGAGCCTGGCTTCTCATTTGCTCTGGGTCTCTAGGCAGAATCGGTCCGTCTCTCTGGACCTCCGCTCATTGCCATCTGTAGATGAAGGGGTCAGGCAGTTGACCTCTGGGGCCTACGCCAGCTCTCCTCCCAAGGCTCCACTGACTCACCCGAAGCCCGTGCTGCTTCCAGGTGTCTGCGCTTCTCCTGGAGCAGCTGTCTCCTCCTGCTCTACAGGCTCGTTTCCGTGTCTGTGTTAGACAGCGTCTGTGCCAGGACTCGGCCTTGGGAATTGAAGACAACGCATCGCCTCTCATTAGCTGAGCCACCCGACCACCTGAGCACTTGGCCGGTTTCAACTTCATTTCTTCCACCACCATAGGGATACCTGCCCTGCCTGCCCTGCCTGTTCTCCCTGGGGTGTTTGTAAGGATCGTTGGTAACAATGAACTTGAACACGTTCTTGTAAACTGTGAAAGCGTGTCCTAGTGTGAGGATTGTCATGAAGCAAAATTGCCTGATGGCACAAGCTCTTTGTCCTTCTCAGAAATACCCAGCTGAGTGTGTGGCCCCCAAAAGGTACTCAAGCAACGTCTGCTTGATGAACAAACAAATGAAAATGTGAACAAGGTATAGAAGCCAAGAGTGAGGAGGGCAAAGTGCGGAGGGATTGCATTTGCAAACGTTTTCTGTAGGCTCCACCTGCACCCCTCTGCCGTACCCAAAGGGCAGGAGATTGCATGTTGAGACAGGAAAAGCAGAGCGGTCCCAGCTTCTGCTGTTTAAGGCAGGAGCTATGGCCGGACGTCAGGGAAGAGAGGCTGGTACCCCTGGACCCAGTTTCTCTCTTTCCAGCCTGTGAAGCCACCAAGAAGGCTTTTGTTATGCTTCTCAGCCTCTCTGCCCAGACCAGTCACTAGCCCACAAATGCCTTTGGAGGAAGGCAGTCATGGATGTCAGGGAAGCTTCCGAGAGCCCCTTCTCCTGGGACCTCGCCTTTGGTGTCTCTCCAGGGCCCTCAGAGCTTTGGCTATTAACCTCGCAGTTCTGGTTGCTCTTGGTGGGAGGTTTAGTCTGTTACAAACTAGTCCATCTGGGCAGGAGTGCAAGACCATCAGCAGTTCTTCAAAGCTCCTTAGGTGACCCAGGCCAATATTCTCATGAAACAGGAGCCTGAGCCCAGCCACTCGACTTGCTAACTCCAAAGCTGAGCTGGCACTCCCACCTGGCCCCCATGTCCAGGCCAGGGCACCTTCCACTGGAGCAGTCCTCCATTTTCTAGTTCATTCTACCCTGGTAAGCTGACCAGTTGCCTCTGACTGCAAGAGGCACTGGGGGCTCCTCCTGCCCATGCCCCACCCCACCCATGGGTGGGCAGCGTCAGTATCTTGAGAAACTGGATACTTCTGGCTACCCCAGCGTCCCCCTCCCATCTGGAGTGTAGACCACAGAGCCCACCTCCCTGTTCATCTCAGACATGCAGTCACTTGTGGCTGGACCCTAACAGGCCTGCAGACTAATTACAGCCTGTGGCTTCCTGAGTAATTACGGGCCTCCAGAGTGCTCTGGACCCCTCTCCCAGCTCACACCGCACCACCATTGCTGGAGTTTCCTCCTTGGCCTGAAAAGTCTCCCCTCTGCTAAGAGCAGCAGCTAACCCTGCCCCCCACCCGCCTTCATCCCGTTTCTTATCACTGGCTAGGTCAGGGACACCTGTCCTGCAGAGGGCCTTGGTCAGCCTCCAGCCACTTTCCTTCCCCCTGTGCTAACTGCTGGTTGTTGACTTTGTCCCCTGACAGACCAGGTCCCACGCTTTACAATTCCCATACCCGTGCTGTCCAGAGGGGCAGCAGGGGACCCAGGGACTCTGGAGCCCTCTCCCTCCTCCAGGAAGCTCCCAGACTGGTCAGCCTGGCCCTGGGGGGCTGGGAGAGGCCCAGGAGTCACTGTCACAGTGATGAGGGGCCCGGGGTGGGGGGACCCTGGGCCTCAGAGCCTCTCAGGCCCTGGTGGCATCCTGGCTTCACAACCAACTGGTTAGTGGTCTCAGGCAAGCTCACCTTGTGCACAGTGGTTTACCACCTGTAAAGTGACAACAAAATCTAA
Source organism: Glaucomys volans (assembly GCA_020662805.1). Classification (NCBI taxonomy): domain Eukaryota; kingdom Metazoa; phylum Chordata; class Mammalia; order Rodentia; family Sciuridae; genus Glaucomys; species Glaucomys volans. Next base: position 273,743 of record JAJEJO010002577.1, read on the forward strand.
TGCCAGCCACATGGCAAACTGAGGTGACAAAAGTTGACAAACATTAGCTTCTGTCCCCACCCTCTCCCTCCCGTATCTGTAGCACAGACTCCCATCAGAGCCCATACAGATGCCCAGCCCTGACAACCTCCCTCCACTTGATCTCCTGCTGCCTGAACCACCCCAGTCTGGGATCTCAGAGAGGGGGTCAGAGGTGGCAGATGTGGCTGGGCAATCCATGCTTGGGGCAATGAAGTGAGTACTGTGACTGAGACTTCTGCCCAAAGGCCCAGCAGGAGCGCATGGGCAGCTGGTTCTGCACACCCCAAAGACAACGTGGAGCTGCCCTGGAAAGAGGAGCCAGAGGGGTCTGAGGGGGCTGTGTCTCTGCCTTTTCTCCTCTGCTGCTGGTATGGAGACCTTTAAAACCCTCTCCACCAGGGAGGAGAGGTCACCCACCAAAGATGGTGGCATCAGAAGAAATGGGTCCTAGGGAGAGCACAGGGGATGTCAGCTGGTCCTGGGGAAGGCAAGTGATCCTTGTCAAGATGAGACTGCTCAGGCTGGAGACCGAAGCTGTGGCCACTCCCACCCAGAGGCCAAGGCAGAGAGAGTGGGAGCCAGGGAGCTGGGGGCAGGCACTAGGGGAACCTCAATTCCCAGAGCAGGCAGAGGACAAGACCAAAGAAGCCACTGGGGAGGAGCAGGGTCAGAGGCAGGGAAGAGTGCCCAGTCAGAGAGGGAAGGGTAGAGGGAGGGGGCAGAGCTACAGGGGACACATGCAGACTAATAAGTGTGACCCTCAGTTGCATTAACTCAATTGTGTTAGGTTGTATTAAGTGCAACACAATTGTGCTAAGCTATATTAAGACTGACTTAATTGTGTGTGTTAAGTGCAACTCATCTGAGAGTCTCGACTGCATTAAGTGCAATTCTCAATTGCAATCTGAATTCTGGAATGGGGAGGGACTTGCCCAGCATCACTTCACCCCTGCACAGCGTCATGGGCCTCTCTGCCTCTGCTTTTCTGCTTCTCCAAACCACAGCTGGCCCAGGTGCCAGGAGGAGAGTTAGGATGAAGACAGCTGCCGCGGCTTTGCCAGTTGCCAGCAAGGCCTGGCGGGATGAGGGAGGCAGCCCTTCAGGGGCGTCTGCCTATGCCTGTGTTGCTCTGGCTGCCAGGGGATTGCTGGGCACCTAAGGGCAGGTCCTGCCTCCTGTCCTCTCCAAAGCGAGATGGGTGCCATCTCCTGCCAGCTGCCCCCAACCAACCAACTACTGAATCTGAGCCTCTGCTGCTGGCATGCCACGGGAGCCAGCGATGCAGGGCCACATCCCCATGGTAGGCGGGGGCAGAGAACAGACGTGAAGGTTTGTACTGGCTCCGGGGAGGCTGCCTGTGCTGGGCTCGGATTCCAGTGTGTCATGATAGAGGACAGTGTTCGCCAGTGCTGTTCCACACAGACACACCCTGAGCAGCCTGCAGAAGAGGAAATGCAGCGGCCAGGGAGCCCAGAAGGCGGTGGCAGCAGGCAGCAGGTCACATCTACCGGGAGGAAGGGGCCCGGATGCCACAGAACTGGATTTTAGCAACGCAGAGAGCTCCCAGCTCCTGGCGTACAGCTTCCTTTCCCCCAAGAGGCCCACCTGGGTTCCACTTTCCACTCAGGAAGCCCTGGGGGTATCACTTCACCTCTCTGGACTTTGGTTGACTCCTCTGTTAAATGAAAGATTTGAACTAGATTCCATTTAGCTAGGGGATTTATATTACATGCTAACATAAATAGATCCAAATATATTCCACTGTCATGTGTAACTAAAAAGAACCAATTAAAAAAAAAAACTATAGGATTCCATTGCAAAGCATGTGACACAGGAATGGAGTTCTCATGGAGCCTCAAGATTCACGGCCCCCATCAACCCTACCCACTGACCCTGCACAGACCACCAGGGAACCAGATCTGCCCTGGGCCTTGGTCTAGTGATGGCTGAAGGGGTGGTTCTGCCCAGCTGCTATCCTCATGAGGCCAGACAATTCTCTTTGTGCCCCTGTGACATTCTAACATGCCTGGGCAGAGTGGCAGTCCCTTTCTGCTGTGTCCTCAGGTTGGTACAGCTCTGAGAGGTGTTGACTCTTCAGCTGGAAGAACATGTGGCCATCTCACCCCTGGCTTGGCTGCATCTTAGGTGTGGCTCCATGAGGAAGACCATGTGTCCTTCTTCCCCAGGTCCCAGTCCAGAGCCAGGCGTCTAGCAGGGGTCCACACCTCCTGGTGGACCACCCTCTTCGAGCATATTACTGAGTTTTCTTGACTGCATGCCAGGCTCTGAGCCTAGGGTCGGGGCCTGAGTTGTGGCCCTTCGTCTGTCTGTCTGGGGCTCCAGAATCTAGTCTTGAATCTGGTCTTGACTTTCACCATACTATGGTTTCTCTTTCCATGTGTCAGCTGAAAGATTCAGAAAGTCGTGACCTCAGGAGCTCAGAGAAGAGGCTGGAGGTTCAGGACAGGCTTCCTGGAGGAACAGCCTCTCCCGGCTGTCACTGTGCGTCCTCACTCACTCTGGGTACTCTGGCTCCTCATGCCTTACATTCTTGGCCTTCTCCTCCATGTGACCAGACTCCAGTCCTTTTCTAGTTACCTGAGAGGTCATGGAGGTGACTCAGGGGGTGGGGACATCAGGCAAAAACCACGAGGAAGTGTAGAAGGCCAAGAAGACTCCAGAGCAGGACAGACAATCCCAGATCCCCTTGGCCTTTACCCAGCACAGTCTGGCTCTCCTGGTCCCCACGTGGAGTTCCTGTGTGGGGCCTGTGTCAGAACAAGGAGGCCGCAGTGCACCAGGCCTCATGCTGGTCATACCACGTGTTGTGCACAGAAGCGGCTGATCTTACCCCGACCTCACCACCCAAGAGTCATTGGCCTGAATGCCCAGAGAGGGCAGCCCAGCCTGGGCTTCTTCTGACCCTCTCTGTCACTGTGCTCTACCCTGGTGTGGGAAGCCTTGTGAGACAGCTTCTCATGATTGACATGTCCTCTCTTCTCTCCCATCCTAGGTGTCCCCGGCCCTCCAGGACCAAGAGGACTCAAAGGAGATGTAGGCATGAAAGGACCTCTTGGTGGCAGAGGACCGAAAGGAGACCCTGGCAGCTTGGGCCCCCCAGGACCCCAGGGACCTCAGGGGCAGCCTGGGGAGGCTGGACCTGTGGGAGAAAGGGGGCCGGATGGTCCACGAGGCTTCCCCGGCCTCAAAGGCTCAAAGGGCAGCTTTGGCAGTGGAGGGCCAAGGGGACAGCCGGGCCCCAAAGGGGATGTGGGACCCCCAGGACCAGAGGGGCCTCCAGGGTCTCCAGGGCCCTCTGGGCCTCAGGGAAAACCAGGAATTGCAGGGAAGACAGGGTCACCAGGCCAGCGAGGAGCTATGGGACCTAAGGGTGAACCAGGGATCCAGGGTCCCCCTGGCCTACCTGGGCCCCCTGGCCCACCAGGAAGTCAGAGTCGCTACTGAGAAGGGTCCCTGGCTCAGACATCACCACCCAGAAGGGGAAGAGAGCTCGGGGCAGCTCAAAAGCCACAGAAGATTCTGATGTGGGGTGTTCCCCAGAGCCAATGCTGCAGCTGTGGGCTCCCCAGAGTGACCTTACCATAGGAAAGCAGCCCCTGCACACACGCGCGCGCACACACACACACACACACGCATGCACACACATCTCCCTGCTGGCCGGGGGCCGACGGGGCTTCCCTGGCTAGGCAGGAGGAGAGGGTAGAGAAGCCCCTCTCCTGTGACTGAGCCTGCCAGGAAATGTGGCTACCTCAGGAAGAAGGTCTGAATCTGTCTCTGAACGGTGACGAGCTCCGTCTTTCCAGTGTCTTCACACGCACGCGACCCAGTTTCCTGGGGCTCCCCCTGGTTGAAAAGACCCAGGAAATCCTTTGTGGGGCATTATAATTAAAACTCCAGGGACAAGGTGGCCTTGGTGAGAGTGAACCCCTCCCCACAGTCACGGGGACAGAGTCATCAGGATGCTGCCCCTGCCGTGCATAGGGCAGTGGGACCCTGCCCAGGCTGGCATCTTCAGTCCCTGGGTACCATGCCCCTGAAAAGATCAGTTTTTTTATGTGACTAGAAAGCTCCCTCCTTCAATCGTGCTCACCTGCATGGGGACTCTGCGGCCTGGAGTTTTCCGCATCAGCGCCACCCACCTAGGAAGCCTCGGAGCCAGTGATGGAGGCAGAGGCAGCCCTGATGGTTCTCCTTGCAAAGCCACCCCCTGCTCCACCCAGGGCTGGTGTGCCTGTTCCTATAGGGCACACTGTGGCAGCTAGGGACCAGGCTGCAGGAGGCCCATGCCTGATGACAGTGTGACTCTCACTCTGGCGTCCAGCTGCACATCGACTTAGAAGCCTGGGGCACTGTGACTCAGAAGACCCGAGTCTTCTCTGAATAAGCGGTGAGTGGACTGGGCATGGGAAGAGCCTGGACATCTACAGGTGGCTCCTTCGACGTCATCCCATGTCCTCCATCAACTGGCAGAAGGGGACACTGGGAGTTGGTCAAGCTCACCATAAAGCCCCTCCACCCCCACCATGTTATGTCAAGCAGATTCAGACACCCCTGGGTGGAGCATGGAGCTGTCTCCTCCCCAACATTGCCTCAGAGACCTGCCCTCTTCCTGTTCAAAGCCTTCATGGTACCTTCCTTGTTAATATAGATGTGCAACTGGTTTGTACCACCTGTCCCCCACCTGCCATGCAGTTTCCCTGTCTACATATGATAACACCATGCGACATGATATTACTGACCCAGTAAAGAGCTGTTCCAGAAAGGAGTTGTCTTCTAGTTCGTTCTGCCTGACCTGGGGCATGATCTCTCAGGGCTTTGCTTCACATCCATCTTTAAAGGGTCCCTCTGGGAACCTGGGTCTAAACCCCTGGTCCCTCGTTCTAGAAGAGCTGAGCTTTGCTGGGAGTTCCCAGTGGTTTTCAGGGGAGCCCCCCGCCAGGGGGCAGGAACCAAGCAGGGGTCAGTGAGCCCTGTGGGTCTTGCAGCATGACTCTGTAGTTCTTCGGCTAAGATGAAATTGGAAAGTAGGACAGTCCTGGACACCTGGGGGATACCTCATGCTTCCTCCTTTTGTCTCTAAGACAAGGAGAGAGAACATAAAAGGAGGAAGAGACCTGGCCAGACCTGCCCCAAGAGGCCCGGGTCCACAGATTCTGCTGGGCCCCTGGAAGTCAGCCAGGGGCTGCTCCAGGAAGACTTGTAAGGCATCCTAACCTCATTCACTCATTCGCTAGTAGAACATGGCCGAGTGCCAGCCCAGGGCACAGGTTCACTTTTTTTTGGAGGGGAGAGGTGCTTAGTAGAGGAAGTAACAAAGTGTAGAAGAACAGGGATGAGGCCCAAAAGGGCCACCATACACAGGTCTCCTACCCCTCAACCATCTGTGTAGCATGAAGGCCCCTCCCACCAGCACCTGAGATGTGTGGGGCACTGACCTAGGTGCTGGGGTGAGTGAGGCCTGAAGCACCCCCATCCTAGGGGAGGGGAGCACACGGTGAACTCAGCTCTCTGCCTAGAGCAGAATGGAGAACTGGCCAGGGCTGGGTGGAAGGATTCCTAGGGCAAGTCTGGCAGGTGAGACTGGGAGATCCCGGAAGGGTACACCCAGGTGGTGGCACAGGAACAAGCAGAACGTGCCTGGGGATTCAGCTCATGGCCCCGAGCAAACCTCCAGGGAACCGGAATTTCTGGTTGCTGGGTAGAGGAGAACTCTTCCTGTGGGAGCAGGAAAAGCTCGAGTGTGAGGACCAGCCAGTCAGTCAAACTCCCCACAAGAGCGAGATCTAGGATCAGATCCAAGGGCCAAGTTGGGGATCAGAAGGAGACACATGACCACAAGGATCAAAACTATAGATCCATAACATAAGAGCAGAGACTCGAGAGAAACTCGTGAGACTGGACAGTTGCCACGAACGAGTCCCGGGCTGTGTGGCCTGATCTAAGGACACAGGACAGAGGAAGACATGCAGTCACAGGAGTCCCCACAAGCTTTACCAAGGAAATAAAGAGGGAATTCCTGGGGTGACCATAGCAGGTGAACTTTAGCCTCCTGAAACTGAAGTCCTCTGGGCCCAGGGTTACCAGGGGAAAGCTATCAGCATTGAATGCTTTTCTCTTCACCCCAGAGAACCTGCTGGTCTCTCATCTGTCTGTCTGTAGCCACTGATCTGTGCACCTGTCCCTTTCCTGTGCCCAGCAGCTTCTGTTTGCACAAGGCCCAATGGAACAGGGCACTATTCACCCCCAGTGGACCTGGCCCTTCAACTACCAATCCCAGTTCCTGGGTGAGAAGTTCCATTGCTAACCCCGTGTCAGTGTGTGCCCTGATGCTGGGAGCTAAAGACACAGAGTGGAGGAGGGAGGAGCACAGGTGGGAAAATGAGAGACACGATAGCAAGAGTGACTGTGGGCAAGGTGGCACCATAGAAACCGGCGACGTCAACAGTCACGGGGACTCCAGTGGAGGCACTAAGACGCAGCAGATCAGTCTTCCCTACGATTGATAACGTACCTGCTGTTATCATCCCTACTTTGCAGATGAGGAAACTGAGTTTTGGAGAGATTCATTGGCTTCCCACAGCCACAGAGATAATGACTCTTTAGATGTACCTGTGCTCAAACTCAGCCTTGGGCAAGTGACTTAACCACTTACGCTTCTGTTTCCTCCCACGAGGCCCTAGGGGCTGGGTTTGCTCAGGCTGCCCTAACAAAACACACAGATGGCATGGCGTGAACAGCAGAGCTTTATTTTCTCACAGTTCTAGAGGCCAGGAAGTCCAGAAGCAAGGTGCCAGCTCTTCCTGGTTTACAGAGAGCCACCTTCTCACTGTGTCCCTACACGGCACCAGGCAAACCTTCTCACTGTGTCCCTACACGGCACCAGGCAAACTAACTTCCTCTTCTTACAAGGCCACCCTCCTGTCAGACTATGACTTCACTTCACCTTGATTACCTCCTAAAGACCATATGCCCAGATAACTGGGGGTTAGGGCTTCGCCATATGAATCTTTCAGCACAGAGTTCAATCCACAGCACCTGGAAATGGTTGACACTCCATGAACATCAGCCATTGTCCCCAGGGCACTCATTTCATGAACGTGAAGCTTCTTGAATCGCAGTGGGCACTGCCACTGTCCTCGGCAGATGACAGAATGTGAGCCCCTGCACACTCCCATTCCCACATGACCCCTGTCCTGTGAGACCCCTGTCCAGGAGAGACGTGATGAGTCGTCAAGCCTCACACCTTTGCTCCAAGTGAGAAACCAAGGCCTGGGAGAGGTTGAGGTGTTATGCACATCCAGGACGGGAGCTCAGCTCCAGGTTCCTGGGCAGGCGATTCCTCCTGTCTCTCCAGTTCTCAGTCACCTCCCTGTGGGTTAGAACCAGTAAACTCCCCTGCTGATCATTCCCCAGGAAGTGCCCACCCACCCCCAGCCCTCTCTCTGTCCCATATCATTGCACAGTGTGGTCATTTCTGGGTACCACTGAAACTCCAAAGAGCTGACCATGGGCTTAGGGTTTGGGCAGTCAGAACCATACGGAAGGAAGCAAACTCCATGAATCAAAAGGTTGATAAATCTTTTGAGATGGATTTGACCGGCCTCAGAGTGGAGAATTCATCATCCATGATGGAGGTCCCCCAGTGGACATGGAAGCAGGACAGGTCTTGTTTCTGCCTTGCTGGGCTCTTCATCCTCACGGGACCATAGGCGCAGCACTGGCCTTCTCAGACAGTTTCTTCTTCAGAAAACAGAAGAGTGGGCCAGTCCTGATTCCATTGGGCCAGGCATGCTGCATTCTCTATCCTATGATTCTAACCATTTTAACTAAGCATTCTTCCTCTTGCTCAGCTTAGTTGCTCTCCTGGAACTTGCCAGGGTCAAAGCAATGAAGTCTGAACCCAAACTGAAAGGTGATAGCTAGTGGATTTAAGTCACTGAGTTAGAAGCACACTCTGTCATTGGGGTGGTTTTAATCCCACCAGATCTGCAAAGCCTTGAAGTCACTCCTGAGCCTCCTCAGGAGAGCAAGGAGCTTCCTAGAAGTCGAAGCCTGGATTATGGCCTCTGGGCACCTCTAAAAATCCTGGGTCAACCCATTCTCTTCACCCCAGCTACCTCACCATTTTTCCCTGCCTGCAGTGGAGAATGGAGCTGGGCAAACCTCCTGACCTCCCTCCAGCTCCTCTCCCCAGGGCCAGGGCTGAGCTGGCTACTTCTGCTGTGCCAGCCTTGGATACACCTGTCAAAACAGAGCCACGGGAGGGGAGAACGGGGCGCTGAAAAACATGGTCCGACCACACCAAACTTTCCAGTAGGGCTGGGCTGGGCTGAGCTGGGAAAGGCCAGCCATTCCGGAAAGCCCCATTTTAACTGTGCTTGAGCACTTTCCTGGAGATATTGCTTGACCTGCAGAAACCCAGGTCATTTGTTTTCCTTGCCTTTTCCTGTCCAGTCTTTTGATGCGTTTTGAACACTTGCAAGTATGAAGTCCAGTGCTTGGTGTGGTCAGGGTCAAAAACTGGTGCAGAAGGGGCCACCTGATTGGTATCAGAGCCTGTAAAAATACAGAGTGTGCATTTCCACCTGGACCCACTGATTCAGAAGGGCACAGATGGGGTGGGGTGGGAAAATGTGCACTTTAAGCAAGTTCCCCAGGGAATTCGGATGCCCATAAATTTGAGAACCACAGATACAGGAGACGAAGAAAGGAACATACTGGATTTTGATCTATGTGTTATAGATCAGAAAACCAAGGCTCAGAAAGGCTGTCATTTGCTCAAGATCACGTAGATGACAAGTGGATTTGAACCCAGAAGTTAGGGAATGTGGATACACTGAGCTACCTTTTACTAAATGGAAGGACTGGAAAGTCATTGAGTTCTGTGTTTGCACCTAAGAAAGTTGAAATCCACAAAAGAGGACTTGTCCCTGGTCCCAGAGCAAGCTGATGACAAAGCTGTGACAAGGTCCCAAGTAAAGGACTGCCAGTGTTGCTGAACACCAAGAGAAAGAGCAGTGTGGGAGGGAGAACAGGAGTGTGCCTTACCGTGAGAGCTGAAGCCTTTTCAAAGGAAGCTAGGTGCTTCCTTCAGGTGACATCCACTCCCTTCTTCTTCTAGACATAGAAATGCTTAAAACCGTAATAGACGGTGCGAGCCTCCTACTGAATTTGTTCGCTCATCCACAAGGAGTTAGTGAGCTTTCCCTGGCCTCCACGCACTGCAGTAGGCAGGAGAGTGGAGCTCCAGGGCCTCCTCAGCTTCCTGCCCTGGGCTGCTTTCCAAACTGCCACCCAGAGAAATGGACCCCATACAGGGAGCGGTGGGCTCATGGGTGTGGGCAATAGAAATCAGGGGATCCAAGGCACCTGGTATTGGGTTCTGGACAAGGTACTGGGCAGGAGGAGCTATGCAGAGAATGAGCTCAGAAATCCAGAGTTCCCTTTGAGTGGTCGATTCTATGGGTAGGGCAAGGATGGGACAGCCCCAACACCATTTCTATTCCTTATACCATGAGACCACCACTTCCCGCACAGGGTACCTTTCTCTGTGTGGCACGTTGGAAGGAAACCCACCACATCTGTGGGCTCTTACTCTGTGCTTACGTTCGTGCTAAGCACTTGACATGCACATGGTATTAACTAATTTTACCTACTGCCACTATTTGTCCGCTGTCCGGAAAGCTCTCCATCACCTGGTAAGGCTGAGCACCCCTTCAAGATTCAGATCATATGCTTCCTTCTCCCGGAGATTGCCCCTCCTCTGGGCTCGTAGGAACCTCAGTCATCTGGTCACTGGACAGCTGTGATCCACCTGCCTGCGGCAGCCTCAGGAGTATCTCAGGAAATGTTCTCTGCCTCACCAGACACCTGGGACAGGCCTGAAGGGGCAGGTGCCTCGGGAACGTTTGCCTAATTCATTTGGATTGAGAAAAAAGTTCTCCAAAATATTAGTGAAGCTAATCCCCAGGAAAAAGACAAAAGGAAAAGCAACATGACCAATAGTTAGATCTTTGAGAAAACAAATAAAGATATAAAGCCCTAGCTAACCCGATCCAGGGAGGGGAAAAAATAAACAATATTAGCAATGAAAGAGAGGATATTGCTATGGATCCTGTAGGCAATAAAAGATATTTAAAAATATTGAGAACAGTGTTATGTCACCAAATGCAACCGCCTAGATGAGACAGACAAATTCATGAAAGACAAAACCTGTAGAAACTCATACAATAAATGACAGAAAATTTCCACAGCCCTATGAATATTTTAAAAATTGAATTCACAGTTTAAAACTTTTCCCTAAAGAAAACTCTAGGCCTAGACTGTTTCATTAGTGGTTTATTTCAAATATCCAAAGAACAAATAATGTTGATCTTATCCAAACTGTTTCAAAAGAGAAACAGGAAAGTATAATAAGATAAAATCATAGATCAATAATTCTCACAAATATAAAGCAATGATTCGTGACAGACTGAATTAGCAGACATAGAAAATCAAATTTGGCCATACATAAAGAAGGCAATGCATTATGATTAAGTGGGGTTCACCTCAGGAATGTCAATTTTTAAGATGTTAGTTGAACATCTTAAAATCCAATATAGATTGTCATATATATACAATTAAGGAGAAAACCCACTTTATCATCTTGATAGCTATAGAAAATGTGTTTCAGATTCAGCAACATTTTTTTTTTTTTTTTTATATTTTTGGTACTGGGGATTGAACTCAGGGCACTCAGCCACTGAGCCACATCCCCAGCCCTTTTTGCATTTTATTTAGAGACAGGGTCTCACTGAGTTGCTTAGCGCCTTGCCCTTGCTGAGGCTGGCTTTGAACTCTCCATCCTCCTACCTCAGCCTCCTGAGCCGCTGGGATTACAGGCGTGCGCCACCACGCCCTGCAGCAACATTTTGTAATTAAAACTCTCAGCAAACTAGGAATCAAAGGCAACTTCAAACTAAAAAAAAAAAAAAAAATCATCCAACTTAGATCATACAGTCGTCCCTCCTTATCCTTGGGGAACCCACAGGGATGCCTAAAATAGCAGATAGTGCCAAACCCTGGAGATGCTATGTTCTTTCCTATCTGTACGCACACAAAATTAATGCTTTTCCATCTTAACTAAACACTTACACCCTGTGGCTAAATTTTACAGTTTGAGGTGTGACCAGCAAAATTATCATGAATTTATTTTTCCCTTTTCACAATTTAATGGGTAGAAGATTCATTCATACTTACTTAGAACTTAGGTATCTCCATGTACAATTTTACTTTTTTCACCATTTCAGTTATTGAAAGCATTTTAGGGGTTCTCTTTGGTGTATCCAAATTGCTGGCATCACTACTCATGCTTTAGGACCATTATTAAGTAGAACAAGGATTACTTAGACACAAGCACTGCATCACCATGATGGTTCCTGTGATAACTGAGATGGTACTAAATGATGAATGGGAGGGTAGAATACACAGCATGGATACACTGGACCAAAGGATGATTCACGTCCCAGCAAGACAGCATGACGGCATGGAATTTCATTACAGTTCTCCAGAACGGTGTGCAATTTAAAATTTGTGAATTGTTTATTTCTGGTGTTTTCTGTTGAATATTTTCAAACTTCAGCAGACAAAAGATATCTGAAACCTCAAGAAGAAAACATGAATAAAGGGGAACTACAGTTCCTAAAGATGAAAGACCAAATGCTTTATGTCCAAAATTAGATCCAAGGCAAAAGTATGATCCTTTCCACTTGCATTCAACATTGCTCTTAGGCAGTGAAGTGGGGTAAGCAAAGGAAATATAAACATTGGGAAAAAAGAAGAAAAGTGGTCTCTTTTTACAAACAACACAATTAAATATGTAGAAATTTCTAATGAATCTCCAAAAAAAATTTTTACATTTACTAAAGTATAAATTTTGATCAAGGTCATAGGATACAAGATCAATATATAAAAATCAATTTTATCTATATACTAGCTACAACAAATTAAGAAATAAAATTTAAGAAATGTCATCTATAATAGCCCCAAAGATAAAAATACTTGGGAATAAATTTTAAAACATTTGTGTAAAATGTGTACCTCTAAAATTATAAAACATAGCTAAGAAGATTTTTAAAAGAGCAGAATAAATAGAGATATACTATGCTCGTGAGCTGGAAGACTGAATATTGTTAAGATAAACATTTTCATCTAAATTGATTGTTATGGTTAGATATAAGATATGGTTTAGATATAAGTTTTTGTCTCACAAAAGCTCAAGTGTGAGACAAGGCAAGGATGTTTAGAGATGAAAGGATTCGATTGTGAGAGACGTCATCTCATCAATAGATATGGATTAACTGGGTGCTAACCATAGGCAGGGAGGGTGTGGCTGGAGGAAGTGGGTCACTGGGACATGACTTTCAGGTTTATGTTTTGCCCCTGGTAAGCAGCGCTCTCTCTCTTCTTCCTGGTTGCCATGTCCTGAGCTGCCTTGTGCTGCCATGCCCTTCCACCATAATGTTCTACCTCACCTTGGGCCCAGAGCTATGGAGTCGGCTGACTATGGACTGGACCTCTGAAACCATGAGCCAAAATAAACATTTTCCCCTCTAGATTGTTCTTATTAGGTCTTTTGTTCACAGTGATTAAAAAAGCTAATTAAAACATTGATCTATAGTCAATGAAATTCCAACCAAATTTATAGTGCATTTTTTAAAAGAAATTAAGAAGCTGATGTCAATGCAAAGGACATAGAATAGCAAAAAGAAAAATAAAGAGCCTTGAAGAAAGAATTAATTTGAAGGACTTACATTGCCTAATTTCAATAAAGATGCTATAATCAAGACCGTTTGGTATCATAGCAGGAGTTAGAGGCTGCTTTTGCTTCAGTTACTCTTCACTTGGCCCAGCAAATATAAAAAATCTCTGCCTCAATTTTGTATAGGTCTCCTTTGCTCTGAGTCACCTTGGATTCCAATAACCACAGGTATGATAGATGAGCATCTTATGGTGAGTCAAAACTACCCCCCAGGCAACAGCAACTCTCTTACCAACTTCACAAGACCCTACCAGACCCATTCAGAGACAATGATCCACCAAACCACAGTTGAACCCAGGCTGCTTGGCCGTGCATATTTCTGGTCCTCCTTGTCTATATAATCTGGAAGCTCATAGCAGTACCCCTGAAGACAGGGCAGGAAATGCTGGTCTCCTCTGTCTTCCCAGTATGGCCACACTGATTAAGTTCCTTTCTTGCTTTTCAACATTACTTGTTTCACTTGGATTTTGGGGTGAGTGGCTAGACCTAATTTGTTGAGATCCCCAGAGTCAGGCCTCTGGACTAAGACTTCAGTAACAGTACTGGCATAAAGGGTGATTGATAGACAAATAAAACAGAATAGAGAGAAAAAAACAGAATAGAGTCCAAAATGAGCAATATTAAATTGTCAACTGAATATATACAAAGACACCAAAAGAAATAAATGGGGAAAAGAAAGATTCTTCAAAATTCAGGCTAAAATAATTAAATATATACATGGGAAAACATATCTTGACTCCTATCTCATACAATACAAAAAACAATATTTTGAGATGAGTTAAGACCTATATATATAGGCCGCCATACTTGGCTGGGCGAGGCGACAGCCAGCATAGGATTTGTGTTGAGGTCAATAAAGCAGAGAAAGAGAGGAGTGTGTGGCGTTTCCCAGCCTGCCAGGCCCTTTGCCATGGTGGACACTGCGTAACTCACATATTATGATGTTTCACATGGACTGTAAGATTCATTAATGTGGACATTTAAGGGGTAAGAAATTGAAGAAATAAACAAGGGTATTTTTACCATTATTCTTCAAAATGCATTTTTGATACATCAGTATAAGTCCTGCCCGTCAGAGAAGCCCCAATGACGGACAGTTTCACAGAAATTTCTACTCCATATTTCTTTGTCAGCCCTGTGCTTCTCCTCCCAGCAAGCCACTTGGGCAAGTGTTTTAAAAGTTGAAGAAATGTGACATTGTTTGTTTGCTTGTTTTTTAAAGATATAATGGCTGATGGTAAAAGTTAGATTTGTTTATCATGTAGATTTGGGCCCAAGATGGCATTTTTAATCACCTTATGAGCAATCATTGGTAAGTTGTATAATATAGAAAATACTCTTTCCACAGGATAGTTAATTTAGGTCAGTAGGTCAAGTTGGAAATACCTGTCCATTAACCACTTGAGCATTATTAATAAAATTACAAGAATAAAAGAAAAAAGACCTATATATAAAAGCCAAGACTAGAAACTTCTATAATAAAATATAAGAAAGTACTATCATGACCTTGAGTGGCAAAGATTTTTCAGCTCAAACAAGGAAAGCATTAGTCATAAAAGAAAAAACTAATTAACTGGATTTCATTGAAATTAAAATCTGCTAGGGCTAGTGGTCCAGCTCGGGGCAGAGCCCTTGCCAAGCAGGTGTAAATCCCTGGGTTCCGCCCCAGAACTGCAAATCAATCAATCAATCAATTAATTAATTAAATTGCTCATTAAGAGATCCATTTACATAAACGAGAAGATATATTACCCATTGGGAGACAATCTTTGACAAATAATTTATAAATAACTCTTATGACTGGGTAATAAACAATTCACAAGAATAAGTGAAACATGAGGCTCAGCGGTAGAGCACTTGCCTAGCATGTGTGAGGCACTGGGTTTGGTTCTCAGCACCGCATAAAAATAAATAAATGAAATAAAGGTAATGTGTCCATCTACATCTAAAAAAAAATAGATGGAACAGCTTAAACAGACATTTCACAAAATAATGTATTAGCCTGTAAAGAGATGACCCACATCATTAGTAATTAGAAAAATGCAAATTAAAACCACAACACCTGTAGTAGAACAGTTAAAATTAAGAAGACTTCCCATAGCAACTGTTGGTGAGGATGTTCATGGAGCAACCGAAACCCTCACACACAGCTGGCGGGGTTGTGAAAATCACATAACCACTTTGGAAAGCAGTTTGGTAGTTCCTTTAAAATTACATACATACCTCCCACGTGGTCCAGCCATTCCATTCCTAGGAATGTATCCAAGAGAAATAAAAACATATATCCAGAAAGTACTTGCACAAAAATATTCATAGATGATTCATTCACAATAGCCCAAACCACGTGTCCAACACCAGTTGAATGGATACACAGGCGGTGATGCAGCCACACAATGGAATAGCACTCGGAGATGAAAAGAAACAATGCTGAACCCAAAAATATGGAAGAACCTTGGAAAAAGCAATGCTGACTGAAAGAAGTCATACGAGAAAGAGTACCTGGTGTGCGACTCCACTTGTGTGAAGTTCCAGATCAGGCAAAACTAATCTAGAGAGGTAGAAATAAGGACAGTGCCTTCTGGGGCAGAAGTGTTCCTACATTGTCTCACATGTGAGCTTTTGGGGGACACCTCACATCCAAACCATAGCACTGGGGCAGAAGTGGGTATGACAGACTGTAAAGGGGCATGATAGAAGTGTTCTCAATCCTGATGTGTCAAGATTCACCAAACAATACACTTAAAAGGTGTGCATGTTATGGTATGTAAATTACACACTATAAAGATGACTAAAGACAAACCAGGATAGCCGGGCACTATGGCACATGCCTGTAATTCCAGTGACTTGGGAAGCTGAGGCAGGAGGGTCGCAAGTTTGAGGCCAGCCTCAGCAACTTAGAAAGACCCTGAACAACTTAGTGAAACCCTGTCTCAAAATTTAAAAAAGAAATTTAAAAAGAGAACTAGTTTACCATATTTTACTCATTAGAATAATTAAAATCTAAAAGACTTAAAATGTCAAATGTTAGTAAGGATTTTCTTGGTACAAGTATAAACTGGAAAAACCTTTTTAGAAAACTGCTTGGTTTCTTATAAAGATAAATACACACCTACCATATGACTCAGCTTTTCCATTCCACTGAGAGAAATAAGAACATATTCCACAAAAAGGCCTGTATAAAACATTCACAGCAACTTTGATCATAATTGCCAAATCCTGGCAACAGCTTATGTGTCCATGGACAGGAGAATTTCTAAATAAACTGTGCTACCTACATGCAGAACATTGAGAGGAAGAGGAGGAGGAAGAGGAGTGGAGGGGGGAAGGAGGAGAGAGGGGAGAGGAAAAAGTCAAAAAAGAAGCAAAAGAGGAGCTTTAAGAAAGCTCTAATGAGGAGAAGAAACCAAACAAAGAAGAATACATGCAATCTGCTTCCACTGATGCTGAAGTTTAGAGAAGGCAAGACGATGCTGAAATCAGAACAGTCCTCGCCTCGGGCTGGGCAGGGGAAACGCAAGGGATGATGGAGAAAACCCTGGCGCCTCTGCCGTCATGGAGATGCCTCTGTGCTGTTAGATGAGTGATTCACTCAGTGACCTTGGGTGGGACTCAGCAAAGCCAGACGATCTGTGCACTTCATTGGATGTGAATTAAAACTCATTTGTTTACAAAGCCATCAAAATAGAAATTCACTTCCCCAAACTCACGAATCAAAAAAAGAAATTATGATAGAAGAAATACAATAGATTTTAGAAGAAAAGATAATAGAAGAAATCATAATATATTTTTTAAAAAATATTGTTCTAGATGTTGATAGACATTTACTTTTTATTTATTTATTTATATGTGGTGCTGAGAATCAAACCCAGTGCCTCACACATGCTAGGCAAGAGCTCTACCACTGAGCCACAACTCCAACCCATCATAGTAGATTTTTAAAATACAGGAAATATCTTCTAACTCTTTTGGAATGGAAAGACTACATGTCAGGAGTTGAGGAGTGTGGTGGAGGCAAGACTTGGAGAGAAAATTAACAGCCTTAAATCTGTATGTTAGACAAAGACAAAGGCAAAAATGAATGACTATGTGTCCAGCTAAGTACACAGGACACACAGGAAGAAAATAGAAAGAAGGGTATAATGGAGGGTGGAGATGGAGAAAACAGGAAGGAGAAAGTTTGGAACAGAAGGATCCACAAAGTCAAAAGTTGGCTCTTTGGAAAGACCGAGAGAACGATAAAACTCAGGCAGCGTTGATCAAGAAAAGTACAAGAAGGCCTGAACAGAGACTGTAAGCATGGAAAAGGTGACAGTAAGAGGAAATATTTTGAAAACTTGATGCCAATAACTTTGAAAACTTAGATGGAACAAACAAATTCGTAGGAAAATGTAACTCACCAAATTAACTCGAGAAGTCAAAAGCCTGGAGAGTCTGAAACCAAGAAAGAAATTGAATCAGTGGTTTAAAATATTCCCCCAAGAAAAACAGCAGGCCCACACTGAAAGGACTTACAGGAAAGTTCTACCAAAACATTCAAAGGCCAAGCTCCAACCCAACGGAGACTCTTCTGGAGGACAGAAGGAGGCAGGATCCCCAACTCATTCTCTGATGACTAAAAGGAAAAAAAAAAAAAAAATGAAAGAACTCAGTTTTATCAAAACCAGAAAATAGATAAATAGATGCAAAAAGGGAATTAAGCATCCATTCACAGTTTTTAAAAGCATTGTATCAAACCAGGAATAATTATTAAATAATAATAATACTTTTAGACGTAATATGTAATATCCATCCCAAAAGCCCACAACAAAGGCAAAGATGGAAAGTGCTCACTTTGAGAGTATTAGACACTGCGTGCTTCCCAGAGGACCCGAGGGAAAATGAACCCATGAGCAATCAACCTGTAAGATATATAAGACAGATAAGATAGGCAACCTTATAAGATAGATAAGATAGGCAAAATACTAATAATTGCTAACCTGGGTGATGGCTACCTGGGGATTCATTGTCTCATCCATTTATCTTTGGGCATGTTTGGAGTCTTCCACAAGAAAACCTCTAAAGACAGAAACAAAAATAATGGTGATGACAACAGTAGAGTTTATTTTGAAAAGAAGGAGGAAGGAGTGAGGCTTCTGTTTGCCATTCGGGGTCTCCCAGGAGGACCAGGCCACAGTCAGACTGCCTCTGGCCCACAGCTTGTGCTTGTCCCATTTCCTCCTCCCAGAATCCCTTTCTCGTTGTTACTGCCAACTTAGCTCAAACGCTCCCTATCACAGACCGCTGTGGATTGGTTAACCTAGCATCCACTCCCTTTCCCTCAGGTGTCAACAGCCCTGTTTTCCCCTGGATAAACACCTTTAATCACATCATGTGGTTCCAGTGGGGCTGATCTCACCATCCACATCCCCCCAGAAGTGGGCAAGTGACTCAAGTCTGGCCAGTGACTGCAGAGATGGGCGCACTGCCTGGGCCAGACCACGAGCCAAAGAACATCAGCTCCTGGACTCGCTGGAAGTATTAGTAAAGATGCACTTTTCCTCTGAACTGGTTGCTAATTCAGAAAGCTACAAGCCTGGAGTTCTTGTGGCCTTTGGCCCAATTGTGAGAGAGGACACTGTCCAAGAAAGAAGCCACCATGAGAAAGCAAAGACACAAAGCCTAGTAACAGTATTCACCTGAGTACAGCTACGCGCCCCTCCACACCAGCCTTCCTCTCCATCTTCCAGTGTATTAGTTAATATAAAGGATGCTTGTGTCATTGGGGTGACCAAAATACCTGAAAAGAACAACTTAGAATGTAGTGTTCCAACCCCAGTGAAGGTAACAGAATCATTATTATTATTAAAATAGATTATAGAAAGCAGCATCTATTTTGTGTAGTTTTTAGGGGCCTTGGAAATAAAAAGCTATGATTTGCAAAAATATGACATTCTAAAGGATTGAATAATGTACACATTTAAAATTTAGGAGAACTGATTTTAAAAGATACTGTCTGGCTGGATGTGGTTGTGCACACCTGTAATCCCAGCAACTCGAGAGGCTGAGTCAGGAGGATTGCGAGTTCAAAGCCAGCCTCAGCAACTTAGTGAGGCCCTAAGCAACTCAGTGAGACTTTGTCTCTAAATAAAATACAAAATAGAGCCGGGTGTGGTGGCACACGCCTGTAATCCAAGCGACTTGGGAGGCTGAGTCAGGAGGATTGCGAGTTCAAAGCCAGCCTCAGCAACTTAGCGAGGCCCTAAGCAATCAGTGAGACCCTGACTCTAAATAAAATACAAAATAGGGCTGGGGATGTGGCTCAGTGGCCAAGTGCCCCTGAGTTCAGTCCCTGGTTCCAAAAAAAAAAGATACTGTCTCGGGTTGGGGTTGTGGCTCAGTGGTAGAGCACTTGCCTAGCATGTGTGAGGAACTGGGTCCGATTCTCAGCACCACATATAAATAAATGAATAAAATAAAGGCCTATCAACATCTAAAAAAAATGTTTAGAAAAGATACTGTCTCTTTAAATTAGTGTGTAATTGTTTTTCTCCTCCTATCTATTTGGACATGACAATAATTTTAAAGGTAGGTCACACTACAACTAGGTAGTCTCTAGGGACCATGACCTGCTGACTCAAGGCCCATAACAGAGGTTTTTCAATGTATGAGGTGGCTCCCACTTATGCTCAGATATCTGGAGACAGGCAATAGACCCAGGAGACCAGGACCCACTGCGAGGCTGTGCACACAAGCTCAGCAGCTTCCTCCAGAAGTACGATGGTCTCGATTTCATTGTTGATGATTGTGAGATTGAAGCAGCCTGCATGTTTTCCCTGTAAGGTATCAGACTCCTTCCAGAGATGCTGGGGAGACTCATCCTCAGTTAAACCTGGCGCGATAGTTGGAGTGGAGATAAAGACGACAAAAGGAGCCACTCTGCAGTTCTCAGGACCTTTGGTGCCTGGCTTTATGGATTGGAATATCTTTCTTTCCTTTATGTATTTGAAATAATTCATCTAATAATTACAAAAGTCATAAATTTTTAAAAGCCTTCTCTTTTTTTTAGAATAGTTTTTTTAAGTCCTTTATGTAACATCCAGATAATGTGATACTGTTAACCTTTTAGAGATTTGAAGTTGGGTCTTGACTTTCGACGCATGTGGACAGTCGTGAACGTGTGTGACGTCGGTGCGTCTGTGCTGGGCACATCAATCTATAATCTACAGCAAAGTACATCCCATTCACCAGGCACACCCTGGGGAATAAGAATAAAATGCTATTTTGACCAAGTTGTAAACCTATGCACATTCCTTGCATTTCGGGCAACTTTATAAAAAAAAGAAAAAGAAAAGAAACTGATTTTTATTAATAATAATCATGTAGTGAAATGTGTTTGTAATTTTGTCTCGATTTAATTTGCTTTAGGTGGGAGGAGGAATTGCTGGTTTCACCATTTCAGATCTGTGTTGTCTAAGAATTTTAATGTTTTAATTTAGCAAAGAAATGAGGATTTTTGAATCTGTACATCATTGTTTTAAAAGCACCCATGATAAGAGAAAATACTGTGCAATGAAGAAACCAGTTGAGGCATTTGCTATAAACTGAATTATTCCAAAAGAATAATCTATAAGAGTCCTGTAAATTCCTTTAAAATGATAACTAACAGGACAGTCTGTTTTTAAAAAACATACTTTTTAAAAAAACATACTTCCTTCTATGTGTTCAATAATAATAATAATAAAAGGACAACTTAGGGAAAAGTTTATCTGGAACTGATGGTTTCAGAGGTTCAGTACATGGTTGTCTGGCAGCCAAGAAACACAGAGAGGGAGAGGAGCCAGGGACAAGACAGTCCCTAAGAGCACACCCCAAGTGACATACTTCCCAGTGCTGCCCCACCTACCTACGTTACCACCTGGTCGTCCATCCAAGGCATTATCTGTCAGATGGACCGAGACACCGATGAGGTTACAGCTTTCAGGATCCAATCTTTTCAGCTCTGACATTGCCACATTGCTCAACACAGGAATGAGCTCCTTGGAGACATTTTCAAATCCAAATCATGAGAACCTTTGCATGAGAGAAGAGGTAAGGGCAGGAGAAAAGACAGAGTGAGAGAGGGAAGAGGGAGAGATAATG
Source organism: Glaucomys volans (assembly GCA_020662805.1). NCBI lineage: Eukaryota > Metazoa > Chordata > Mammalia > Rodentia > Sciuridae > Glaucomys > Glaucomys volans. The sequence goes on from JAJEJO010002577.1 coordinate 294,702, forward strand.
AAGCAGAGTGAGAAAGACAGAGCGGGGTAGAGAGAGAGAGAGAGAGAAACCATGGTGATGACGATGGTCATGATGAGGAGGAGGATGAGGAGGAGAAAGAGACAGGCAAACAGTAGAGAAGGTCAGACAGAAGGAGGGAGGGGGCTGAGGATGCAGCTCCTTAGGATCCAGAACCAGACAACAGAGGGCCTGCCACCACACTGCGTTCAGCACTGAACTAGAGGTCCCATTCATTTCACTACAGACAAAACCAAATAGTAGAAGACACAGGGGCTGATCGGTGTGTGCTTTATCTTCTGTCTCTTATTTTGTACAATGCTGTGTTAACTCAGTCAACATCCTTTATTTTGCCATTTGCCTTTTAAAAAAAAATGGTGCATGATAACTAAACATAATAGTGGGAACCAGGGCTGGGGTTGTGGCCCAGTGGTAGAGTGCTTGCCCCGCATGTGTGAAGCACTGGGTTCGATTCTCAGCACCACATAAAACTAAGTAACAAAATAAAGGCATTGGGTCTATCTACATTAAAAATATTTTTTAAAAAATTAAAAAAAAATAGTGGGAACCGCTGGGCCTTGTTTGTGCCAGTGCATAACAACTTCCTGCCTCTCCTCCCACCTCCCTTTCCCTCCCGCCTCCCGCCCGGTATTATTTTAATTAGAGCATTAAGCCATGCACAGGGGCTGTGTCCCTGGTGGTCCATCTGCACATGGACATGGCCTCCGCTGGATTCCGTTCCCCAGGACGTCCCCAGCCCTCCTCTCCACCCGCACTGTCCACCCCCTTGCTCTATTTTGTTAGTCTCCCTTCTATTTTCCTAAGATCCCATTTTTAAAAATTCCTTTCTCTCTCTGTAACTTCCACAAAGAGAAAACATTGACCCTTGACCTTTGCCTTTCCCAGGAACTGAACGCACTTGCCCTTGGCGTCTATGAACCCACTCCTGAGGGATTCTTCTCCCTGCTCTCTCCATAACCCCCACCGCCTCTGCCATAACTCAGAGGAGAGCTCCTCCGCCCCTTCCCTGCTGGAAACTTGAGGCAGAGAGGGGCAGAGCTGGAGGGGACGCAGAGAAGGCAATCCCATCCTGTGTCTAGATCTGAACCTCAGCCCTGCCCAGCGGGCAGCTCTGAGTCTGGCCTTCCTCCGCTGTAATGTGAGGTAACAGCTCCCCAGGGCTGTGGAGAGATTTAATTCAGATGATACCCTGAGCACACTTCCCGGCACCCTCTGGTCCTTCCGTTGCTTCCTGCTCCTGTTCTCCATCCAGCAGCCAGAACCTCTTCTTTGTTTGAGCATAAATCACATCCCTGCTTTTCTGTGCTAAAACCCTTGCTAGTGTCCCTCCAAACTGCTTTGCAAGACTCCTGGACCCCACGGCCTTCCCCAACCTCTCTGCCCTTCTGCGTATCACTCCCTCCCCCAGAAATGCCGCCTTCCTGATCTTCCCCAAGCAGGCCTGGCAGGTTCCAACCTCAGGGAACAGACACGGGAATGTCACAGTCTCCCACTATCTTCCCGGCCCTCCTGGTCATGAGCTGTCTCCTTCCCTCCCTTCAGAACGGCTACTCAAAAGTCACTCCCTCCTCCCAGGGGGCTTCCCCCCACCCCATCACTCTTTCTAGAAGAGGGGAGAAGCAGCAGCCCAGGCTGGGCAGGCTGTGGAGGGCCAGCAGCTCAGCTTGCTGCTGGCAGCACAGTGGTCTGCATGCCCCTGAGCTCTGCCGCCAGGCAAAGTCCCCAAGGGCAGGCCTGTCCTACATCCCGCGATCTCTGCCTTCAGGGAGGAAGTGGTCAGCCCGCGGGAGCTGAGACAAACTGGACGTGGCCCTGGGCGAGCGGTCTCAGGGAGCCCGTCCAGGGTCACCCTTCTGAACATCTGGGCTAGCTGCTGACTCTCAGCCCCACATTGTCCTCTGCTCCAGGCCTGCTTACGCTGCAGGGCTGGGATTCCTCTCTCACCCAACCTCATTCCGCTCGCTCACCCCCAGGCTCTGCCCCTAGGAGGAGATGGCACTCCCAGAGGAGAAAGCTCTGCCCATCTGCTTGCTGTGGGCTCAGGCTCCTAGAGCATCCAGCCTCCCCTCACTGTGTGACGGCAGCGGGGATCCCTTCCCACAGCAGCAACTGAATCCCGTTTAGTCTCTCAGCACAGGGCCAGCCTTCTTGCATCCCCTCCCCTGTTGGCGACATCAGTACCGACTGGCCCCTTCTCTGAGGTCAGACACCAGCAGCAGCTGAGCCGCCTCTTGGGGCATCTGAGTTCCAGTCCATGGCCCCTCCTCAGAGTTTCTGAGTCTGAGTCACTGGGTCTCTTGCCTAGTCCCTGTGGCCCTCGGGATGGCGGCTGCTCCCTGCAGTTACTACCTCCATGACATCAGGTTTGCTTCTCTCCTTGGGACAACCTTGTGCCTACCAACAATCCTTTCTGTTAAATTCTCTCATTTGAATAGCCGCCGTGGTTTCTGCTCCTGGCTGGACCCTGAATGGGACGGCAACCCAGGAGGCAAAGAACGACTGTCAGACCACCCTGTCAAGACAGGCCGGGTGGGCCAGAGGATCCCCGTACGACACCAAGGAGGAGCCTAGGAAAACTAGGAACCTGGTAGGCTTCTCTAGAGTCCAGGAGGACAGGGCAGGATAATAGGCATGGGTCTAAAAAGCTTTCGTTTATTCAAAAATACACATTAAATGCCTCCTATGTTTCAGGTATTCTAACTAAAAATGATAGAGCTGGATTTCATAGTGAGTCTTTGCAGCTGTAACGAGCAGCCTGTGTGAGGTTTGTATTCTAATCTTACTTCATCCACGGAGGGAATGTGCTGTTGTCATGGCTGATGCTCTGTGATGACATCCTGAGGAAGGAGGGAAAGTGAAGAGAGAAAGGACACAAATAATGGGAAGGGACAGCCAAAAGTCCTTGATATCAACCCCAAAAGTGCTTTAAAAAAAAATCACCTCTCCCTCATCTGCCCATCTGCTCATCTGTTGTTAACTCTTCCTTCTTCCTTACTCAGTCGTGGTAGGGACGGAGTCCAGCAGTCCAGAGAGAATAAAGTTCCAGCACTTTGGAGACCTGGAGAGGAGACAGGAATCCATGTGGTTAGATGCAGTAGAGACAGCTCTAGGGAATTCAGTAAGGATACACTTAACATCAGTGTTTTTCAGGCTGGCCTGGGAAGGGAAATCTATAAATTCCACATATAACATAAATGAGGTAGGCTGCTCAGGACTGCGAGGGGGCTGCCACATTCTGTTTCTTGACCTGAAAGTCACACCCGTAGTAGCTGCTTAATGATGAAGAAGATGATGATGATGATGATTACTATTATTATTTTCACTCCTGGGGGTTGAAGCCAAAGGTGTTCTACTCCTGAGCTACACCCCAGTCCTTGTTTTTTATTTTGAGAGAGAGTCTCACTAAGTTGCCGAGGCTGGCTTTGCACTTGCGATCCTCCTGCCTCAGCCTCCTGAGTCTCTGGGATTACAGGCATGCGACACTGTGTCCAGTTTATAACTATTTTTTAAATGTAGAATTTTTTTTTATTTCTCCAAATATATACTTTGCGAGTTTTCTTTTCTTTTTCTTTTTTTTAAGAAGGGGTGAGGACCTTTCTGTTTAAAGAGGCTTTCTGTAGCAGACCCATGCCACCTACTTGGATGATGGAATTCCATGGGAAGTAATTGGGAAAAAAGGGACCAGAAGTCTATAATTCAGAAGCAGTCTTAAAGTTGCATGTCCAGACAGGCCCCAAAGTGTCCTGGATAGAGACTGGAGGTGAGTTCTGGAAGTGTCCAGGGGAAAGGGAGCCACCCCGTGGTCTGTGGGTCCATAGATCTCCAGTTCCAGTCAAAGAGTGGACTTGGTCGGGAACAGTGGGAGCCGCTCTAGTTCCCGCAGAACCTGGCATGCTAAGAGCAACAGGGCTTTGTGCCAGGCCGGGGGCGGGAGCCCCTGAGGAACAAGGAAGTGAAACAGGAGCTGCTGATCAAAAGCCTGATTATTCTGTGACCTTCCACGCTAAGCCAGTGACCCAGCGTAATGCCAATGTGATGCCCTGAGCCGTGGCACATTTACCCCTCATAATCTTCCCACACCACAGACAGGACCCGGTGGGAGGACAGGATTCCCAAGGCCATGTCTTTGGAAACAAAAGTCCTGTTGTGTTTGGATGGCAGACACCTAATCACAAATGAATCTGGGGAGACCTGTGTTTGTAAGTGGCTAGTCTGGTCATCTCAGGGTCCCAGGGCGTCACAGAAGCTGGTGGGATGGGAGCTGGCATGAGTGGGCTCTCCCAACTCTGCTCAAGCTGAGTCAGACCCAGCAGAGGGTCCTGGGCCCATGTCTAATGCCAATTTGGTCCAGAAACCGGGCTTTGGTATTTATCACAAGCACCATATACTTCTAGAAACCAAGTATCTATACTTTTTTCCAGCAAGACGCTGACTTTCCTAGCATTAGAGTATCTGAAAGACTCATCCAAATTACAGTTCCTTCTAGAACCTTCTAAGCTTGACCATCTGGGACAAAGACTCTGTATCTCATGGCACTGTAGGAAGAGCTAGATGAACAACAAATGCAGTCTTCCCCCAGCAGTCAGAGAGTTTACAGGCCAGCTCTACCTATCCACACAGGAGCAGCCCGCAGTAATTAAAGAAGCAAGAGAACTGGTCTTCATATTTAAAAATGCATGCCGGGTGTGGTGGCGCATATCTGTAATCCCAGCACTTGGGAGGCTGAGGCAGGAGGATCTCGAGTTCAAAGCCAGCCTCAGCAACTTAGAGAGGCCCTAAGCAACTCAGTGAGACCCTGTCTCTAAATAAAATACAAAATAGGGTTGGGGATGTGGCTCAGTGGTGGAGTGCCCCTGGGTTCAATTCCCAGTACCAAAAAAAAAATAATAAATTAAATAAATAAATAAATAAAAATGCTCATGCCCTTCAACTCTGCAGCTCCATGCTGGTTCTCTCATTCTCCTTCTGCCTCTCTCTCTCTCTCTCTCTCTCTCTCTCTCTCTCTCTCTCGCACACACACAGGAAATAATGTATGTTCAAGGATGTTTATTGCAATAGTATATAATAGAAAAATATTGTAAATTAATTTGAATTCTCATTGGTAGGAGACTAGCCAAATAATGACACACCTATAAAGTAGAAAATTATGTGGTTGTTAGAAAGTAATAAGGCAGCTCTCTCTGTACTGGTAAGGAATTGTTTCTCTAAAAACTTATACGTGTGTGTGTGTGTGTGTGTGTGTGTGTGTAATTCAGTTTTTTAAGAAAGCAGGGTGCAAAAGAGCCTTACAGTAGGCTTTCATTTGTGTGAAAAATATAAATGTATACATAGACACTTTTAAATACTAAGACTCCCTGTGGAAGTCTCCTAGAAACTTGGACCAGAAGCAGTAGCCTCTGGAAGGGGGGCCAGGGGAGCAGACGTAGGAAGAAGGACGACTTTTCCCTGTTTTTCTTTTGCCCCTTTGGATCATGTGAATGTGTGAAGCAATGGTTTTTATTTTAAAATTAAAAAAGGTCAGGAAGGCAGGCTGCCTTTCCAAAACAGGAAGTATTTGCATTTAATCCAGGTGGGGGAGAGTTTACGGATCATCCCTCCAGACTCTCTGCCTCCTTCCCTCCTTTCACTTCATGACATCATGCTTCATTTCAGTATCCTGTCACAGCCTGCTGACTTCCCATCCTGACCGCTTATTTCATGCTGATTCCGGCTCACGTGGGCAGTCCCCTGCTGAGACCTGGGAGGCTGGTTTCCTCAGTGCATTTCTCTCCCCACAAGTGAGCTACTTCTGGGAAAGCCCTTATCTGCCGCACTAATCCTTCCTCCTGGGCATTCCTGTAAGTTATAGTGCACAAATGACCCTTCTGTCTGTTCTTTCTCTGACCTCATCCTCAATCCCTGACCACTGGACCAGTACCTTGTGAGTTCTATGATTCCCTTTCTGTATTTTCAATCACTTTAATCTCCAACCCTCCTCCCACACTGAGCTCCCCATCCTTATCATTCTCCTGCATCTGATCACAAACCCCCCCAGATCATTAAAGTTTCAGGAACGAGGCTACAATACAGGACCCCTAAGATCCTCCCAGTTCCAATAAGGCAATGCTGGACCATGAATTTGCTTCTTCTGTCCTTGGTTCCAACTTCATGGGTCTGGGAACCACATACCCGTTGATTACCTACTGAAAAGGGTCCCGTTTAGCAGCACAGAGAGACTGGTGTGAATCTTTGCTCCATTGGTTACCAGCAGTATGGTCCTGGGCAAGTTTCTTTCACCTCGTTGAGCTTTAGTACTCTTTCTGAAAGATGAATGTAAGAATGCTAACTTCGTAGGGTAGTAATGAGGATGAACTGAGATTTGCATGTAAAGAGTATAATCTAAGGCTTGCTCGGAGTTGGTGCTTAGTAAATGGTGTTATCCCACCCCACCCCCACCCCTGCACATTCTCCAGCCTCACTCTGCCAACCTCATTCCATGGGCTAGGCCACGTACTCTCACTGGCCCACGCAGGAACCCCTACTGTGGGCTATCTATACACGAATTTGCTGCACAAAGATGCATAGAAACACATCCACGTGACCCAATGTTCCCAGATGGAGTTTCATGGGTTCTTCTGGAAAGAAAGATTTCAGTTAAGAGACGTGGATAGAAAAAGCATAAAGGGTTGATTTCATCAAATCAAAGTGTGGCAGAGGAGACCCGGCCGCGGAGCCTGAGCCAGGCAGCTGTGGAAGTCCCCTGCGCCAGGTTCTCGTGTTCTTGCTTAGAGAATTCCAGGCAAGACTTGAAACTTAGTAAAAGAATAGCAAAGTTTAAATCAAAGGGATGGGAAAAGGGGAGAGTCTCAAGGGAGAGAATGGGTCCTCTCAGAGAGGAGGACAATGGCCATTACCAAGTCAGGGGTTTTAAAGAATTTCTGGGTCCCATTGTTTTTGCCTCAATTTCTTACACCCCCCTAACCTGATTGTTAGCCTTTGTATAGCCCTCAGCAAACTTTTTGTGAGGCTCTGGGATGTCCTGGTCACAAGGAGTGATTTAGGCTTCTACTATCCACATCGCCTGACTAAAAACTTTCTTTGGAGAAGAACTGAGGAAACTCCACCTGGGAATATCGGGTCACATGGATGAGTTTCTATGCATCTCTGTGCCCAAATTCATAAATAGATAGCTCACAGCAGGTGTTCCTGCATATGCCAGTGAAAGTATGTGACATAGTCTCCATGTGGCATAGTTCCTTGTGGCATGGTTTCGGTGATAAGGGAGGGTCCAGCCACCTGGTAGGGTGTGACATGATCTTGAAGCAATCTTTTTTCTTAAGGGGATGTAATTAATTATGGCTGGGGAGGTTTTGACATACCAGGGCCCCATCCTCCAGGTGCATGACTGTCCAGCAAGGCTCTCTGTGGTTCTCAGCCACCCTTCACTGTCCTTTCCCTGCTCAGACATTCACAGATGACTAGCTACCTAAAGAAAGTACATTTTCAACAGCTTTGCATTTCTGTGACCAAAATGGCCTACAAGAATAACTTGGAGGAGGGAAAGTGTGTTGGGTGCTGATGATTTCAGAGATCTCAGTCCATAGACAGCCGAGTCCATTGCTCTGGTCCAAAGGTGAGACAGAACATCATGGCAGAAGGGCCTGGCAGAGGAAATGCTCAGCTTATGACAGTAAAGAAGTTGGGGGCACAGGGCAGAGGTCCCCTGCAGGGCACACTGCAGCAACCCACCTCCTCCAGCAACCCAGCCATGCCCCACCTGCCTATAGTCACAACCCAGTCATCCAACCCAGGATGGACTTATTGGGCTACAGTTATAATCTAATCATTCTACCTCCAAATATACCTGCATCAATAAAGGAGCTTAGGGAGACCCTCGTATCCAAACCATAGCAGCGCACTGCAGGGGGAACATGGAGTGGACACTCTAAGGGGGTGTTCTGTGTTTCACATATTTGTGGCCGGCTTGGGAACCTCCACTCTGTGAATTATTTATCTGGGGTGGTCATCATGGTTTCCTGCTATGGCTTAGTGCCTCAGGCTCTGCATGTGTTTCAAAGTTAGAAAGTTCCCTAGGCTGGTTACACCCATTTTTTGTTTGTTTGTTTTTGTTTGAAGAAGGTAGCATCTGACCTTGAAGGAGGCAGTTTATGGGTGGGGTTTTGCATCACCCAAGTGGAGTCATCTTTTGTCACTGAAAATGGAGCAAGCCTTATTCTCTCTCCCCTCATCCTTCTGCTGAGTCTATCAATCTACTCTTAACACCAAGAAACAAGAACTTTTTTAATAAAAGGTAAAGAAAGTAAAGACAGGAAAAGGAAGTATAGGAAAAGAGAGGAATGAGTAGGTGATTGAGGAAATGGACAGCTGAGAGGTCAAAATAGAAGGCAAGGGAGTGTATGGGCTCAGTAAGAAACAGAACTCTGGGTGACAAGAAGCTTACTTCCATGACAGTTTGGAAAGTACAGGTTATTTACCACCCAATCTGTAAACTTGTCCCATCCAGGATAAGAGAAGATGTGGAGGATGAATAGGAGTACACTACAGAGAGAGAAGGTTGTGGCCATTTATGGCCTACTGAGAGGTGACCCTGAGCTGAAGGAGTTAAGCACATCTGTGTGTCACCTCAGATTCTAGAAGGACAAATCACCAAAGGTAGGAATGTATCTGGGAAAAGGAAAAAATGTGGAGAATGTAACAATAAATAATGGGGTCCAGTAAGGACACCCACTCACGTCTCAGGCAGCAGGAGTTCTCCGACATGGTCTCTCCAATGTTTTACCACATGTCACAGACTGAAGTGATTTTGAAACCCAAAATCATTACTTGAAATTCCATAGGTGACTCTCACTTCAAGTGCAGCATCCTTAGAAGGACCAGCCCAGTCTTCTTATCATAAGAGACCATATATGACCCAACTCTTTTCCAGCAGTGGTCAGCAGGCAGGGCAAGATTAAAGTTCCTGAAAGAAAGAATTTTCATAAGGTGGACCCTCAGGACCACCTGGACAATTCTGTAATTGTTGGGCAGAAGGTTAAAGTCCAGTCAAAATAAAGCTGTTTTCTGTTTGTTTTTAGCTGAGGAGTCAGATTTTGGAGTGTGGGGCAGTTGAAGTTACCGAAATCTGAAGGATAGGGCATTGCAGAAGAGAAGGATACATAGGGTAGGGGCTCAGAAATTGTTTGGGTCACCCATAAGGCTTTAGATAGGAGCTGAGCTGCACATGTACAGGGAAAGACTACCAAGGGAGAGACTGATAAGTGTTTGAGAAATGAACAGGATATATCAAGATGTCCTGGGGATATTTGAAATTCAAACCAAGCAGAATGGAGAAAATATCATTAACACCTTGTTAGTATTGTAGGCATCAGGCTGAGATATCAGGGAAACAAAGAACTGCATCCTAGAGTAAAAGACTATCATCCACCCAAAACAAACCAACAAAGTCCTGAAAAAAATTAAGAGTTAGAATTAAAGCTCGGATCTGGGTGCGGTGGCGCACGCCTGTAATCCCAGCACTTGGGAGGCTGAGGCAGGAGGATCGGGAATTCAAAGCAGCCTCAGCAACTTAGCGAGGCCCTAAGCAACTCAGTGAGACCCTGTCTCTAAATAAAATACAAAATGGGGCTGGGGATGTGGCTCAGTGGTGGAGTGCCCCTGGGTTCAATCCCCAGTACCAAAAAAAAAAAAAAAAAAAAAAGAATTAAAACTCGGAGATTGAGTGTCATGAAGTTAGGGGGCTTGGAAAATTCTCCAAACTTTTCACAGACTTTCCATAGCATAAAATAAAGCCAAGACAAATTCCAGGGGATCAGCTAGCTATTGAACAATACTCTAGAACAAAAATTAACACTCTTCAGGGGAAGATAAAAGATCCTATTGCTTCTAAAATGTCTTATTGGTTATGTCCCAGAGAGAATCAAAAATTACTAAACACAAAAAAAGTCAGAAAAATGTGACCTGTTGCAAGAAGTAAAAAAAAGCAAAGCAATAGAAACAAATCCAGATGTGATCCAAATGTTAGCAGACTAAAACTATGATAATACTTTCAAAGAACTAAAGGAAAAATATGTTGATAATGAGTGACAAATAGGGAATCTCAGTAGGAAAACAAGTTACAAAGATTCTGTAAGAATTCTAAAACTCAAATTTACAATAACTGGGTATTCACTATATTCGCTGGATGAATTTAACAGCACATTGGAAATGGAAAAAGAAAAATTCACTAAGATTACGGACAAATTAATAGCAATTGCCCAAATCAAAGAATAAAAAGAAAAAGTAGTGCATAAAAATGATCAGAATTTCAGAGACATATGGGAAAATATCAAATGCTGTAATATATATGAAATTGAATACTCAGAAAAAAACTTGAGGATAAATAGAAAAACCATACCTCTGCATTTACTACTTAAACTGCTCAAAACTAGGGATAAAGAGAAAATATTTTAAATAGCCAGAGAACAGGATGCATCATATACAGTGTTATAGCAACAGAAAACAGATTAAAATGTTGGTGCTCCCCAGGGAGATTCTCTAGCGTGATCGGGAGAGTCAGCCTCACCCCAATCCCAAATCCCCTCCCTATAGCCCACCCCAATACCTGTGCCCTATAAAAGTTGGCAACAAAAGAACTAACGCACTATTTTCCCAGCACACCGCTTTTAGGTGTAAGGGCGATCATCGCTGGCCAGCTAAAATAAAGGCTTCTTTTGGCTTTATATGAATGGCTTGGATTATTTTATTTTCTTTGGGTACAACATTTGGAGGCCCCAGCGAGATTTGATTTCTCCAAGCCCTCACGCCTAATTTGGCCTCCTGTGATGGTTGCCTGGAAGCCCCCACCCTGAGTAGAGGGGAGCTCCTGAGAGACGTGCCTCAGCCTCACTCTTTTTTTTTTTTTTTTTTTTTTTTTTTTGCGGTGCTGGGGATTGAACCCAGGGCCTTGTGCTTGCCAGGCAAGCTCTCTACCAACTGAGCCACATCCCCAGCCCCCAGCCTATCCCCTCAGCCTATCTGGAGGACCCCAGCCCATCCTCAGGACTCTCTTCTGGACGAAGCCACCTGGTATCCTGTATTGATGAGTCGGCTATCTGTATCTGGGGGACATGGTCAGACTGGACGCAGTCACTTACACCAGTCCCAGGTTAGGGTGAGACGTCACTCCTGTCCCCTGGTAGGCCTCCTTGTGAGGCCTAGTCTGGTGGGCCTCCTTTGGGGGGTCCAGTCTGGTGGGCCTCCTCTGGGGGTCCTGCCACCTAGGGCCGGGTCTGCTCGGCTGCCGCGTGTGGCTTGGGCCTAGTCTGGTGGACCTCTGTGCGGAGTCTCATAGGACCTCCGTGTGGGCCCAGTCTGGTAGGCTACATGGGGACTAATCTGGTTGGTAGATGTCTCTGTCTGTATTTGTCTTGTCTGGTTCATGGCCATTTGTGTTTTCTGTGTTTTGGCTTTGCTTTCTATGTAGCATCTCTCTACAGGACAGTCTGCTATGGGACAGAATCAGTCAACCGCGTGCCCCACGGTTCTAACTTGTTTTTTAGATACTTTTCAGGACTTTCAAGAACATGCTGCTGACTACAGAACTTTTGTTAATGGATGTAACTTAAGAAAGTTTTGTAAATCAGAATGGCCCACTTTCAAGGTTGATTGGTGCCCTCAGGGCTTTGGGTGGCCAAACAATCCCGACCGGGTGCCTTACATTCAAATTTGGATTATATTCAGATTTGGATTATGGCTTAAGCATTGCCTTTCAGATTCTGTGTCGGTCTAGTTCAGGAACTAGGAGATGCTGCACTGGTTTGATGGCAAAGGAAAGACCAGACTTAAATGCAGCTCCCACTGCTGCCAATCCCTCAAGACTCAGGTAACTCTGCCAAAAGCCATTTCCAAATCCAGGGCCGAAGGAGTGAGAAGATGGCTGCGGGGCACCCATCTTCTCACCCTCCCGAGGGGGAGAAGGAACCAGGTCCAATCCCCCTCCAGTGTTACAGCACCCCCACAGCTAATTGTTTTACAATATGTAAATGACATATGCCTCCACCCAGGAGGAATGACAAAAGCCCATTACAGAGCTCTTAAGCATTCAAATCCTGTCCTGATAAAAATGGTTAAAGTGCCTGAGATATCAGGTTTCTGCTGGAACCAAATCTCAAGTATAACTTATATTGAAATGACAATAGAGGAAGCAAAAAGCCCAGTGGAGACCAATTTCCAACCCAAGGAAAAAAAACAAAAGAGTGTTTTATTTGAGAATAACTAATTGCCGGCTGAGTACCTGTTGAGCTCATAACTTTTGGTCAGTCCTAATTTTTATTCAACTTAGATTTTTGAAAATCTTGTTACATTGCAATGGAGATAAAAACCTACAAGGCCTTTGTTAGGTGTATATTGTGTCCAAAATTCATGTACATGATATTAGAGATTAACATTGAGAATGCTAAAAGAAAAAATGAATCCAGGTATATTTGATTCATGTGATTAAAAAGGTTCAATTTAAATTTGGTAAATTAATGAAGGCAAAATATATCTAACCTCACAAGTCTCTAGGTGGTCAATTAAAAAAATGTTGATGTCTATAAAATGTGTAATATCAACTGTTTTTTTAGGACTTTTCCAAAGGAAAGAGATGGCAAATACTATTCAAAATACTTGTCCGATCTTGGTTATTACAGTAAAATAAGTAAATTAGATTTAATATATTACACCTTAAATTCCATGGGGTAACATTCTTTAGCATTATTGGTGTTTTCATGGGTTGGTAAATAAAGGGATTTGGAATTGTTTTGTATCATCCCTGAGAGCAAGGTTACTAAGAGTGAAATTCTAATAATTTATCTAAATTCAGAAATTTCATAGGTGTTGTTTTAGAATACAAACAAGGAAGGAGTCAACAAATGGGAAAGGGAAAGTGGAAAGTTCTAGGTATGAAAATATATTCAGTAAAAGGAAAAGGAAAACATTTCTGGGTAAGAAAGTCTGTGTGAAGGTAAAGAGCAAATTCCAACAAGTTTTTGTGTAACTAAGTAGTTATATGTATGTGAGACCATCAATTAGAAACTGTTTAAGGTTTTCCCCTAAGGTCAAATGTTAATGGGCTAATATAAATCAAGGTGTAATCAATATGTTAAAATGACAAGGATTTCTTTAAGTTTTATTCTTTATTGTGGTTAAATAACTGGTAGGGTATTGTGCTATGTTGCAGAGCCTAGGGTTTTTTCTTGAAAAACTAGGTTTGGTTGCTCTTTGTATATTCATGTGTCCATGTCTTCTGGGTACGCAGGTCTTTAGAGCAGGGAATTTGTCAGGCTGCTGTTCTCCAGGTTAGACTTGTCTGTGTTGGTAGTTTCAGGCTGGTGGGAATGGCAAATTTTATTGGGGACTTATTTTTATCATTTAATATTCTGTAACAGAACCTGCTATCAACAGGGTATATGTAAATTTGTTACTTTTTACACTGAGATCAAAATTTAAATGCAAATGTATTTAAAGTTAGTGAGAGCCTGATTTGTTTAAAGGTTAATATCGTGAAACATAAAAAATATTTGGTCACTTTGCCACACAAAAGGAAAGTTAAAAGCTCTCAGCCTTTCCTTGATTTGTTTTAAATGCAATATATTGTGTTAACAACTACTCACATAGATTCAGGAAACAATACATGTAAACTGTGTAAAATGATGTCCTAAGAGGAGGCAAAAATAACTTCAAACCTGGAACATTCTGCCTAAGTTTGTAAAAGGCCCTGCCTTACCTGAAATAAGGGTCTGCCTCCCACCCTGCTACAAGTCAGAATGTTTCCAAAATAAGTCAACTTTCAGCTCATTTAAAGTTATATTCAAAAGATTGTTTTTTGTTGTAAAATTACTGTGATATCAAAGAGGAAATATAATATTTAACTCAGCCAGGATTTAGGATGACTATTACACAAACTAGATATGTTTTTACTGTTGTCAATTATTTTGTATTTTCCTTGTTAGCTCTATGGCTGATGCCAGATTAATGTTTTGAAGAAGTATACTAAGCCATCACCTATGAAATAGGTGAGATAATAACTGGTGAAACTGGCTTGCTGGATGTTTAAGATCAAACTTAAGGATTGAGATTAAAACAAAGGGGCCAAGAAAACCAGTTTTGGTTCTTGCTTTCAGAGTCAGCCTGCATCTAGAGAATGAGAGAGTTTCTCTAAAAAATTTCACAACTCTGGGTCAACACTGCTGCCTTTGCTGCTGCCAGAACTCTGAGTTTTCATCCATGCAGACAGTGGGCAAAAGACACTGCCTGGTTTCTATGTCTCACAGAGGGCATTGCTGCGTCCAGAGCCAAGGAAATACCAGCTACCATCAGCCTCCAGGTTGCAGGAACTGCCATAACCAGAGCACAAGAGCCACTGGGGCCTAGATGCCACCATCGCCAGAGCTTGGAGCCATCCAGAACAGAACCCAATCTGAGTGGATGCTTCTCAATAACACATGCATTCCAGGCTTGTCCCCCAGAGTTGGAGACACAGCAGAGATTGCTGAGAGCAAGGAGGTGCAACAGTGGGCAGACAGGCTTGGCCCCTGCCCTCCTGGGGCTTATGGGAGTGAGCAGGGACCAGTTTCCCTTTGCCATGAATGGAACCAAAAAGCTGTCAGCTGTCCACAAGGAGGAAGCCACTGCCTTGGAGCTGCTGGAATCCAGGAGGAGCTGCTGCCACCCCAGAATGCAGAGGCTGCTGGAATGAAGGAGCTGCTGAAATGCAGGAGCAGCCACCACCAACCACAGGAACAAAGCTAAGAAGCTACTCTCAAATTCCCCACGAGTGACCCCTGTGAGAACTTGGCTGAGTCTTAAGAGACAGGAACAGGTCAATTTGACCTACTTGATCTTAAACACCTAGCAAAACAGTTAAAACCAAACCATAGACATTCTTGGGCATTTAAAAGAAACAATAGTTTAGTGTAACTTAAGATGTACTTGTGTTATTAGCCCCTAGAATAGGACTGGAGGCTACAAAAGAGAGATTCTTAGGCAAATGTACCTGATAACTCAAGTTCCCAAATAAAGGCCTCAACCTCTCCAGCCTTTGATAGGCCTTGTTATGGGAATAACTTCTCAGTTCTTCCACCTGGTGAGAGATTGACTTCTATTCTGTATTAATCTCATTTTGGTACTTATGTCATTTTGTTTCTCTCTCATAGAAGAGCCCACCCCAGATGACTTTACAACCTGCTCTTCCCAAGCAGACTTCTGCTCCTCATTGACCAGATTTCTAAAAGGAACTTCAAACTGCTTCCCCAGACTCCGCCCCCTTCCAGCTCGAAGCAGCAAGAGTGGTCAGCGCCCCTCTCCTTACAGCAGTAAAGAGTTCCTAATTAAGGGCAAGCAGTTAGTGTAAAATAAGAAATCTGGTCAAATTGATGAATGGAACCCATCAGAGTCTGGGAAGTTGGAAACTGAAAATCCACTAATTTCCTAAACAAGGATTTGTTAATGTGGATAAGACCAGTGGGGAATGTTATAGCAACAGAAAAGAGATTAAAATGTTGGTGCTCCCCAGGGAGATTCTCCAGCGCGATCGGGAGAGTCAGCCCCACCCCAATCCCTTCCCCTCCCTAAAGCCTCACCCTAATCCCTTCCCGCGCCCTATAACAGTTGGCAACAAAAGAACTAACTCATGATTTTCCTGGCACACCGCTTTTAGGTGTAAGGGTGGTTCTTGCTGGCCAGCTAAAATAAAGGCTTCTTTTGGTTTTACGTGATCAGCTTGGATGATTTTATTTTCTTTGGATACAACAACAGAACATTGATATTAAAAGCCACTGACTTTCATCAAAATCAATGGAGACCAGAAACAATGGAATGGGATGTGTGAAATTTTACAAGAAAAATTCTGTCAACATAGAATTTTATATCCAGTGAAAACCTCCCTCAAAAATGAGGAGAAAACAAAGAAATTTCCAGAAAAATGGAAACTCATACAATTTCAAGCCAGCACTTCTGCACTATAAGAATTGCTAAAGATTATTCTTCATGTTTGCAGAAAATGTCAGAAACCTGGATCTACAGGAATAGAGAGAGGCAGAAGGGATAAATAAATATTAAAATGCATAGATTTTAGGGCTGGGAATGCAGCTAAGAGGTAAATAGAGTACATACACGAGGCTCTAAGTTCAACCCCCAGTACCACCAGATAAATGAATAAAATGTATTTTCTTAAAAGACAGCTGACTACTTAAGGCAAGATAGTAAGATTGTATGGTGAGGTATATAATGTACAGAGACAATATGACAACAGGAGTACAGTGTGTAAGGCAAAGTCTGTAAGTGAAATCATGCTGTTCTAAAGTTATTCCACCATCAAGTGGGATATGTGAACTGTGAAGCAGAGTGAGAAGTAGGGGTTCAATGCTGATTCTAAATAGACTTTTATAAGGTACAAATACAGATTATTAACCCTAAAGCAAGTCCTAAAATATAATAATAAGATATATAGCTAAGAAGCAATAGAAAAAACAAGTGAAGGGAAATATTTAAAACTATGCAATTAACCCATGAAAAGGCAGAAAAAGAACAACAGAAGAAAATAGAAAAGAGAAGGAACAATGGAAACCAAATGCTAGATGGTAGACTTAAGCTCTACTATATCAATAGCTTCATTAAATGGTGAAGGACTAAACACTCCAAAATCCAGAGATTATCAGACTCTATATATTTTTTAAATGCCCAACTCTATGCTAAGTACAGTAGGTACACTTCAAACACAAAGATACCATGCAAATAGGATGTCTAAGACAGCTGGCAAGACTATATTAGTAACAGATAAAGTTGATTTCAAGAAGCTTTAAAGAGATGAAGGGGGATATGTCAAAATTATGAAAAAAGGAAAATCATCAAAAGACATAACAATGTTACCCAAGAATAAACTTAGTAACAGAGCTTCATAATTCATGAAGCAAAAATGATGAAACCAAAGAAAATAGAAAAGAGAGGGAACAATAGAAAGAAAGAAACAGATAATCCCACAATCGTACTTGGGTATTTTCACCTCTCTCTCAGTAGTTGATGGAACACAGAGATGAAGAAAACCAGTAAGTACACAGAAGATCTGAACCAACTTGAACTAGCTGATACAATGATTATATTAAGCTAATATATACTAATTGATTATGATAATTAATTATAATTATAGAACACTATGCCAAATAACAGCATAGCAAATATTTGTTGCAAGGAAATATTGACCTTCATTGGTTCATTAAATTGTCTCTAAAGTCAATAGTTTGGAGTCTTGTAAGTTCTGTAATTACAATGGAATTAGATTACAATTCAACAAAATAAGATATGTAGACAATCTCCAAATACTGGTAATTCAGTATCATACTGCCATCACAATACCTGGGACAAGGAAGTTATATAGGTTTAACACTCAAAAAGCAATCAATGTAATTCACCACAACAGCACAAAGGAGGAAATTTCTATAAGCATTTCAATAGAAGATCACTTAACAAAGTTCAATAGCCTTTCATGGCTTTAAAGAGTAACCCTCCCCCCCCAAAAAAAAAATAAACCCCCCCCCAAAGTAACCCTCAACAAATTATAAACAGAAGGAGGGTTTTCAACTTAGCAAAGAGCAACAATATATAATTTTAAACAATCTACAGCTAAGCATGTATTTAAAGATGAAAATTTAAATGTTTTTCCTCCAAAATAAAAAAATGAAGAAAGGCTATCATTTCTCACTTCTGTATTCAATATTTTATTGAAAGTCCTTCTCACTGAAATAAGATAATTAAATAAATAAATATTGGAGAAGATGTAAAGATATCTATTCACAGATAGCATAGACAGTTATATAGAAAATCATAAGGAATCTCCCAGAAAATCATTATCGATAAGTGAATTTACTGACATCATAATATAGGATAATATTAAAAAATCCATCACACTTCTACATAATAAAAGAAAAAACTAGAAATTTAAATTTGACCATCTATCAATAACATAAAAGCATAAAACATACAGAAATTAATTTGATGAAGGATATGCATGATTTTTATATTACAAACTATAAAACATTGCTGAGGGAAATTAAAAAAAAAATTTTTTTTTTTTTTTGTGGAACCAGGGATTGAACTCAGGGCACTCAGCCACTGAGCCACATCCCCAGCCCTATTTTGTATTTTATTTAGAAACAGGGTCTCACTGAGTTGCTTAGCGCCTTGCCCATGCTGGCTTTGAACCCAAGATCCTCCTGCCTCAGCCTCCCGAGCTGCTGGGATTACAGGCATGTGCCACCAGGCCCAGCTTAAATCTTAATAAATGGAGTTATATAGCATGTTCGTGCATAAGAAGATTCAATATTGTTGACATATCCATTCTCCCTATACGCATCTATAGATTCTACACATTCACAATTGAAATACCAGCAGAATTTTTTTTCATAGAAATTGACAAACTGATTCTGAAAATTGAGGAACCTTGGGAAACCAACAGAATTTTGAAGAAAAGTTCAGTTGAAGGAGATTGTGGTATAAAGACAGACAAATACATCAACTGAACCAAATAGAGAATCCAGAAATTGAGCTACACATATATATTATGGTCAGTTAATTTTCCTCCAAGGCACCAAGAATTTCAATATGGAAAGAAAAATCTTTTCAACCACTGATTATTTTTCTTTGTGGAAAAACAAGCCTTGACATTACTATATGCCATATGTAAAATTTTATCTGATATGGATCACAGACCTATATATGAAACTAAATCTGTAAAACTTCTAGAAAAAAACATAAAAAATCATTTTTATGATCTAACAGTAGGTAAAGATTTCTTGTTATATGAAAGTCATAAACCATAAAATAAAAATCTCAATAAATTGTGCTTTACCCAAATAAAACCCTCTTCTCTTCAAAACATCCCTTTAAGAAAAATTTTAAAAAATAACTGGGAGAAAAAATTTACAGTACATAAATCAGACAAAAGACTTACATTAGGGATCTATAAAGAAATCTTTTAACTCATTTTTAAAAAGACATGCAGTTTAATTTAGAAATCAGTAAAAGACTTGAACAGAGATTTTGTAGCAGAAGAAGGTATATGAATGATATGTAAACACATGAAATACTGTTCAGCTTCATTAATCATCAAAGAAATGCAAATTAAACTACCATGAGCTATTACTAGAGTGGCTAAAATTTTTTTCTACCTGATAGTATCAAATGTCGGTGAGGAAGTGGAGAAACCGGAACTCTCGAACATTGAGGGTGAGATTGTAAGATGGTAAGATCACTTTGGAAAATTGAGGTAATTTCCTATAAATTTGAATATACTCTTAACCTTTGATCCAGCAAATTTGCTTCTAAGGTATTCTCTTAAGAGAAATGAAAACATACCTACACTAGGATTTACATTTAATATTCATAATAGTATTTTTCATAAGAGCAAAATCAATGGAAACAAAATCAATGGTCCTTTACAGATGAATGGATAAACAAATTGTGAAAAATCCATATTCCCAGTTAAAAAAAAGTTTTTTAAAGGAAGAAATTACTGATACACCATGGGTGAGCCAAGCCTTAAAAATGTGTTAATCAAAAGAAGTCAGACTCAAGAGTACAGACAGTATGAGTCTATTAAGATGAAGTGCTCACCAGGCACAATGGCGTATGCCTGTGATCCCAGCACTTGGGAGGCTGAGGCAGGAGGATCGCCAGTTCAAAGCCAGCCTCAGTAACTTAGCAAGGCCCTAAGCAACTCAGTGAGACCCTGTCTCTAAATAAAATACAAAATAGAGCTGGGGATGTGGTTCAATGGCGGAGTGGCCCTGGGTTCAATCCCCAGTACCAATAAAAAAAAGAAAAAAAAGATGAAGTTCTCAAAGAGGTAAAATGAATCTATAGTTTTGGAAAACAGATAAGTGGTTACCTGGGATGGGATAGTTAGGATGGGACAGACTATAAAAAAGAACTAGGGAAGTTTCTGGAGCAATACAAATATTTTGAATGATGCATCAGTTGCAGGGTTATACACATGTCAAAATTTATCAAATTGTACATTGAAAGCTGTACCTTGTATTGTATATAAATTATGCCTCAATATAATTGTTATGGTTTGTATGTGAAGTGTCCCCAAAGTTCATAATTAGATTATAAGAGCTGTAAGCTAGATTATAAGAGAGTAAGCTAATCAGTGGATTAATCCATTTGGTGGATATACAATGTGAAAGAACTACTGTGCTGGGTGGTAACTGTGTGGGTGGGGCTCTCCTGGAGAAGGTGGCTGGCTAGGGGCATGCCCTTGGGGATTGTATTTTGTCCTCCTGGCTCCTCCCTCTCTCTCTCTACTCCATGGCCACCACTGTGCCCATGTACCATGATGCTCCGCCTCATCTTGGGTCCAGAGCAGTGGAGTTGGACTATCATGGACTGAACTTCTAAAACTGTGAGCCAACCTTTCCTCCTCCAAGTTGTTCTTGTCAGGTATTTTGGTCACAGTGATGAAAAGCTGACTAACACAACTGACTTTTTAAAATCCACCCCACAAGTCCTCCAGCAATTGTCAACTGTTGTCACTAAGGGTATACGTTTCCAGGCTCCCCTCCCAGGAGCTGCTTCTTATCCCCCCTAGGTCTTGCCTGACCACCCTCTGATACATGGCATTATACATCGGTGGTTTCCAGATCAGAAGCTGCTTGGTTCTGGGGCTGAGGTGATCAGCTGTCCAAGTTGGCCCAGAGCTGAGGTGTTTCCAGGACTTCTGGGCACACGGGATGTTCAGTGCTAAAACTAGCAGAGCCCTGGGCAGACTGGGACAACCAGTCACCTTACCTGGGACCTTGTGCTACTTATCTTTACTCCCAGGAATGTAGTGTGTGCTCAGTAAACATTTGCTGAAAGCCTGGAGTAGACCTCAAATTTCTTCTTTTCTGGTGGCTCCATGCAAACTGAGGCTAAAGAGAGAAGGCCAAAGGCAGTGGCCGAGCAGAACTTGGGCTCACTCAAGGCCTGCCCAGGGCTCCGGTCTCTCTACGAAGCTGGGTGTTCTGGAAGGCAGATAAACTGCTGACGCCAAGCCCTGTTTAAGTTTCATGGAGAAGCCCATCTTCCAGAGTCCCATCCCAGAAGGTCCCCCCCACTGCCTGGCCGGCCACTTCCTGCTCCAGTGAAGTCATACGACCCAAGTGGCCCACAGCTTCCTCTCTCCACACCTCCCAAGCCTGCTGCCCAGTGCCAGCCACGCCTGGGGTCAGCGCTGACCTTTCAGGGGCAGTTTGCTCGGAAAGTGCTTTTAAGTAAACAAAAACAGCCTTCAGGTTTGCCAGGTCCGGCTTGTTTTCTCCCTCCCCAGCTCCCGGGTAGAAAAATAACCCGTGGGAGGGAGGAGAGGCACAGAGGAGTGACCGTGCCTCCCCTCCCTGACCTTGGGCCTTTGTCCTCTCAGGCCTGTCCCTCAGGGCCTCCTTTGTCAGAACTCAGTTTTCAGTGAGGAGAGGGGCCAGGAGGGGGAAAGCGGTGGCTTCACACAATGCCACTGTGTCTGGCCGCAGAGCTGCCTGCTTGACCTGATTAGGCCCAGTGAGGGGGCAGGGAGCCAGGCGGGCTGGAGAAGCTCTGTCCTGCGTCCTGCCCACCCAGCTGGCTGTTCCTCCTCGTGTCTCTGCCAACGCCTCCTCTTGGGTGAAAAGGCTGTTGGTCTCATTTCCACAGGGGCACGATGGCCTCCCCTCTCAGCTGCAGGAGCGCTGTGACCGCCTGCTTCCCTCTCCCTCTTGTCTTTTCTCCCCACCAACCAGCTCCCAGAGTGTTTTTCACACTTGCACCTCTCCCTCCTCAGGCCCTGCCAGGCACAGCGCTGGCCCCGGGAGTCCAGCTGGCAGCCATATGAAAGCCCTTCCCGCTGAGCCCGCCCAGAACTGAGGGCCTCAGGTTGCCCACACCCACAGCCTGGCCCAGGGTCCCTCAGCCCAGGGCCACGGAAACCTGACCTGACCGGGAGGCTCCAAGGGAAAAACAGCCCTGAGCCATGTGGGAGGGGAGCCTCCCATTTCCGCCCATTTCAGGCACAGGGAGAGAGAGCTCGGCCCTGGAGCTCTTCAGACAGGCGCCCCAGCACCTGTGCCTGGCAGAGGACTAGGGGATGTGGGGAAAATGCTGGGGGCAGCACTTTGGGTTTGTTAGTGCAGGTGGACGGAGAGCAAGCATTTTGAGGTTTTGGCAGAAACTGTGAAAGCTGAGAAGCCAGGGGTGAGGCCCACGAGGACTGGAGGGAGTGGCCGGGTGGGCCTGGAGTCCAGACCTAATTCTCAGAATGATGGCGAAAGGCAACAGGCTGGGCATCCTGGAGAGAAAAATCTGGTCCCTCAGACTGACATGGGCATCGTCACCAAGTGGCACAGGCAGGCCCTGCAGCCCTGGGAAACAAAGGAGTCACTCAAGGTCACACAGCTGAATCCAGGTGGAGTTTGAATTATGAACCCAGGAGTCCTGACTTCCAAAGATGCCCCTAATAGATCTTGAAGATTCTTAGACAGAAATCTGGGCCACTAGATACCAGAATGTCAATGACGTGATTATGAGTAACTTAAATTCTTCTAAATTTGGGGTTTTGTTTTTTGCTTAACTATGATTTTATATATATATTTTTTTTAATTTATTTTTTTTACAATGAGCAAGGATGACTTGTGTAAAAATACATCTAAAAGAAAACAAGCGTTTTGATGAAACGGTACACTAAGGTGTTCAGTAGAGTGAGGGGCTGGACCTTATTACTGGACAAATAAAGGCTAGACAATATTAGCTTAAGGTGAGAAGTAGGAGGGAAGAGGAAACAGAAGGAAATGAAAAGGGAGAAAGAGGAATTATCCAAAATGAGGAAGAAATCAAAGGAAATGGAAAAGAAAGGAAAGAGGGAAGGAGAAAGAATATATGGATGTTAAGTACTTGAGAATAGTCAGATTCCTGGGGCTCAGTGCTGCCTCTCAAAAACAGAAAAAATGTTAGTAAGCACTCGGTCTCTCAGCCTGGGGTCAACACCAGGACGTGGGCTAGGCTGGACTAGAAGGAAGCTTCCTGAACCAGTTGGGTTCCAGCTGTGGAGCATTTACGGAGCCTCTGCTGGTGTCTAGGTCTCTCTCCCTTCCTCTATCACTCTCTCATCTGTCTTTCCTCCTTTCTCTCTCTCTCTCTCTCTCTCTCTCTCATACACACACACACACACACCCACACACACACACACACACACACACAGACAGAAGACACTGGGCAACTCCGTTCAGAAGGATGCTCACTCCTATTTAGAAGTGCATGCTTCAATTCACAGCGCCAAACTACCAGCCTTGGTGTCCATCAATGGATGAATGGATAAAGAAAATGTGATATATACACACAATGGAATTTTATTCATCCATAAAGAAAAATGAAATTATGTCATTTGCAGGAAAATAGATGGAACTTGAGATCATTATGTTAAGCAAAATAAGCCAAACTCAGGTCAAGAGTCCTATCTTTTCTATCATATGTGGAGAGGAAAAAGGAAAAGAAAGATGGGGTGTTTCTCATGAGAAGGACATCAGCAGAGTAGAAGAAAGGGAACAAGGGTGGGAGGCGGGAGGGAAAGGGGAAATACTGGGGAAGGATGCTGGCCAAATTATATGGTTATATCATGTACGTGCACAAATATGTAACAACTGAATCCCACCATTATGTACAACTATAAATACAGGGGGAAACAGAAGTGAATGCTCTTCTTGCCCCTCTCCTGCGAGAAGGCAAACAGGTTAGAAGGGGTCCTTGCTTCCAGTGCCCTGCAGACTCATCAAACATCTTGGTGACATCATGTTTTCTGAGTGGATGTTTGCTTCCAAAGCTGCAAAATAAACTAAACTTTCAGCTCTGACTTCTCCCTGGAGGGCAGCATCCTGTGAATTTGGCCAGAACGGAACTCACACCCCTGCCCATTAAGGGAGCAGTTAGTGAGGTTACTAGTGAGGGCCTTACTCATACTTTCCACCCCGCAGCCCCCATAAAACTCCTCACCATCTGGGTGCTAGGGGCAGAGAAAATGAGTGCTCAGAGGAGGGTGAGAAGAGGAGAAGGGACAATCTAAGCAGCCTGACCCCCACCTGCTTCCCTCCAGGGTAGTGTCTTCTGTTACAGGGCATATGGCTGCCAGGAGTGGGGAGGTCAGGGTGAGGGGTGGTCCTTTGCAAGACCTTGGCAGACCCAGGTGAGACCGGCTGGAGATCAATGCTAATGACAATTTAATCCCCACTGGCAAGGGGGCCGAGGCCAACACCTCTGACTCAGAGGTCAGGGACTAGGAGAGAAAGTGTAGCTCTGAAGATGAGGTGCCCATCACCAAACAGACTCCCAGACTTGGGAGCCAGAGGGACCTTGGTTCAGATCGCAGTTGGGGGACCTTGGACAATTGGCTTGGCCTCTTTGCATCTCCATTTTTGCCGTGAACATGGGAGTGCATTCATCTCTTCACATATTCATTTGCTTAGCAAGTATTTACTGAGTGCCTACCCCATGTCAGGCACTGTGCTAAGCACTGGGGATGCACTAGTAGTCAAACTATTGTTCCTGCTGTGAAAGAGCTCATAGCTTAGTGAGGACAAGTTGAAAGGCAATTCTAAAAGAGAATGAGAAGTGCCACCCTTAGGGTGCTCCCTGGGGCAGCATAGGAGCACAAACTAATCTTAGGGCCAGGAAATCTTTGCAGAAGAAGTGACATCGATGTGGAGATTTGCAGGGTAGGTAGGTTTCCTGCAGGGGAATGAGATGGTGAGATTTGTGTGGCTATTGGGTGCACAACTGGTTGGAGTAGAGAAGCACACAGAAGGTGAAGACACTGTAGAGGGAGGTTGTGAAGTGAACGAACTAAGCAAGAGACAGCAAGAGATGGAACTGCAGAGGGAAAGTGAAGGCAGAGAAGAAACAAGTGGACAAATGTGAGGGGAGATGTGGGATGACAGTGTAACTTGGGGATCGCTGCGTGGGAGGAAAAGGAGGCTTTGAGACGGGAGTAGAAGCTCGGTACTGAGCCGATGTGTGAGTTGAGTGATGCCTTTGGGGAAAGAGCCAGTCCACCCCACAGAGCTCTGAGAGGCTTAGCATGGGAGAGCACCAGGCAGGGAGCAGGCTGGGGTGAGGGTGGGGAGAACCAGAGGCCCAGGATGGAAACCTGCTGCCTTCAGAGTGCTGCTCCTCAGGCAGGAGGCGGAGTTTTGTTCTTAGCAGAAAAAGAGCAAAAGAGGTTATGGACTTAGGGCTTCAAGAAACAAACGGTAAGGGTGAGATTCTGGACTAGAAAGAAGGCATCCACTGAAAGTCTAGCCATTCTGTTCACCTTCCACCCCTTCCTCTGGTGCCATCTGCTGAGGGCCATTTTTCCCCAGGCAGGGAAACAGGATTCTTGAGAGAAACTGCAAAGTCTCCAAGCAATCGAACCTCCACACACAGTCGCACTTTTCTTCTTGATGGGGATACCTTCTGAGAAATGCATTGCTATTGAGAATCAGAGAAGTGATTTCATTATTATGCAAATACCATAGAGCACCCTTACACACACCTAGATGATGCACCCTACGATGCAGCTGGGCTATACTCTGTGGGTGTGTGTGTGTGTGTGTTTACGCTACAGCCTCCTGCTCTTAGGATCATGATGAAAAGAACAACACAAGATTAAATCAAGCACAAGAGAAAGTGATGCCATTGGGCGATGCAGTAAGGGCTGGGGGTAGAGTTTCGTGGTGGAGCACATTCTCAGCACGCATGAGGCCCCGAGTTCTATTTCCAGAACCAAAAGATTTTTAAAGATATACAAAGGTGATATGAGGCTACTGCCAGTGTAATAGGTCACACTGCTTTATGGTCAGCTTTAAAAAAATGATTACATGGAGTGTACCCTGAAATAATGATGAAAGTATTGTAAACACTTGAACTAGTAGCACAGCTGTTTATTATCATTATCAAAAATTATGTGTCCATAATTGTATGTGCTGTATTTTTTTAAGCCTGGCAGTGCAGTTGGTTAGTTTACACCTGATTTGTCACAAACACAGGAGTAGTGACACACCACACTATGACATTAAAACAGTTGTAGGGTCACTAGGCAAGGGACAGTTTTCAGATCATGGTAACCTTGTGGGACCACCATTGTATGTATGGTCCGTCGTTGGCTGAAACATTATTATGAGGCACGTGACTGTCCTATTATTTTTGAGGGGAAACCTTCCAAACAAATGGCAAAGTCTCCTCCCAGTCACCCCAAAGTGATAAGCCACACACAACTTCCAACCAACCTCTGTACTTTCCTATTCTTAAATATAAATAGACAATGAATCTCATATGATCAGAGAAATACAGGAGGCCCTAAAATAAGAACAAGCTTCTATGAGAAAGGAACAATCTTTTAACAATAAAGTGTCCCTAGAAATTAATAGGTAAACTAAAATATTCAATAGAAAAATTAGAAGGTAATATCAAGGACATCTTCCAGAAAGCAGAACAAAGAAATGAAAAAGAAAGTTAGAGGATCAATGCAAGAGGTTCAATAATTTGTTAGCAGAAAATCCAGAAAGAAGAGAAATGGAAAAAAAGACATTAGCAAAATAAATAATATGAGAAAGTTTTTCTAGAACTAAGGAATATGTGTCCCTGGACTAAAAGAACCAGTCAAGATCCTGGCATGATGCATTATAAAAAGTTTACATGTGGGAGTTTGATCTTGAAATTCCAAACACCAAGAATTTAACAGTTGCCAAACACAGAACAGAGAAAAAAATTCATATACACAAAGGAAGTAGAATGGCATTGGACACGTCCAGAGAAAATGCATCATAAGGTTATGAGGTAAAACTGTTTTCCAACTACATTTCTGTGTCCACTTAATCTACCAGTCAAGCGTGAGAGCAGAAGAGAGATGTCTGCTAGACATGCAAAGTTTCAGAAAATGGACTTCCGTGTTACACTTGTGGGTCCTGGGGGCTTTCACGATGGGGGGGAAGGATGCGGCCTCATGAGCCAGACACTGGGAGTTGGGGAAGCATGACCAGGAGCAGGCGGCCACAGACTCCTTTATTGCGGAAGCTGCACAGCCTTTTATTTGTGCAAGAGCCAATGAAATCCCCTCACCACCTCACACCGCCCCAGCAGGGCCAATCATAGTTCTCGCTGTGGATTTATGTGTTCTCCAATCAGCGTAAGTGTCCACTTCTCCCGACAGTCAAGTTTCCAGCTCCTCAATATGACCCACATTTCCCCATTTTCTTTTATTTGTGCAGGCATGTGTCCTCTGGCCAGGAGCGACAGCATGCTACCATGGGGTGGCCAGCCCTCATGGAGGCAAAAGGGGATCATGGCGGTGCCTGTCTTAGGTTGTCCCCTCCAGGGATCTTACCCGTCATTGACTACCAGCCTTTATCAGCAATGTTCCAATGGTGACATATTAATGTAAGAAGGGGTAGGTCTGGGAGTTTTATTACTCTTTTTGGTTTTTCTTGCTTGTCTGGAGGAAGCATCCTGGTATGCCTGGATGCCAGTACCATCCTGGTATGGTACTTCGAGCCTCGAAGTACGCAGGGTTTTGGTAATGTAGGCAGGTATACTGGGGCTCTGTGCTCACAAACATAGCCACAGATCTGCTCAAATTGTGGATTTGAACCTCTAAGGAAGACTTGCAACATTTTATGAGAAAAGGCAAAAACAAAGGATAAGAACAACAAATATCAATGGCCCAAGAATTGGTGAATTTAGGGTAGCGAGCCATGGACTAGGATTATATAACCTTTGATATTGGGAAGAAAGATTACTTTCTTGTGCCAGAATTAGGAGAAAAGTCATCATTTTCATTGTAAGTTAGGAGGATCGTCAAGCGCAGGACAAATGTTCCTGGCTGGGACCCAGATGGGGACAGAGGCGTCTTCTGGGATGATACAGGTGAAGCCTCTCCCCTGGGAAAGTAAAGGGTGTGGACCTTTCCAGGCGGAAGTGAGGGGATCTTTCCAGTGTATTAATGGCAATGGGGTGGTGGCTGGGAATGAGCCCCAGTGTTTATAAGCAGGGGATATATTGTTTTGATCAAAGGTGAGGAAGTTGAGAGTAAATAATGCATGGATGACTATCAAATGAGGATCCTTACATGTATAATGTACTTGTTGTTGTGCTATGAGGTCCTTGAGCACACACTCGATATCGAGAACACTCGATCATGGCTTGTCCCTGAGGGTTATACAGAACACCAGTTGAATGTGTGATATTCCATGATTGCAGGAAGGAGCAGAAGCCATGGGAAGTATATGCAGGACCATTGTCAGTTTTGATAGCCCAAGGTACTCCCATCAGCAGCATGGCAGCCTTTATGGTCTTGATAAGATGTATAGCATTTTCTCCCGAAAGGGCAATGGCAAAGGTCAGCTTTGAGTAAGTATCAACAATCACATGTACATA
The DNA here is from genome assembly GCA_020662805.1 of Glaucomys volans. Taxonomy (NCBI): domain Eukaryota; kingdom Metazoa; phylum Chordata; class Mammalia; order Rodentia; family Sciuridae; genus Glaucomys; species Glaucomys volans. The sequence goes on from JAJEJO010002577.1 coordinate 323,145, forward strand.
TTTGAGCTTTCCAAAGGAAGATATGTGGGTAACATCCATTTGCCATAATTTGTTAGGTGAAAGCCCACGGGGATTGACTCCCTGAGGTTGTAGAGGTCCTAAGGGTGCACAAGGGGCACAATTTTTACAAGATTGAGTCAGATGTTTGCATTGACTTAATATTAGATCAGGAAATAAGGCATGCAAGTTTTGGGCAGATAAATGAAACCTTTGATGGAGTATCCGGGCTTGCTCCAGAGCTCCCAAAGATGCATTACCACAGTAAAGAAGTTTGTCAATCTGGTCATTACCTGAGGCAATTAAGCCTGAAGGTCACTGTGGGATCTAATGTGGGTGATAGACCACGGATGACGTCTATTTTCTGCAAGGATCTTTAATAGCTGGATCACTTGATCAATGGGCTTTTTGAATGGTCTGAAAACAGCACAAGGGATAACTTTAGCTACTTGAACTGTGTACTTACTATCAGAAAAAATGTTTGTAGGGGTATTCTGGCAAAGAGTTAAGGCCTGTCTGACAGCCTTCAATTCCCTCAATTGGACAGATCCATTATGGCGTTCCACATGGGAAACATCGGGTACATGGGTCTGCTTTCTGAGGACTCCAAGGAATGGGTGTTAGCATCCGTAAATGCACAGGGGGCAAAAGGGATTGGTTGTTTGGATGGGAAAACATGTTGTGGATAAGAGATCTCCAGGGATTGTAGAGATTGTAACAATTTGTCTTGAGGTAGGTGATTATCACTTTGGCCAGGATGTTCAGATATGAGTATTTGAAAGAGAATATTGTCCTGCGAGAGCAAGGAGATTCTGCTGTATTCAAAGGGAGGGTTAGTGTGTGAGGTTCTTATGATGACAGTGGACCTTCGTGCCCAGATAAAGGACACTACCCAGTTTACTTGTTATTTTGTGAAAATCGCTCCACGCAGGGTGGATCCACATGAGGGGGCCACATGATTGCCAGAGGGCTCCCAAAGGGGCCCCTGCTGTGCCCAACACTGTGCCCCAAACCAGCTCGTTATGGTTAAGCCAAAAAGTCTTCAATTCTGATCATTTGGAATTAATAGTGGATAGGACATGTGTGGCCTCAGGTGTAAGTGGTATTTTTGAAGAAGGGAATGAACGAAAATGAATGAGGAGTTAGAAGTGGAAGCAGGATAAGAGTAGAGAATGAAGAAATTAATAGAGAAACCTAAAAGGGCAAAAAACAGGAAGGAGACAAGGGGAAGACAAAAAGGAGACATAAAACGAAAGTGAAGGACAAATAGAAGGGGTCCCTAAAAATGTGGTGGATCAGTGTGAGTGCTTCCACAGGGGACTTCCAGGGCTTGTTAGGCGTTGGCCGTATGCCTGTGACTGTGTCTCAGAAAACCCAGAAGAAGGGCGGGTTCACCCCTCAGGCGTGATCAGTGCAAAAGGAGCTGCCCGGACGAACCCCGAAGTGTTGCAGCTCACAAGTGAAAAGCTAAGGAAGAAGACAGGACAAGACGGATAAAAAAGGGGTGAAAAGAGGGGCTATCCTTACCCTGCTAGGCCCATATAACAAAACCCCGAATAGGCACAAAGAAGTGCTGGGAGGGGCCCTTATCCAACGACCAGCGGCGAGACACGTTGGGCACAAAATGTTACCCTTGCGGGTCCTGGGGGCTTTCACGATGGCGGGGGAAGGACGCGGCGGTGTAAGGAGCCAGACACCAAGAGTCGAGCAAGCATGACCAGGAGCGAGTGGCCGTGAACTCTTTCTTGCAAAAGCTGCATAGCCTTTTATTTGTTCAAGAGCCAATGAAATCCCCACACCACCTCGCACCACCCCAGCAGACCAATCATAGTTCTCGCCGTGGATTTATGTGTTCTCCAATCAGCTTAAGTTTCCATTTCTCCCGTAGGTCAAGTTTCCAGCTCCTCAATATGACCCACACTTTCCATCCTCACTCTTAGGAAACTATAGAATAGGTGCCAGCAAAACAGAGGAGTAAACCCAGGTAGAAAAAGTCATGTGTCCCCAGAAACGAGATGCAATGAAGAGGCATGGTCAAGAGGAGTCTCAGAGGATGCTCCACAGTGGCCCTGGGAGTAACCAGTCCAGACAGGGGAAGAATGGAGGGCTGTGAAAGGCAGACCTAAAGAGAAACCCAGACTGATGACAAATGGTATGGCAGAGTATGTGATGGAGCTTCTAAAAAGAAGTATAGAGAATTACACGGGTTAAAAAAAAAAAAAAGAGAGACAACCAATAATTCACAGAAAAGCAAAAGGCTACACAAGGAAGGAAATGGAACCATAGCATACTACTGGCAAAGTCTAGTGACGAGACCTTTTACTAATTTAAAGCAAAAAATAGTGAGAATGGAGAGATGACAGGTGGGGAAGGGATATGAAAGCTAATCTTATATACTATCATATCAGAAAACCATATGTCTGAAACTTGATATATCAAGAAAAAAGCAGAAAAAGCATTTGCTTTTATATTATAGAGAGAACTACCAAAAGAAATAGGTGAAAATGGTTGCTTTGGTGGTGGGTAGGTGTGTGGAGCATGACCAACGCCATCTTGTTATGAATAAGTTGTTTTGCTTAGAGCAAGTGTTTACTTGAAGTGAAGTGTTTACGTAGTATGCTAATGAGTGAACCCTAAGCTAGAGTAAGAGATTTAGAGTGTGCAGTGTCATGATAAGAGTGTTTATGTGATTTACCTATTGGAACTAATGGAAAGTAAACAAGTGCGGGGGGTACGCCCCTTTGAGTGTATAAGAACCCCCCGACGGTTGGAGGAGGCAGAACAACTCTGCATGCGGAGGAACTGTGTGACCTGTGTGTGACCTGAGACGGCATCAATAAAAAGCCTTGTGCACCAGCTTGCTGTGGTGAGTCGTTTGTGTCTTCCCGGGAGGCCAGACCTCATCCTAGAACGAACCAGAAGATCACGTCGGAGGAGTCTACCAGCTGCTCGTGACAGTAGGGGGAAGGTTTGGAGCATGAGGAGAAAACAGACAGATGATTACTGTTTTTCATTTTAGACTTTAAAAACTACATATAAATGTTTCCCTTATACATTTTTTTTTAGTTTAAATGTAAATAAAACAAAAAAAAGAAAAGTGAATTCCCATTCCCATTTCAGTGTGAGGAGGCCCTCAGCAGAGGAAACCTTTGTTTTAAAGTCAGGAAAGGGAGAGACAAGTTGCTGGAATCATGTCCATTACTGTCTGCTGGGTAGGGAACAGAGATGAAGTTGGCAAATGCCCAGCACAGAATATGTCCTCAAAATTTTGACTGTGCTTCCCTTGGCACTTCTCATATCTGCTTACTTAACTAAATGAACATTGTCTTTAGAGAAAGACATCAGATCAGAAAGCAACAGGCTCCAAAAATCTAATTTGGAAGGAATTTAGTGGTCCTCAGGCTGAGTTCATAGTTTCTGAAGTGTGTAGTCATTGAATCACCTGGGGGCCTTCTATAAGAAAATATCTGTAGACCACACACAAGACCTGGGGTAACATGGGCCCAGGAGGAGGGGTAATGAGCAGGCCAGGAAGACTAGAATGAGGGTTCTGCCTCCTGCCCACAGTGTTGTGGCCTCCACGCCCTCACCTGGGCTTCCATACCACTCTACTTTTCTCTTCAAAGGAGCCCCTTGGGTTCTAGAGGCTGCAACCAGGCTCCTCCTTGGATCATGGTATTGAAATTCAACTCTGGGGCAGGGGGAGAGCTCAAGTCCCATGAAAGCCAGCTTGGATTCACTACCCACCCTCAAATTTCCCCACAGAAGCAGTAGTGCACTCTTGCCAGGCAGTGAGCTGCTTGACTTCCCAAGATGCCCTTTTGTGACTAAAAGCATGGGATGCTGGCCATGAGCTAGAGCCAGGAAATCCAGCTGTGTCATGGGCCTGGCCCAGCCCATTGCCCATGCTGGGTTCCAGCCAATTCTGATTCATACACTTTATCACTTGGCCAAGTCCCACCCTCTCTCCCTTGTTCCTTCCCTCCCTCCAGATTGCCCTCCCTGCAGGGGGCTGATGACTGGCTGTTCTGCCTTAGGAACCAGGTGTCAGCATTCCCAGGTCAGCAGATTGGATGGTATTTGGTTACAAAAAATCAAAGAGAGACTCTTTTTTTATGTTTGAATAAATTCCCCATGTTCCCTTTTCCTATACTCTTACAGCTTGGAGCCAAGAAAAATCCTCTTCAGGAGAAGGAATTGAAAATAAAAACAATATCACCTTTCATTTACATATCATTTTATATCTACAGACACTACCACATACATTAGCTCAGATATGTGACCCACACAGCCACTCCTTAAGTTTGTTATTGAAGATTCTAAGACCAAGACCCTGCACTGCCACCTCATCAGTTCTTCTCTTGCTTCTACTCCCTAATTGGTGGAGGATAAGGAAGGCTATCTGCACAGGAGACACTTTTAACATATCAAAGAGGGTCTCCAGGTCCTCAGAGATGGTGGGAGTCTGACTAGGGGAGGCCCCAAGCCTGGAGAAAGGAGGCAGAAATCAAGAGGCCACAGTGGTTTCAGTGACATTTAAAAACAACGAAAGTAAAGAGCACTGAGCCACTAAGTCCTGATCACGAGGATAAAAGAAGATCATCGGCCCCTGCACACTTCCAGTTATATCATTGCCTCCTCCTCTTCCCATCAGCACAAATGGATGGCCTTGAAGCAGATCCACAGTAACCCCAAATATTCAGGCAGTGCTCAAATTTCTCCCAAATCTACTTATCACATTGAGTTACTGCTGAAGTCTCTTTGAGTATAGAGATTGTGGCTCCCTCTTTTTCTTTGGAATCATTATTTGTTGAAGAAACCAGGTCACTTTTCCCTTTTTTTTTTTTCTGTTTTCCTGAGCAGTCTTGCCATGTTGCCCAGGCTGGCCTGGAACCCTGTGTTCAGGTGGTACTCCTGCCTCAGCCCCCTTGGCAGCCGGTGCATGCCATAGCATCTGGCTTCATTTTTCCTACAGTGTTCCACCTTCTGGGTTTTGTTGATTGTATTTTTAGAACAGTTCCACTGTCCCAGGCATTTTCTGTAAACTGATAGAGCCATAGGTCTAACACAAGGAGTGATTTTTTTTTTTCTTGAGGTGCTGCAGATTGAATTCAAGGCCTCCTCAGGCTAGGCAAGCTCCGTTGACCTACAGCCCCAGTTGTGATGTGATTTTGAGCAAAAATACTTCATAAGGTGTGACCCATCAGGAGGTATCTAAGGTCTGTGGGTCTCTCTTCTCGTGATGTCAGTGGACACTGATGATGATGATCACTGTCTAGGTCCATCAGCTCACAGGGCCTTTGTGAAATGGTAGCTGCAATGCTGCATCTTCACTCACCAGCTGGAATTCCTCCTTCCAGAGAAGCTTTTTTGTTCAGATAATTATTATCCTCAGGTACAACTCCTATAGGAAAGGCAAAGGGAATTACTGATCCTCTTTCTTTTTTTTTTCCCACAATACTTTGATTCCCTACTATATCATCCAAAGACAATCTGTAAACTAATTTGTATTGTTTTAAAAATAAACTCCTAGGTTTTAACAATTTTGATGCATTTCAACATGTTGCACCTGTTATTCTTATTCATGTCAAATAGTTCAACCGTGGGCTTTCTTCAGTTAGTTCCTGAAGTCTTCTAAGCCAACCTCAGTTGTCTTTGACATTTCCCTTATTTTTAAGAATGATTTAAAAAAATAATCTTGGATTACCTTCTATTTTTCGTGTCCTGGGTCTGGACTCTCACAGTTTGTAAAATACCCAGGTTCCTTTTGATCAAGAATGGTGTTTAGGAATCAAGATCTGGATAGTGGCTGGGCTATTGATTATGAAGATTCTGTGTTCTCATGGTCTCTCTGTGGACACAGCTAGGGGAGATACACACCTTTCTTTATATTTATTTCTATTTATTGAGCTGTACATGGGAAACTATGAGTTTGATTCCAGTCAACACCACAAGGGCCGTGCTGTATGTACAATATCCTTTTCCAGTGGTTAGAAATATGGCTCCAATTATCCTTAATACATTTGCTAATTTGTCTAGTCCTTCCTAAATCTCTCGAAGCAGCTGCCACTTCCTGTCCTTTGAGGGTTTTACTGTCAACCTTACCGTGGCTCTGACCTCTCACATTGGGTTGTCACCACTCTCTGTGGACACCCTCCTTATCCCACACCCACTCCCATACCTGGTGTTAGGCTGCTCCTTGCCGGCTCTGAACCATGTGTTGGGCAGCCCGTCCCTCACAGGGACACCCTCTGAAGTCCAAGAACCTCCTGACCTCTACCCCCAGTATGGATAGCTGCCTTACTCAGCTTCAACCACTGGTTTTAGGACTGAGTCATTCAAAAGAAAGGAAAGAAGGAAGAAGAAGAAAAGCTACATTTTCTTTCTAACAAAGAGAAAATACTTCTTGAATATGTATCATATTTCTAATTCAAAGTTAGGGGTACATGATTTTGTACATTTTGTAGTGGGTGGGGAGAAAGTTACTGGGAATTGAACCCAGGGACTCTCCACCACTGAGCTATATTCCAGCCTTTTTTATTTTTTATTTTGAGAGAGGGTCTTGCTGAGTGGCCGAGGCTGGTCTTGAATTTGTGATCCTCCTGCCTCAGCCTTCCAAATTGCTGGGATTACAGGCATGCGCCACTGCACCTGGCTGCATATCTTTGATTATGTGTTTTATCTTTTCTCTTAACCTAAAAATCTTGACTGCTAACAATATGAAGATGAATACTTATTTGCTTTATCTTACTGTAGTGTTAGTAGTTCAAAAAGCAAAATGAATACTATTACAAACAATATCATTTGTGAAAACAGTTCAAGATCTTTTTGAATTTTCTTTATCCTTAAAGTATAACCCACTGGGGAGTACAAATTACTGATTGTTAGGTCATTTAAAATAATCACCAATTGGTTAAGGGCACCAATTCAAATTGCAATTATGTTTGTTAGCTTCATTTTGATTTTGAATGTTAGGGATGATGGGCAGAAGGAAGAGGAGATAGTACAGTAGAACCTTTTAGTGAAAATAGTATTTTAGAGGCTAATTCAGGCATGGTATGAAAGTTCCTGAAGGATGTGTGTGTGTGGGGGGGTGCTCCAAGAAGTTAGGAGAGGACCAGGGAAAAGGACTGAAATTGTAAAACCCACAGAGCCCCTTTAAGAGGAACTTGGCCACATCTACCTGTGCACATATGGACTTACCCTTTGACTCAGCAAGTCAGCTTCTAGGAATCAATTCAGTACTATCTGTAACAGCAAAAGATTAGGAACACACAAGTCCAGCATGAAGCAGAGAGAATCAAGAGGACAAAGGGGTCAGGATAAACCAAAGCTTGAGGAAGCAGAAACTAGGGGGAAATATAGAGAGAGACAGAAAACAATCCTGTGGAGTCACAAGGCCAGACAGGAGGCCAAGCAGGAGACTTTGTCCATTTTAATCACCAAAGTATCACAACACCCAAACTGGAGCTTGCACAGAGCGGTGCTTGATAAGTGCTTATCCACAAATAAATAAATTAACTAGGTGAGGAAGAAAGGACGACAGTGATAGACACAATGACTTAACATCGACAACAAAATCTCAATGTCACTGAAAGGGAACAAAGAGAAAGACCAGGCCTTTCTTTCCCAATGGGCCATCTTCCTAAGATGCTTAGTTCCAAGTTGCCTGAGATCCAAACATTTAACCCAGGTGGACTTTTGTAAACTCTACCATGTCCTTACTGTCTCCTGGAATTATCAAAATCAGAATATGTGGCCCAACTTCTAGCTTTTCTCTGTCTAATAGGTGAGAAATGATATGTCTGTGAAGGTTAAATTTACATATCCTTTATCACGAGCAAAGTCGGTCATCTTTTTATTTAATGGTATAGAAGTTTATCGTTGCCAGGCACTGTAAAGTAAATGGTAAGACAGTTTTCCCCAAAGTTCCATCCAGGGTTCTATTCCACCCTCTTTTGCCCCCAAGTTCAGCTCAAACCTTAAGAAACAATGGGGAACCTTATTACATGCTGAGCAATACCATCTGGCCAGAAGTCTCAGTTATTCTCACCTCCTCCCTTGCCTCACCCCCATACCAACTTGTCTCCAAGCAGGTGACAATTATATCCTTCTTTTCATTCCCAGCAACATCCTACCTGGTATCCCTGCCTCCAGTCTGGTCCAGTTCTGGTCCATTCTCCACAGTGGGGAAGCTTTCTAACAATCACAACTTAGAGGTCATAAAAGGAAACTCCACTATATAAAAATTTTAATTTCCTGCACAGAAAATACACTATATGCAAAGTTCAAAGGCAAACAGCAAACTGAGAAAATACTTGCAACTTAAATCACAGAGAAGCTGATCTCCCCACACAGAGTTCCTACAAAGCAAGAAATCAAAAAGGATATGAACAAAGAGATAGAAAATGAAATACAAATGGCCAATAAAGGGGTGATCAATTTAACTCTTTATAAAGATGGGTTTTCAGGGCTGCAGTTGTGGCTCAGTGGTAGAGCCCTTGCCTGGCACGTGTGAGACCCTGGGTTCAATACTCACACACATAAATAAATAAAATAGAAGATCCATTAACAACTAAAAAATTTTTTTTAAAAATAATAAAAAAATGAAGATGGGTTTTCATAAAAGAACAATTTAACAAATTTATCAAATTTACAGTGAACTTCCCCCTTTAACCCAGCCATCCCTGTCCTGAGTTATCCTTATCCTACTGATTTATCTGTACATGTGCAAAGTGACTCTATTCAGGGTTATTCATCTCAGCATTCCAACAGATTGGGAACAATCCAAGTACCCATCTAGATGGAACCATTGAACTGTGGCGCAACTAGAAAATGTAATTCTCTGCAGATGTTCTGTTTTGTCTTTTAAGGAATGAGGAAGCTCTTTATGTACTAATAAGAAAGCTCTCCAGGGCATATTACTCATATTAATGAGTAATTGCAGCATTTAACAGTGTCTATGAATGTGGCCGACCCTGGCTAGCTATTTTTCACAGTGTTTCTTGTTTTCTCCTGGGCACAGCTAAGCAACAATCCTCAGTCTCCCTTGTAACAGTTCTCAAAACTCCCTTGTGCTGTCTTGGTCAACAGAATGTAAATAAAAATAATTGAATGGCACTGGCCAGAGATGACCAGTAATGGTAAGCTGCACAAAAATGGCACCAGAGCAGGTGAAATACCAGTGACTGGCCTAGGGTTGAGTAAGTAAATTCATTGAAGATAACAGCAATAGGTTTCCTGCTGACATCAAAGACAGGTGTCACATGAAAAGAGAGAGAGCAAGAATGAACCCTGTAGTATGGATTGGAATTGGAAGTAATAGTAAGACACTGTGGTTTAAGAGACAGGCAGACAGATGACAGCAGAAGATAGAAAAATAAACAGAGATGCAAAGAGAAAATACATGGGTACATATCTCCATGGAGAAGGCCTGGGGGCAGCAACGCTCCAGTGGAAATTAGCACACCTGGTCCTAATGTGGTGGTAGGTAAATACCACTGTCTACTAAAAGAAACCAAGAGTCCATGGAGAAATAATTGATACCAGGGCTGGAGCAGAGAATGTACAAGATAAGCCTGAAACTTTTTTTTTAAACCAGGAAGCAAAGAATTATTCAAAGAATAATGGGGATGTGTCAAAAGGACACAGAAGCTAGCCTGAAAGGACTCCTACTGGTCAAATATATAACAATTTAAAGATCAAAAAAGGATATTAGTAGACTTTCATCCATTGATCAAAATAAGAAATCCCCATTGATAAAAGTAACATACAAATAACTACATCTGAAGAAGATGTCCAACTAATAAATGTAGAAGGAATGATAAAATTAGAAATCATCAATTTACAGCTATCATAGTTAAAATTAGTTCAGGCAAAACAAAATCAACAGATGCTAAAACTAGTGGGTGAAAGTAAAATAATAGAATAATTACATAGTTTCAAAGTATCAGCATGTCAAATACATTTTCAGAACAAAGTAGGAAACAAGTAAATTTACAGTGAAGAACCTGGTGGACACCATCTTAATTGATTAAAACTAACACCACCAGAAATGGAACAAATCCGTATCATGTGAATCCTCACAGGTGCGATATGAAGAACAGAGCATCCCTGCCTGTGATATTCCTGCCACAGAAATGCATCATCGGGGCCTAATAACAAGGAAAGAGTGGAGGAACTTCTACAAAGTCCTAACAACAACAAAATACCAAGGGCCTGAAATTCAAGGAAATGCTGAGTACCTGTTTCATATTGTAAGAGCCGGATGAGACCTTGACATGAAACCCTGGACTGGATTGGGTCCTTTGCTAGATTCTCAATAGGGCAACTGGTAAAATGTAAATAGGATCTTTGGGGAAGTTCTTTGTAGAGTTGAAATGGCTCCAAAATAAAACTGCATAGCCAGAAATGTGGGTATAGGTGCAGGTCCAGATGGAGATGTGGATAAAGATATAAATAAATGCAAGAATGACTTCAGAGGAAAAACCTAAACAAACCCTCCAGCCTCACTTGATATTAACTGACTTACAAAATCACTCATCCTGGAGTTCACACAGCTGGGCATTACAGTATTAGTCCCCCAGAGCTTGTCTGTACATCACACCTCTGCTACGCAGGTTATGATAATGCTTGCTAGGTTACTTTCAGGTGCATGAAGCCTGCTTTTGCTGAAAACTCTAACTCTTCCCTTGGTCCTGCTAATGTCTGATGGGTGACTAGAATAAGATGAAAAACTTGGTGCTCCTGACTTCATGTTTCGTCTGTCTCCTTCGTAGCCTTAACCGTGGGGCTTAACCCAGCTGCCAGGATGGAAAATACCAGACCATAAAAGAAGTGAAAAGAGGTGGCAACCAAGTTTCTGGAAGATCTCCACCATTCCCAGAAAGGACATGAATATTCCTCCCTTTTATTAGCCTACACCTCTCCCCCATTATTCCTATCCTTTTTCTGCAACCCCTTAATTCCCTAGAGTTGAGAAGCCGTTTTAAGCAAAGTTCCTGCTTTTCCATTCTTTGGTCACTGACTAAAACTCTTCTCCTGTGGCTGACTCTTGAGTCACTGGCCCATGTGGCAGCAGAATCAGACCTTTTCTCTGTTACAGGGATAGCCCCAAAATAACCTAATGGAACAGATATATATGGAATGGAGTCAGGGCTGGGAACCAGACTTCTCAGTGTATACCTTTTAACATAATTTTTATTTTGAACTGTGTAATTGTACTAACTATTCAAGAAACCAGTTGTGACATGTAAAACACAACTCTGACCATGTCCCTCTGCCTCATGTGGCATTCAGTCCTGCCTGTCTCAGACCTTCCTTGCTGTTCTCATGCCCACTCACATCCCCTTGCACCTAGGTCCCAGACCTTCAGGTGCTGTCACTTCTACCAACACTCAGGGCACTGACCACACAGTTGAGGGTGTGCTAAGCACACACCACGTGCACAGCATTATCAGATCTCACATCCTGCCTCCCTGTGGCCTGTTCTCTGCCAGACCCTGTTTAGAAAGCTCCCCTACTACCTGCTAAGCTCTGAGTGGCCCTGTAAGATCCAGATCACATGCTGCCTTCTCCCTGGAAACCTCCTTGACACAGACCCAAGCATTGCCACTCCTCTGTGCTCTCAGGGCCCTTTGTCATCTGGCCACTGGACAGCTGTGATGCATCAGCCTGCAGCAGCTTCAGAAGTGTCTCAGGAAAAGTTCTCTGCCTCACCAGTCGCTTAGGCCAGGCCCAAAAGGCAGGTGCCTCAGAAATATCTGCCTAATTCATTTTGATTGAGAATATTGTTCCCCTAAACATTAGACCTTCAGTGAAGTCCCACAAATGATGGACTTTAAATGAATTTGAGAGTCCTGGGACACAATCTTGGCAGCACCCTAGGCTCAGAAGCATGAGGACCTCTCCCTCCCAGATCCATTTCTTTCAAAACAAGTTGCACCCAGACACAGCCCTCTGCCCTTGGGGAACAGGAAAGTATTTCTTGGGAAAAGTATGCGGTAGAGTAGAATCAAGTCCGGTCACACAAGATGTAATTCCAAGTGTGTAAAAGTAGCTCTTCACCTGCTAAAGTCATGACAGGTGCATGATCTGCTTCTCCAGAATCAGAACACCAAAAGCCCAGAAGACTGCATGAAAGCAAAAAGTATATGCTTTATCATCTTTCCCCTTCTCTGAGGTCAGAGCTCTGTATTCTTATAACTAATTTCGGAAATGCGGAAAATAATTCCTCTGTGCTTCTTTTGAAAGTGAAGGACTATTTCTTCCCTCCCTCTCCATCACATAAGCTCAGGGATACTGGGCAGTCTCAGGAGGGAAATCGGGAGGAGATAATCATGTTTGGAGCATTAAATGGTACAGCAGCAGTACCCTGTGTCCACAATTTTGCTTTTCATGGTTTTAATTACTCTCAGTTAACCACTGTCCAAAAATACTAAGTGGAAAATCCAGAAATAAACAATTCAGAAATTTTAAATAACTTTTATTACAGCATATTGTTAAAATTATTCTTTTATTAGTTATTGATATTAATATTTTGCTGTGCCTAATTTATAAATTAACTTCACTATAGGTATGCATTTATAGGAAAAGGTGTAGTATACCACAGATGGGGTTTGACGTTCCGGCCAGCAACACTGAGGACTCTGGAGCTCACCCTGACTCCAGTGTTCTGATGTTGTCTTCAACTAACTCAACTGGTTTACAGATGACTGATTTCTGAGAGTACTCACCGTACACTGCTACCTCGGTTTAAAATGGAATGAAATGTTTACGAATGCCAAATCTAAACCAACGGGTAACACGCGAGCATTCCGTTTGCTGATAGCTATTAAGTATGTACTAGATTGTGATTTCTACTTTAATTTGGAAGCCAGGGCCTGCTTTCAAAGGTCTCACACATCTGTTCTGTGCCCTTGAAAAGGCACATGTTGTGCAGAATGGATGAACTCCCGGGAATGAACCCCTTCAACCAGGGACCCTGGATGTGAAGATGAATGAGGAGGCAGGGAGCTCCTGGCTTGTGTTCCTAGATAGCTCTGGGCTTCTGCATCTAGCAAGGGGTCTTTCTTATTCACCCCACAGAGGGATCCTGCACCTTCAGTGGGAACTCTGGCCCACACAGACCTCCTAATCCTTTGTCCTTCATCCAGAGCGCTGTCAGCTTCTCTTCTTGAAAACCCCTGTCAGGGTCCCTACTATTCACCCCACTGGCTAGGTGGTCTCAGCTCCATTCCTAAGATTGGGACTCCCACAGCTGCTATCACACAGCCCACCATCCCCAGATTTCTCCCTGAAAATTTCCATTCATCCTCATCCCTTCTCTCCTTAGCAAAGTGGCTTTCCCTTGGCCATCTCCCACCAACATCACATTAAATGGCCACACAGTGCCTTCCTTCTGCAGTGTCCTGGGCCTTGTTTCCTACTGCTGCCACAGACCACTGTCCACCGCCATCTGGTTCTCTTCCTTTCTACAGTAGGTCTTCCAGTTCACCTCTTGTGACTGGACAGCAGGGCCATGTGGCCCCACCTGCAGAGGATACCTCACCTGAGTCTGCTCACACTCCCCTGCTCTCTGTGCAACCTCTTAGGCTGGCTGGGTCACTTCACCAGACCACATGGTCACACTGCTCTGCATGTCCATTTGCTCAGACTTATACCTGGTGTTCTCCTTCCTACCACAACTCACTCACCTTCATCAGACCCTCAATCATGTAACCTGTCCCACTTTTCACTGTCTGCGCCCCTTCTACTTACATCTGATTTCCTTCCTGTGGGGACTGGAGCCCCTCAGTCCCTTTGACACTGCCCTCACCAATGGCCTAAGCTCATTTAAGTTTCCCCCTCAGTTGGTGCATCTGCAGCCCTGACTATCCTCTTTTCTTTCTTCTCTTCCTTTTTAGGTGGGGAAAGTTATCACTCCTTGCTGAATGGACTAACTACAAAATTGTTCTAACTGCACCACCTCCTTTTGGTGATTTTCTGATTCATTTCTCCTAAGAGCATGCCTTTCATCAGCCCACAACTATCTCAACCCTTCTCCTTCATCCTCAGATTCCTAATTGCACTCTTACTGCTGATTTCTTACAAATGACTTCATCTGAGGTTTTCTGGAAGCCAATTATTAAGAGCTTTGTCCCAATCCCTTCCTCATTAAAAATGGCTCTTGTCCTTGCTGAGTCCTAGTTTGCTGATCCACGTGGAGAACACTCCAGGTACTGAACACTTGTGAACTTGAGATCTCTCAAGTGCTTATTTACATACTTTGAGAGATCATGGAAAGCAAAACTAGAGATTGAGAAGCATGTTTTTGCTTCTCCAAAAATCGAGGTGAATTCCCCCAAGTCTAGGCTTGGGCAGTTAGTTGTCGATCTTAGGCAACATCATGAAGATCAAAGTGTTGCCTCCTGTTGTGTAGAGTCCACATAGGTTCTCTAAGCCTCATTCCCTTTTTTGACAAGGTTGCTGGACTCGTAGATCACAAATACATTTTATCTAGATTTCAAGTGAAGTATGTTTTGATAGCCATGTGAGCAAGCAGGAAAACTGTTCAGATTAAGATGAAATCAGGAGGGCTCATAACTGGTTAAGTGTCTCTCGAGTGTGAAAGAACAGGCTGAGCTCAGTCAGAAGGGATGTTTGCTGAAGGCACTACCCAAGACCTATCCCATTCAATGTTTTCCCAAATTTCCATGATGACAATATAGAAGGAATGTTTATAAACATGGAGATAATATTTATATCAGGGGTTATGTCAGAGGAACAGTTAGAATGCCAAGTAATCCCAGAGGCAGATTCTAAAGAGGTATCTTTAATAGGGAAAATTCATCAAAACAAAATATTGAGTGAAGAAGTCACAGAAAAAACATTATAGTAAGATTCCATGCAGATAAAGTTCAAAATAGCTAGACCCAAACAGTATGTTTGGAGGCTATGAGGAAGCAAGGAAATGATCATCACAAGTCAGCAGAGGTGAGGGGAAGAAGGATGTGATAAGGAAAAGGTACAAAAGAGGCTTTGAGGGGGTGGCTGCTGTTCTTGACCTGGATAATAGAAAACAGGAATTTATAATTATTATCCTTTAAATGAACATATGTTTTCATACACTCTTTTGTGTTGGCTACAAAAAAAATTTAAAGAAATAAATTTTAAGTCCTATACACAGTCCAGGAAACACCAAAATAATCTAATCAATGTGATGTGGGGAAAAGACAGGAGATTTAATCAACAATATAAATCAAAGAGTCAGGTGGTCCAGGCTACATGTGTAGAATAATATTCTCTACCCTGCTCCTGTGCTACTGCTGGGGTTCTGGCGGGAAACTGCACAGCTCTGGGGGCTGCTCTCTCCACGGAAGGAAGGCAAATAGGAGGGTTGTGGGGTCCCACATGACAAGAGGAGCCTGCTCTTCCTATTGGGTCACAATGGATCGTAGCGAATGGGGTGTTCAGGGAGCAGCTGCCAGCATCTTCACACCTTGCAAGCTGTTAACTGAGAGCACCGTGTGACTCTAAAGGACCTGGGCTCAATAAGGTAACTTCTTCACAAGCAAACAGCTGAGGGAGTCATGAGTGTCTCTCTCTGGACATGTTCACGCCACACTGAGGCCTCCTGGTTAGGGTGTAAAGGGTGTAGGGGAGTAAGATGGGTTTGAAGGTCCCTTCCAACCTCTATCCAAGAGTCTACAAAAACCTGTTCATTATTAAACGTGAGCATTGTTTTGATAGCAATTCTGTTTTTAATTCAATACATGGTATTGGTTCAGACACCTTCCATCCCACATGTCTGTAATTTCAATAGCAAAGAACTTTGAGACACCACTCCCCATTTCTAAGAGCATCGCTTTTCTGAGATAAGGTCCTGTGTCCTCCGCTAGGCCATCTGCAGAAGCACAATTGGGATGCAAGAGCTCTGGGTTTACTCTCTTCTGCCACCTACTGGCCCTTTCCTCCCTCTCTAGTTTTTCCAGGACTGGTGGTTTCAGAAAGCCTGTTACTCAGAGTTCCATTTAGTAGCTTTTACTAGGTCCCAGAAAATCATAAATTCCCAGATGACGAGGGCTGGAAGCGGCCTCAGAGCTCTTTCTAACCAGAGCCCTCAAACACTGAGATTGTGGGCAGGTACGGCCCAGACACGACTTGTTTGGCTCATGTAATGGACAAGTTTTGAGCCAACACAGACAATTTGGAAATTTTACCTAAAATTCCAGATGTGAAATGTCATGTTATTGGATATTCACAAAGTGTCAAATCAGAGCAAGAAATGGTGAGTACATCCATATTCCAGTTGCAAGACACCCCAAACTTGTCTTGCCAAGGGATAGCAAAACCAGTCACCAGGCACTACAGAAAGAATTTCAACTGAAAAGGGCTACATGGAAGTGGATCCACAGGCTTGTGGGGAAAGCTTCAATTCTTCCCTTCCCAAAGCCAAATGAGAGGCTTTGAAGAGCTTGTGAGTGGCCTGGGGTGTGTGGGGGGGTATAAGTCAGGAGGAAAAATAGGTATCTTACCCCTTGCTGAAAGCATACGGGGCCAGTGTCTTTCCATAGAAACTACCCCTGCTTCTCCTATGGGGAAGTCTAAACACAGCAAGTTAGCTACAGTTGCCCATGATAGCAGGATGAAGCGACAATGGTAGTAGTCTACCAAATGGACGGAACTCATTGGCAAGTGGAGTTTCCCTCTGGTCAAATGAAAGCAGAGGGAGGAAGCTGGGTTCCAGGTGACAGCCTAATTGACACTTTATTGAAGAGGGCAGCCCACCAGGGCAAGTGGACTGAGTCTCAGAGAGGCTGTGGCTAGGAAAGGTTACAAGGACCTGGCTAGGAAGCACATTCCTGGGTCAGGGAACTATGGCACTGGTGACCCACGGAAGGATCCTGGGAAGAACCAGCATGTGGGCTGGGAGGTGGCTCAGTGCTGGAGTACTTCTAGCGTGCCTGAGACTCTGGGTTCCATCCCAGCGCAACAAGACTAACTAGCACTGTGGGACCTGCCGTGGAGCCACCAACAGCCAGATCACAATAGTGCCTGTCACACAGACTTTGCCCCTTTTCTCTAACCCCTGTCTTCCACCCTTGTCCTGGAGCACCCAGCAGCCCACCCTCCTTAAATCTGCCTTCTCGAGCCCCTTTTTGAATCCAAGAGGAGCTGGCTGCTGGGGAACAGTAAAGACTCAAACCTGAACTAGGAGGCAAGTCGAAGTTTTGATTTGAACAAGATGAGTTTTTCTGATCTAGAAGGAAGTCACTCTTTTTAAATGGAACTGTTTGAGGATCAGAAAGTAACAGAATCTGGCTGGTTCTTCCAAGATGTTGTCAGAGGGTGGGGAAAACAAATCAGAGCCTAGTTGAAGAATGGGATTGGGGGGAAAAGCCATTTCCCTCTCCTGTCCTATCAAGTTCAGTTTCTTCAGTGTACCACTTATCTTATTCATCGGCTTCTCTTGTGAAACTTGACTTCCCTGTGGTGATGCCTGGCCCAGCTGCCTCTTTAGGGAGCTCTGTCCTGCCCTATTCGTCACTGTCCTCACTGCTCACATCGTGTGAGCCCTCAGTCTCCTCTTCCTCCTGTGTCCTTCAGCACTGGGATTCACAGTGGCTGCTCTGGTCTTCTTCCTCACTTCCAGTGAGCAAACAGAGTCCTAAAGGGGACAAGTGACTGATCCTCAGTCACAC
The DNA here is from genome assembly GCA_020662805.1 of Glaucomys volans. NCBI lineage: Eukaryota > Metazoa > Chordata > Mammalia > Rodentia > Sciuridae > Glaucomys > Glaucomys volans. Next base: position 340,823 of record JAJEJO010002577.1, read on the forward strand.
TGAAGAGTAGCAGAGCTGTTTCCTAAAGCCCACACTCCACACAGGGAAGTCTAGAGGTGGAAATGTTGTGTGGCTCCTTTCCTTCAGTCTCCCTTCACAGATTGTCACCCACACCTACACTTTTCCTCCCATCCTTTCTGATGGGGAAGAAGAGGCACCACGGCCCTGGCTAAGAGAGCAGGCTGGGTATGGGGAGAGAAGTGAAGAGGAGCTGGGCACTGAGGCCTGGAGTTGCCTGAGCCAGTCCTGTCCCCTCCCTCCCACTTCACACACATACACACACACACACACACACACACACACACTCTCTCTCTCTCTCTCTCTCTCTCTCTCTCCCCCCTCCCAAACTCTCAAACACAAAATGAATAAGGAGTTTTCTCACTCTCTGGTTCATTTTCCCCTGAGCTCAGATTTCAATGGACATAGCTTGTTCAGAGACAGTCTTCCTGGAACTGGGTGTCCAAGCAGAGGTTGGTTCATAGGTAGGGATACCAAAGGATGCCTAATCCTCTTGTTCCTGTTCCTTTTTTAACTCATCATCTGCCCCTACAGCCCAGCTGCCAAGTGTGCCGCCTGAGAAGGCTCAGGCATTTTCTCCTGGATTAGATGCAGGAGGTAAGGGGAGAGAGAACCCCACCAAGGCAAGACTGCTCTAGGCAAGAGGCAGGCAGAATCCTTAGGCTCAGCTAGTCCAGATCAAGGAGCTTCTGCCTCTAATTAAAAAACAAAAAAGGAAGCACCCATTGTCCCAAGAAGGGGACCTGGGAGCACTGTTCACCATTTCCCTTTATACCTTCTGAGCACCAACTCAGGTAAATTGGGTAAGTTTAACTATTCTTCCTCCTCAAGGCCCAAGAAGCCCTCCGTAGAGTTAACAGAGGCTCTGAGGGGAGCAGGCACCTGAAATTAGGAGACGCTAGGTTGCCTCTGCCCTTCAGTCCTGATAGAGGAGCTCCAGCCTCAGCAGTTGTCTCATTTTGATACAAGTAAGGGAGAAAAAGAGTTTGGGTAACTAAGGTTTTGCAGTTTTACAAAGCACCAATCATAGGCAGCATAAAACTTCTGTCATGGCAGAAAAGAAACAAAAAGGGAGCAATGTACCTTGGGCTAGGAATAAGAACATGGACCTCTTTTTCCTTCTTGCTCAAAACAGGATTTATTTTCTATTCATAGACACCAAGAAACTGCTTTGGGGATCAAATTTCAGTTTTGTCTATACCTGACTGTTGAAGTCAATATTATGATGATGAAAGAAAACACCCAAGACTGGTTCCTTTATAGAGAAAAGAGGTCATTTAGCTCACAGTTCTGAAGGTCCAAGATCATGGCATCAGCTTCTGCTCAGCTCTGGTGAGGAACTTCTGGCTAAATCGCAAGGTGATGGCATTGTGGCAGAGTGTACGGAAGAGGGAGAGATTACAAGGTGAGACTGGAAGCCAGAGAGACTCAGGGGCCAGACCCACTCTTACAGAACTAACCAGGGCCCAAGAGAACTGTAGTAATCCTTTCTGAGGTGCCACGCCAACAATCTAACCAGCTCCCACTAGGTCACACCTCTTAAAAGTTCTGCCACTTCTTCACATGGTCACATTGGGGACCAAGCTTCTAGAACAAAAGGTTTCACAAAAGGTTTTTTAGGAAAAACTCAAACCACATCTAGCCACAGCACAGGCCTTTCATTCCTTTCCAGAGTATTCTAAAAGCAATTCTGTTGGACAGAAGAAATAGGTTCCAGCACCCCACAGCACAGCAGGGTAACCACAGTTTACAATCATCTATTATGTGTTTATGAGGAACTGAAAGAGAGGAACTCAAAGGCTCTAAACATACAGAAATGATAAGGAAATGGAAATGCTAATTATCCTGATTTGATCAGAACACATTTGTAATACACAGCATCCTAGAAGTATGTAATACTACTGTGTTAATTTTTAAAAATTAAGTTAAAAGAGTAAGAGCATTTTGGCTTTGAAATAAGCTATGGAAGCCTCATCAATGTCGAGTACATTAGCCATAAAATAAAACTTACAGAGTGCTGGTGGATGCCACACTATGAAAGCTAAGGACTTCCCAACTGAAGGTAGTCCGGCAGGACTGGGTTGGTGAAGGGGCACTGCACTGCCCCAAGAGACTTTATCTTTTTAAGTCCGTAGCTTCAACCTATTGCCCCTGGACTGTCTTCACCAAGGGCTAAGAAGGTTCTGTCTCTACCACCTAGGAAATCCCAGTTCTCTTAACTCATCCGCTAATGCTAGCCTTCTCCATGTGAAGCAAACTGCTGAGGCAGAAACCAAAACACCATCAGGAGCCTGGGCAGTGAGGCCTCTGGGCAGGATGTGAAATGTCAGGCTATTCATCTGTTTTCACTGCAGTGGTTACTAGTTGGGGCTGAGGTGAGGAAATACAGTACTGACTTTGAAGAATTCCTTTCTTCCAGCCTTAAATATGGACACCCACACACGTGGTTTGGGAACTAGAGAAAGCTACATGGATTTCTAAAATGAGCGTTCACTTCCCCTGGCTGCCATTTCTTGGCTGTCCACAAAGGCAGAAAATGCTGAGTCTGTACCAATCAGGGCACGCCAGCACAGGGACCAGCTCCTTCTTTCATGTGGCGACGTGCAGACCTACAGTCACCACCACTAAGGTGGAGAGCTTGGACTTCCTCCACGGTCATGAAATCAGAGACTAAAGTAAGCAACCAGTGTGAGACGGGTATGGATAACCATAAGCTGGGCTAGATGGCATCAGACAGGTATTGTATTTGTAATATACTGGCAAATCCACCCAGAATATACCTGGATCTCTAAATTGTTCTGTATGAAAAATTCTGATTTCAACCTACATCTGCCTTATATTTTACTCATTCAAGTCCCTTTTACTCAAGTCCCTGAATTCTAGTAGCTTAGGCAGCTAAAACAAAAGGGTATTGCCCTGCCTAGAAAGAAAAATAACCCTCAAATCCTTTATAAACACTTAAGAATTTAAATATGGGGCTGGGGGTACAGCTGAGTGGTAGAGCACTTGTCTAGTATGCTCAGGGTTCAAATATGCTTTTTTTTTCTTTTCTTTTTTTTTTTGCGGTGCTGGGGATTGAACCAAGGGTCTTGCGCTTGGAAGGCAAGCACTCTACCAACTGAGCTATATCCCCAGCCCTCAAAATATGCTTTTATTGTTGGGAGAAACCCCAATACCTTCCAATAAACACCTCATAAGTAACATTAGAGTTAGTCTGTTAACAAAGAGGAGAAAATCTAATAAACAGAACACTAGTCCAGAGCCCTGTATTCAGGGATCTGTTCCAGTAAGTCTTCACACTTGCAGTCTTATCCCAGCTGCCATGGATTGGTTCATGTGCTAGAAGCTTGGTCTTGCTGATGAGATGGTGGAACCCTTAGGAGGTGAGGCCTAATGTAAGGTAATGAGGTCACAGGGGCTCCACCCTCGTGGATGGATTAGTGGGTCCCAAAGGAGTTGGTTCTGAGAGCAGGCTGTTGTAAAGCAAGACGACCCACACACTTGGCCTCTCCAGCACCCCAGGCACTTTCCTTCCCACTTCTCCCATGTAGTGGTGCAGCAGAGGATCCCGAGTTCAAAGCCAGCCTCAGCAATTTAGCAAGGCCCTAAGCAACTCAGTGAGGCCCTAAGCAACTCAGTGAGACCCTGTCTCTAAATAAAATACAAAATAGGGCTGGGGATGTGGCTCAGTGGTCGAGTGTCCCTGAGTTCAATCCCTGGTTCAAAATAACAACAACAACAACAACAAAAAAACCCAGTAACAATTTGGAATTTTCCTATCAAATGTTTAGGAAATATGCCAATAGCAAGAAATAAGACGACTTCAATGTCAACAGTCTGACCTATCAGCAGCAAACTTGTATGTGCTCAAAGGAAAGGTCCTTAGCTAGGCAAGGCAGTGTAAGCCTGTAATCCTAGATACTTGGGAAGCTGAGGCAGGAGGATCACAAGTTTAAGTTCAGTCTGTGTCTCAATATAAAATTTAAAAAGGGGTTGGAGATAGAACTTAGTGTATAGTGCCCCTATATTCAAACCCCAGTACCTGCCCCGGCCAAGCCCAACACACACACACACACACACACAGCCAGATGCAGCAGCACAAGCCTGTAATTCCAGCAACTCAGGAAGTTGAGGCAGGAGAACGGCAAGTTTGAGGTTAGCCCTGCCAGTTTAGTGAGGCCCTAAGCAACTTGGTGAGACTCTGTCTCAAAATATAAAGGGCTGGGGATGTGACACAGTGGTTAAGAGCCACTTGGTTCAATCACTGGAGAAAGAAAAGGAAAGAATCCTTGCTTTTCCCTGGGACCAAGGTAATGGGGAGAAAAATGATACAGGCAGAGAAAGAGGGAAAGGGGAATCAGGAGAGAACAGCTGAAGAGGTGAGGGCCAGGAATTTGATGAAGAATTCCAAAGAAGCCCTGTAAGTCCCAAACTGTTGAAAAACTGGGACTCCAGGACCTCTTTTAAAGAGAAGAACTCAGAAGCTCCACCTGCATGTTGCAGTGTGGGGTAGGAAGGCGCTGCAGAGGCAGAAGGTTGAGGGGACATGGAGATGCTGGAGGATGCTGGAGGGACAGCTTCTCTGAGGTGTCTGATGCCATGTTCAGAGTGACCAGCCAGGAGGTCTGAGGACGGCGGCAGCACAGCCACCAGTTCACTCAGACCAAAGCGTCTGAGAAAGGCCGTCTCTTCTGACCCAGTGGCATCTGGGGGCCACAGGCATTTACCCACGGACAAGGATACCCTTACAGAACCTGCCAGAATCAGCCTGGGGCCAGGGCTGCAGCTCAGTGCTAGAGTTCTTACCTGGCACACTTGATTGTTTTTTTTTTTTTAACAGCAAAACAACCTCAAAATCAGCCTGGGGATGGGGATGCCCCTTTTATAACAAGCAAGTCCTTCCAGATTAAAAAACTGATACTTTATTATAATTTTTTAATCACAGAATTCCAGTCTAAAACATTAGACACACGCCCACACACCGATGTCTAGTGCTGTCTTTCATACCCCTCAAAATTTGGCCAATGAGTTATGCCTCAAGAATTTTCCAGCTCATCCCACACACCAACCTAGAACAAAAGGAAATGTCTTCTGGTTTTACCCACACTTCCAAAGTGCTAGACAGCTACAAGGTTTGCCAAAAGTCACTTTTGTTGGGTTAGAATAACAGCACCAGGCAGGGTTTTGGGTGTTACAATCTGCGAGCAGGCTATCCTGCAGGCTCTCTCACTGTTTTAGTTTGTCTCTTCCTTCAGGGGTCGCCTCACATGCAGCAATAAAAATGTCATCTTCTAGCTGGGCACAGTGGCACCCTGTAATGCCAGGAGCTTGGGAGGCTGAGGCAGGAGGATGGCGAGTTCAAAAGTTCAAAGCCAGCCTCAGCAAGAGTGAGGTGCTAAGCAACTCAGTGAGACTCTGTCTCTAAATAAAACACAAAATAGGGTTGGGGATATGGCTCAGTGGTTGGGTGCCCCTGAGTTCAATCCCGAGTACAAAAAAAAAAGAAATCCTCTGCTCAGAATCACAATGGATAGCAAGTGTTTCAGATGAGTAGTAATGCTACCTAAGTTAGGAGCCTATAACTGAGATCCCATCTCATGGGATACAACTCAAAAATAAATATTATTTCAAGGTAAGGAAACAAATTACTTGGTTGGCTAGGGAAATGCTTGGTAATTCAAAGTATACTTTTGCTTCATGTTGTACTTCAAGACAAAAATCAGGTAACTTGTATCTCCCATTCCATTCACACAGCACCCTTCCAGTCTCCCTCAGTACAGAGAAATGGCTCTGGAGCCTAGAAGGTGTCACACCGTAGCCTGGGTTACTTGGTGCTCAGATAACAACTTCCACAAGGCCCAAACCTTATTAAGACCAACCATCTTTCAATATGATGCTACAAAGACGAAGGTCTTTACTCCAAGAAAGGGAGGAGAAAGTAGCTGGAATAAGCTGAGGATCACAACACTAATGGACTTTGATGACATGAGGGAATAAGAAGGTTGAAGCCAGTGATCTTTTGAAATATCACTATCATCTTCAAAACTCTGCTTTTCCAATCAGGAAATCAGGGCACTCTTGGCTTGAATTGCCCACCAACACATTCTTCTTAACAGAAGTGAAGGTATTTTAGGGTATGAAAAGCATCTCAAGACATCTGTTTAAGGGATGGAACATAGTCACAAAAATACTTTTCAGAGTTGGTTCATTCTAAAGTCTATCTCAGGAACAAGGGCAGTCAGCTTTCATGAGGTACTGAGACGTGTTCTGGCAAAAATATTTTTGTTTTCCTAAAGTTATAAGCTGTCTTTAAGTTCAACTATAATATATATATCTGTTCTTTTTCTGTCAGCAAAAAAAGGATTTTTTTTAGACTCCAAAATGAATAATATCTCTGTAGAATGAAGGCAGAATTTTGGTTGGTTGTTTTTTATAATTTAGAACACAGATGAAATCACACGGTCCACAACGGTCTCTGCATTCATGTCTTTCAAAAGTCCTTTTCTCTTTTCACATGAACTCATCTGAATCATTGCCATCCTGTAGGAAACAAAAAAGTGAAACTAAAATTCTCAAAAATAAATAACTCAACATTTTAAATTTACAGGTATAACCTTAACTAATAAGCCTCCTTCTCATCTCCAATCAATCTCAGGGTAAAGAAATAAAAGGTAAAATAACTAAATTCACTCATCACTTCATGTCCATCTTTATTAGTTCTCTGGAACAGCTGCATTGGCAGGCATACTTGTTACAGTGTCACTGCATGGACTAAGACACAGCAACAAGTTACCATGATTTCCAAAGTATGAAGTAAGATCAATCTGACCCAATACAGGGTGTAATGAATGTGAAGATAAGAAAATGCAATTTTTGTGTAAGAGAAGCTAAAATCTATTCACTTAGCATGAATCACATATTTTTAAAAACGGATAACTGTGAGATGACAGATACATTAATTTGCTTCACTATGGGAACTTTACCATCTATACATATCCCATAACATCTCATTGCATATCTTAAATATATACAATAAAATTTTAAAAAGAGAACATGACTAATCCTTCAACAAATATACCAAATAAACATGGTTCAATACCTTTACTCCAACAACACTGCCACTATGCAAAATAACTGTGGCCAAATTTTAGTATTTTGAGCCTCAAGACTGTCAGATCTGTGACTCTCCAAAATGGTTTTGATTTCTCCTTTTTTTCATAATAAAAACCCACAGGAAGCCAAATATAGGTTAGTTACCAAGTTAGGTGGCTTGCCAAGTTATTAAGAAAAACCTTATGTGATGGTATATAGAGTAAAGGGATCAATCTTCTTGTGTGGTGCAGACGAGCACTGAAGGCCACGCACAGAGGTGGGGCTCTGCTCCTTTACTGCCAGGTCTCACTGAAGGCCTGTGTTCTGCTTGTGCACCACCTGGGCACTGTATTTGTTTCATCTTCTGTCTCCTTGTTGCTCGACACCAGGATTGCTAGAGACAAGGACAGGACTGAGACTTACATATGTCCTTCTATTCTCTGACAACCTCTGTTGGAGACAGTAGGGACATAGGACACAGGTGGAAAACAATGGTTTTGGTGCAGACTGGCTTTATTTTCAGTTTCATTCAGTGGCTCTTTCTGTGCTTTTTTTCTATTAGCACAAGAAACTGAGGCTACAGTAAAAGTGTCTCAGATAACTGTACAAAAAGCAGACAACTGTTTGGGTTCTATCTGGCATCAGGACCACATCCTAAACAAGTTACAGCAGTAGCTATGTCTGAAAGAGTCATCATACATCTTCAGGCTTCAGCTTTCTAACCCAGCCACTAAAGATGAACAACTCAACAAAGGGATCCAGGTCAGTGATAATAAAAGTGCATCATTCCCTCATACAGGCTCTGAGTCAGGTCTGCCATAGTTCCCATGCATCTAAGAGCCCATGTCTGGGATCATAGTAATTTTAAACATATACCTGAGATCCAAGACTTTATTTGTACAACTCTTCCATTTTAGATTCCTTTTACTTTGAGTCAATATGCTCTTCAATATAACAAATGGGTTTCTTAGATGGACACAGTGGCACATGCCTATAATCCCCATGATTCAAGAGGCTAAGGCAAGAGGATCTCATCACCCAAATTGATAAACAAAAGAATGTTAAAAGTAATCGTTTATGGTTCCAAATTCCAAATTTACGAAGATTTAACAGAAATTATAAATTGGCAAAAATTATTCTCAACAAAAGACCAAAGATTCAAAATAAAAAACAACTTCATAGTGAAAGTCTACATTCTTCCTGATGAACTTGAACAACATAAATTAAAAATCAAGTCCTAGCTTATAGAAACACCAGCCTTTAACTAAAAATCAACAAATCATGCTGCCAGAGTTGATCATAGGAGGTCTGTATCCTCCAACAGAAGACAGTTTTAAGGAGAACAAAAGGCAATCCTTTTCTAGTATGGGGAAGCTGCAAGAGCCCTCCACTAACAGAAAATAAAAATACCAGTGCCAGTTTCCTTGGGCACCTGAACTCAGTTCAAACCAGCTCAGACACAGGAGTAGAGGATGAGGAGGGCAAAGGGCTAATGATCTTTTGGTCTACAAATTCAATTTCCTAGCCCTGGTGTTCTTAACATTTGTTGTTAACCAGACGGTGTTTGTGTATGAATGTGTATAGTTGGCCCTCCATATCTGTGAGTTCCACATCTGTGGATTCAACCAAATGCAAATGGAAAATAGTTTAAATTCAACTGTACTAAATGTTGAACATGTACAGGTGTTTTTTCCCTTATTCCCTCAACAATGTAGTATAACAACTATTTACATAGAATTTACATTGTATTAGTATGAGTAATTAAATCATACGGGAAGCTGTGTGTATGTTATACGAAAATACTTTGTTGTTACATGAGGGACCTAAGCAACTCTAGATTCTGGTATCTGCAGAGGTCTTAGAATCAAAGTCCTACAGATTCCAAAAGACATCAATGTATGTGTGTGTGTGTGTGTGTGTGTGTGTGTGTGTGTGTATTTCTCAACTCCACGACAATATCCAAATTTAAAATCCATGATGATGGGAATAAAAATGTCTAAGGTCATAACATAATGTGGTGGCCAGATTTCTGGTAGAAAGTAGCCTCTAACTAATAGAAAACTAAGCAGGAGACTCTAACTAATATAATATTCTAAGTAACAATAACCACAGCAAAGATTGGAGTATAATATTTAACTCAGTACAAAATTAGATTTGAAAGATGTTAAAGACTGTTAAACTGTTCCAAGTTTGAAGAAATAGCTTCCAGAAGGGACTAAATATATCTCCTCTTTTGATATGGATACTCTCTGTGGGCAAAGAGCAACTGAAGGCCATCTGGGTAAGGACTCACAATGACTACTTATGCAGTAATGAAGTCCAGAAAGATTTGCACACATGTATCTTTGTTTAAATTTTAGAACAGCCCCATGAGCTAATGTCTCCATTTCACTGATGAGGAAAACTCCTTTAGAGAAGTTAAATAACTTCGTCAGGTTTACTCAACTAGTAAATGGCAGTTTAAGTCTTTGGCAGTGTTCTGCTAAATTATAAAATGCTATTCTGGAATTGTTCAGGAATAAACTATAAAGATACATCTCAGATTCAAAGGAGACTCATAAATTTAGTTCTTCAAAGAGGTGAGAATAAGGATGTTGCTTTTATGTGTCTGAAAGAACATTAGATGTAAACAATGCCTAAAATCCCATCCATTCCAACTCATGCACTAAATCTGGGGTCGGACGAGTTGGCCTTTAAGGGAAGGAGAGCAGCTTAGCAGAACTTTCTGCAACAATGGAAAAGTTCTGTCTGTGCTGACTTGGTAGCCCCTAGCACATGTAGCTTGTATGACTACGAACCTCAAGTTTTAAGTTAATTTTAATTTATTTTAAATTTAAATAGCACATGTAATTAGTGGCTAATGTACTGAATAACATAGATCTAAAGCATGTTTTTTAAAACTATGTTGTAATACCCAGAATATCCAAAATACATCTAGCTGTTTCATTTTCTGCAAAGACTGTTTAATAAGAGCTAAATCATGCCACCTCTCTGGACACTTCAACATCAATTCTGAGAAAGACAGTCCTCAAGGACAAGATATCCCTGATGCAGTTCCAATGAAACATTTAGACGTGGATGTTAAGAAGATTCTTTTAGGTCGGGTGCAGTGGTGCACACCTGTAATCCCAGTGGCTTGGGAGGCTGAGGCAGGAGAATCAAGAATTCAAAGCCAACCTTAGCAAAAGTGAGGCACTAAGCAAGACACTTCTCTAAATAAAATACAAAAAATAGGCCTGGGGATCTGGCTCAGTGGTTGAGTTTCCCTGAGTTCAATCCCTGGTATCCACTTTCCCCCAAAAAAGATTCTTTTAGTATTATGCTATGCATAGGTCACCATTTTTTGTCACTTAGGTACAGCAAAAGATCTGAGGGTCAATACTTTTATCTTTAATTGAAGGTGATAAATTTGTTTCCACTCAGTTATACTATAGAATCTATAGTCATATTAATGGAAAACATTATAAGTAAGGGCACTTTTGCAGTCCTGCAAACAGAAAAGGGGGTGGAGCCCTGCACTATAGTAGGAATGTCCCCCAAAAGCCCATGTGTTAAAGGTTTGGTCCCAACACACTGTGTTACTGAGAGGTAGTGGAACATTTAAGAGGCAACACCTCACAGAGGAAGCTAGGCTATTGAGGGCGCACCCCTGAAAGGGATATTGGGATCCCAGGCCCCTCTGCTGCTCCACCACCCACTCCAACCATTAAGTACTTGTTACCTCACCACAGGCCCAAAAGCAATGGGCCAACCAATAATGGACTGAAACTTCCCAAAACTGCCAATCAAAATACACCTTTCCACATTTTAGGCTGATTATCTCAACCTTTTTTTGTTAAGGTACTAGAAAGCTGATTAATACATCATATAATACCAGTAGACCTGCATTCACAGCAGATAAGGTGTAACAATCTCTTAACATGAGGTAACTAAACCAAACAAAACATGAGATGGTCTACAAGGGAGGAGGGGCAATGCTTAACAGATCCAGTCTGAGTGAGCACACTAATTGCCAATCACAGCGAACAATTTGCAACACCATAAAAAACTTATGTCTTATTAAAAACCTGCAGTGAAATTATATCAAGGCACACATTAGTGCAAATAACTTTAACATACCTGATTTGAAGACATATTCTCAACTTTCATTAGTGATGAATAGCTCCTAGAAGAAAACATTTAAAATAAGGTTATTGAGCTAACGACCATTTTAACATTTACCACATACCAAGCACTGCACCAAGAGGCTTCAGAAGAAACAAAATAGTTTTTAGATATAATCCTTGTCCTCAAAGAGATTGCAACATTAAAAGGATAAATGTGTATGAACAATAAATAAGATGGACCCAGCATTTCAGTTTACCAAGCACTTTCTCACTCGATTCATGTCACTTCCACAACTCTGTGAAGTAGATGGTTACTCCCATTCCTTATAGGGGGAGATTCATCTAGGGTCAAGATCGTTTGTGATTCATTGCCAAGTACACAGTCCAAACTCTAAATGCTACAAGAATACAAAGGAGAGAACACAGCGTGGGCAGGTACTGTCAGGGTACCCTTCACAGTTGAGGCAGAAGCCTGACGAGTGGGTAGGTTGAGTGAGGGGGTGTTTCAGATCAAGAGACTGGGATAAGTTAAGGCAAAGAGGTGATATTTACAATGACACGTTGAAGTTCAAACTGGCTCAAGTGAAGTCTGGAAATAAAGCAGTGGCAAATCAGGCTAGACTCAGGGGCCCAATTATGTTGTTCTAGGTGTGTGAGTAAACATGACATGAAATACCAGTTTTTAAAAAAGGAATCTTCAGGAAACAGAGTGGGTGGAGGAGAGGAGAGGTTAAGGCAAGAAGACCGGTTAACAATACAAGTATCTGCCATTTACAAAATATCCTCTTTTTGTTAGGAAATGAGGTAAGTGCTTCATAAATCAAGTACTAAGCCCACAACCACATAATTAGGCAGGGAGTATTACAGGAAGCAGAGGCAGGAAAGATGAAGATGGGTTTTGAGCCCAGGTCTGCCTCCTAAACTCCCAGTCCCACCATCATGTCCACCTTACTGTAATACCTCATATGGATGGCATGATCCACTGTGGAAATAGCTACAAGGGCAAGAAGAGATAAATAGGAGAGGAATGACTGAAGACATCAAGGCTTCTGGTGTGTGTTTGGTTTGGGACATGCTGCACCTCACCTAAGGTGATGGTGATACACACAAGTCAACATGACCTGCGGACAGTGGAAACTGAAAACCAGAAGGAAGAAGGTTAAAGAGAATGAGCTGGGAGGCATCCAGAGAGAGATGAGCTGGAGCCTGGAGAAGTCAATGGCTTCCATATGAATAAACAAAACAGGCAAGATTAACAAATGCATGAACACGAAGAGAAAGATACAATGATTTGAAGAAAAAGTGGTTAGAGCAGAGAAGCTCAAATCAGGCAGTGTTTAAAATCACTGTGAAGATCAGAACATACCCAGGTGCCAGGCTGAAGAACCTCTGATTAGAATTATCATCTCTCTGAGAGTAACACACACATTCATTTCTCTAGGCCATACGTTTACTCTGAGCTCCATCACATTAATCCAGCTGCCTCTCTGACATCTTTCTGCACGCTTCAAAGGTATCTTCAGATTTCTAAGTCTATATCTAACTCATAGTCTGCATACCTACCAAAAACAATTTCTTTTCCATTGGTTCCTAGGGCCAAGAATGGCAGTATTTTCTATTCTACTTCAAACCAGAAACCTAGGAGTCATTCTCAGCCCCTCCCCTCAACCCAACCTATAATCCAATCCTATCATTTTACTAACTCTCTTACCTTTCACTCTCCTCTCCACTTCTGTATCACCATCACAGTCTGATACCATCACCTGTGATGTGAACAACTTCCAATCACTTGACTGGCCTATCCATACTCACTGATTCCCTTTACGATCAGATCAGTAAAGTGATCTCACCCAAAAATCACTGTATTACCTGTCATGGTTTGGATGGGAGGTGTCTCTGAAAGCTCATGTGTGAGCAATGCAAGATTTAGAGAAATTATTGGGTTATGGGAGTCTTGACCCAATCAGTGAATTAATCCCCTGAAGGGATTAGCTGAATGGTAACTGAAGGTGGGTAGGGTGTGGCTGGAGGAGGTGGGCACTGGGGGTGTGCCTTTGGTATATATATTTTGTCTCTGGCATGAGGACTCTCTCTCTGCTACCTCTTCCTCCATGATGTTCTGCCTCACCTCCAGCCCTGAGGAATGGAGCTGGCTATCTATGGACTGAGACCTCTGAAACTGTGAGCCCCCAAATAAACTTTTCCTCCTCTACAATTGTTCTGGTTAGGTCTTTTAGCCACAGTAGCAAAAAAGCTGACTAAACACTACTCTTGCTTGAAACCTTTCAATGATGTCACATGGCCAACAAGGCACTCCATGGAATGGTCCCTTGCTCCACACCCCCTTTCATTCCTGCTGCTCTAGATATGGGTCTTTGCACTCAGACATGAGTTCCCTGGGTCTAGTGCACTTCTCCCAGCCCTTCTTAACTAGCTAACTGAGTTCTGATCTCAGCCTTAAGAATCACTGTTTTAGGGATGCTGATCTAGGTCACTTGTTCCTTCACAACATATTGACCCACTGTATGTGCAACATGCTGTCCTGTACCAGGGGATGCAACGATGCACAGTGCATCTCGGATGGAGCTTATCACTCACAGGAAGAGGTAGTGCACACAGTGTTGCTCATAGAAAGCAGCAGTAGTGCATGAGACAAACAAAAGGAAGCACAAGCCGGGTACGGTGGCACATGCCTGCAATCCCAGTGACTTGGGAGGCTGAGGCAGGAGGATCACGAGGTCAAAGTCAGCCTCAGCAACTGAGCAAGGCCCTAAGCAACTCAGTGAGACCCTGTCTCTAAATAAAATACAAAATAGGGCTGGGGATGTGGCTCAGTGGCCAAGTGCCCCTGAGTTCAATCCCCAGTTCCAAAAAAAAAAAAAAAAAAACACAAAAGGAAGCACTAGTAAAGCAGTCCTGTCCTCATGAGGCTGAATCAGTGTTTTAATCAACAGCGTCAATGTTACCTCTTCTGCAAGTTGCTACTGATCTCATTCTGTAAGTCTACTACTTCTCCATATCCTAGGAACCTATAAAGGCTCCTTACCACCTACAACGTAAGTGTATCAAATGAAATCTTTTAAGTTACTCTACAATGTACTTAATTTTTCATTCTTTTACTTGACCCTGATGCTGGCCCCTACAACCTGTTCATCCTTGCCTCCAAGGCAACATGGTATAGAATGGACTTCAGAATTATAGACTTGAGTTTGAACTCCTACTTTGCCACTTGTTAGCTGTGACCTCTCATTATGGTTTGGATACAAAGCGTCCCTGAAAAGCTCCGGTAGCAGTGCAGGAATGTTCAGAGTTGTGAAATGATTAAATCACGAGGGCTGTAATTAACTGGTGGGTTAATCCGTTTGATGGGATTAATGATCTGAATGGATTGCTGGGCGGTAATTGTAGGTAGAGGGGTGGTGGCTGGAGGAAGAAGCAGGTCACTGGGAGCCTGCCCTAGGGGATATTTTGTCCTTGGATCCTCGTGCATGCTCTTTCTGCTTCCCAGTTGCCATTAGCTAAGCAGTTCTCCTACTCCACACATTTCCACCATGAAGTTCTGCTTCTTCTAGAGCCCAGGACAATGAAGTTGACTGATCTTGAAGTGAACCTCCAAAACCATGAGCTCAAAATAATCTCTTCCTCCTTTAGGTTGTTCTTATCAGGTATTTTAGTCATAGTGACCAAGAGCTGACTACACACTATTCACACATTAATCTCCTTGCTGAAGTAAGTTGCCTGAAAACCAAGTTCATGTCAATGTTCAAACTGATATCTTTACCTGTGACTTATCATTCATATGGGTCCTGTACTTCTCTCACTTTAATCTTTGGAGGCTTGAGTTCCAAATCTGATCTCCCAGACTCCCAACTGTTAAACATCCCTATCTTAGGTGGCCATAGTCCCCACCCTTTGTTGTGACTGCTTTAAACTATGATCTGTTATCCATTCTCCATTAATCATGTTTCCCTGTTATTTTTTCCTTCTGGTCATGAGATCTACATGGTGGCCTTGATTTTCAGGTTAAAAAATATTTGGTACTGTGGGTCATACTGAGGAGCTGGAAACTTGATGGTTTTGAGATATAGAGACTCATATTGATTGGTGGAAACGTGGGTCCTCTGCAAGAACTATGATTGGTCCTGCTGGGGTGGTGCGAGGTGGTGTGGGGATTTCATTTTTTCTTAAACAAATAAAAGGCTATGAAGCTTCCGCAATAAATGAGTCCGCAGCCGCTGGCTCCTGGACGTGCTTACCCGACTCCCAGTGTCAAGCTCTTGACGCTGCATCCTTACCCCCGCATCGTGAAAGCCCCCAGGACCCACAAGGGTAACATGGTAGAATAACACAAAAAGCCACATAAGAAAACACAAGATTAAAATAAAACAAGTAACACACCCAGGAGCTGATCTCTTGGTTGGAAGATTCAAAAACAGAAATTCAAGTGATATTAGCACTACATATGTATTAAAACAGGAAAGGCAGAGGCTTAAAGGCTGCCGCTGCAACTTCACAAAAGCTGCGAATGAAGCACGCCAAGGTGCAGCTCTGTATGCGCCCAGCACACGGACCCGGCTGCCCCATTCCACTCCCCGCCTGCAGCGCTCCCCATGCTCTTTCACCACATGCAGCGGGTTACTGGAAGCTGTTGATGTGGCATGTTTAACAGAAGGAAGTACGCCAATTTTTTTTGGTTTTCTGAGGCCCATGATGACTATCAACAAATACAAGTGACTAATAACTAAGCAAAAATGGGACCGATGAAACTTTTAAGCAAAAACTTTACTCAATATGACTAAGAATCCATTGCCCAACTCATGTAAGTGTTTTAAATGTTGTTGATACCATGAAAGGAAGCCCAGAAGATACAAGGACTATTTTTAGTGGACAGATTCTTTTGCTTAAATTTTTGAGACTATTGAAACTAGTAAAATCACTAAATACCCTAAATTTTGGTAGCATATACCTTAGATCAAAGGAAAAAAAAAGGAGTGTATTTTTACGCAAAATATAACATCTATAAATGAACTGATTTATATTGAATAAATACTGCTTTAAAAACTGAATTGAACCTAGAGCAGAATATAACAATGTATGGGGGTTGGAAAATCAGACTGAAACCAACTCACTATGTGACCTTGAGCAAGTTACCTAATTGCTTCTCAGACTGTTTCCTTTTCTATAAAATGCAGATAACAAAAATATCTACCTGATAAATGAGACAATGCAATGAAGCATTTTTAGAACAGCATTGGGCAGATGGTAAATGTTAAAGAAGGTTAGCGATCCTTTCTTACTGAATGTTAAAAATAAATTGATACTACATTTCTAATATGTAACATCCATGTCTTTAAACAAAATGATGACAGATCTTAAAGTGCACAAAAAGCTGTTTTCAATTTTCCCTATTCCAAACTAAGAACAAAAAGAATTAACTACTGTAAATCCTGCATTACTCCGAATTCAAATATTTTCTACACTGGTGGAGTTGATCATTTTTCTTTTCTCACAACACAAAGAAGGTTCACAATTGCAAGCCACATCATACATTTAAATTTATGCACTAGTTTGCTTCATGTTAGCAAATTGTAACTCAGGATAACACTTCCAGAACTCTCCATTTGAAAATTCTATTTTAAACGAAGCTCATCATCCTTTCTTAGCAGAACCCCCAAAAGGAACACATGCAACTAATGCGTACTGGTACATGATGATAATACTACACTCTGACCCAATAACCTTTCTAAGATTGCATGATATTCCAAGGAACTGGGTCAGGACACGGCAAGACAACTGGTTTCTGATTTATACCATTTCCAAAAGCAACATATGTTCTCAATATCTTTTATTTTATTTTTTTGGTATACCTATCACAAATAATATCTATGGAAAATCTACCAGTTCTATGACTCGATGTCACAAGACTGATTTCCTTTAATTTAGAAAAATGAGAGTCCTATTCTGGTATTGAACTGTTTATTTATATAGATTCAGGGTGGTAGGCAGGATGATGTTCCTCCCTGTAGGGTGCAGCAGCAACTCTGGGACTGAGGCAGAGGATAGAAAGTTAGAGGCCAGCCTGAGCAACTTTGTGGGGCCCTACACAACTTAGTGAGACCCTGTCTCAAAATAATAAATAAAAAGGACTGGGAATGTAGCTCAGTGGTAGAGCACCCTGAGTTCAAACCCTAGTATAAAAAACAGAGATATTCTCTGCCCAATCCCTATCCCAGAATGTCCACATCCTAATCTCTAAAACCTTATATGACAATAGACTTTGCAGGTGTGATTAACATCGTTAAAATAGGGAGATTATCATGGATTATATGGGTGGTTCAATCTAGTCACATCACTCCTTCAAACCCGAGAAAGCAGTGGTCAAAGAGGGAAAAGTAACCCTGGCTGTGAAGATGGAAGAAGGGGCCATTTAGCCTTGGAATGGGGGCAGCCTCTAGAAGGTTGAAAAGGAAGGAGATTCTCCCCAAGAGCCTCCAGAAAGGAATACAGCCCTTGACACCCTGACTTTGGTCCAGTATGATTATGGGATTATAAAGTAGCAAATGGCTTTAAACAACTAACCGTGTGGCAACCTGTCACAGAAGCGACAGAAGACTGACGTAGTCAGTATCCTACGGCCTTGGTACTTCAAGAGTCAAAGTGTATTTTAACCATTGTTTTAAAATGCAGACCACTGGAGCAGTCTCGTCACATTAATTAAACTTTAAAAATGTAGAAAAAAATTAAAAAAACAGTTTTCAGAGTTTCTAGTGTTGGCCTTTAGAGCCAAGACAACTGTATTTTAAATGCATAGAGTCAATATTAAGTACTTCTTAAGGGCTGGAGTTGTAGCTCAGTGGTAAGAGTCCCTACTTGCTACATGTGCAAAGCCCTGGGGTTCAACCCCAGTACCACCACACTCTCCCCACCCAAAAAAATATTACAGCATCTTTTCCTGTTTGAAAAACTTACAAACTAAACTCTAAAGAAAATCTATGATTCATTACTTAATAAATGTTATTTTATTTCATATACTCTCATATCCTACCTCCATAAAATGACAATTCATTTGACCAACATGTAAATATAAATGCTTCCATTCATTTAAGGCTCTGAGCTTGCTATCCATCTTTTATCCACCAATTTATCATTCTTAACAGTTAATCCATGATAAAAATCAGCAACATCTTTGAGGTCAACATCAATGAGACAGTTCTAACATACCTAAGTTCATCCATCTCCCTCTTCTTCTTCATTTCTTCTTTTTCTCTCCTTTTCATTTCTTGAATTTGGGCTTTTTTCTCATTCCTCTCTTCTCGGTCTCTGCCTTCCTTCTCTGCAGCTAGGTCTGGGAACCGCTCCAACTTGGTCTTTTCTAATCGGTTCAGGATCTCATTCACTTTCTTCTCCACTGTCATAATTTTTACCTGTGAGAGAGATAGGGGAAAAAGTACTGACTCTTTATTTTATTTATTTTTTTCCTCCCAGAAGAGGGGGGAGGCTTTCCAGGGGTTTGGCAACCCAGTTTAACTCCCTTAGGAAACATACATCATGCTCAGCCCTCAACAACAGTGGAGTCAGACAGAATAGGTGGGTATCCACTCCGCGCCAGGATGCGCCTTCTGCAGTGGTGCCAAACACTTACATCCTTCTGCCTGTGAAAGCCTATCTGCCCCACATCCATGTCAGCTGTTTTCTTCAGGTTAGACCACGGCGTATATACCACATTAACGTTGTTCATCTTGCAGCCTGCCAAGAGAGACTGTCTTCAACACGCAGGCAGGATGAGACTGAGCAACGCACCCCCTTCCCCACTGCAACTGCCATCATCCAACCCGGGAAATGGCTTAGGATGAATAAGCCTTCCACTGTTCCAAACTACAAAATGCTTTCCAAAAACCACCCACAAAAGGCAAATGGTATTAAACAAAACACAACCATAAGAATTACCATGGAAAGCAAGGGTCCATGGATTAGTTTCAGGGACTTCTGAGAACTTCCTAGAATTGACAGCAAAATTTATCATGTGTATTTTTTGAGAGAAAAGGACCCAAGTAAGCTTCCTCAGATTCTCAAAGGAGTCCTTGAGTCAGTAAAGGTTAGGAAGCAACACAAAGACTTGGCCTGGGATTCCAGAGACCTGGACTCTATCCTGGCAATACCACAAACTAGTTGTGCCACTTTGAGAAAGTCCCCATGGCTCTCTGAATCTCATCTGAAAATCCCACCACCACCTCTACTACACAGTGCCCTCCATCCCAGCAGATGCCCCAGAAGAATCTGAGAATCACAGGTGATTCTCTGGTCTGCTGCTTTCCATCATCCTTCCATATCAGATAGTGTAGACTTTAGTGTTTAAATCCCCGCACACAACTGGAGAGGGCTGATGAACACCACCTTACGAACCAATCAAAGTTAACATCACCAAAAATGGGGCAAAATGAAATCATGTTCTGCTTCACTGGAATGTGCAAAACTTTATTTGTGCTTTATTTCTCTCAAAAATGCATACTGCGCCCTGAAGTTCCTTGCTGCCTGCCCCCTGCCCCCAAAATTACATTGTAATTCTAATCAAGAGGATGCATCAGATAAACCCAAACTCTGGGATACTACACAACATTCCCACTCATGAAAAGTCAAAGTTGATAGACAAAGAGGTACCGCCAGATTAAGGGAGATCAAAGAGTTATAATAACTAAATACACTGCATGATCCTGGATCAGGAATTTTTTGCAATGGCTATATAAAGGAACAATAGGAGAACTGGCAAAACTTATATATGAACTATACGTCAGAAACAGTTGTTTTGTTTGTTTGTTTAGTACTGGGGATTGAATCCAGGGCCTTGCACATGCTAGGCAACTCCTCTACCACTTAGCTATACCCCCAGCCCTTTTTATTTTATTTTGAAGGGTCTCATTAAGTTGCCCAATCAGCCTTGAACTTCCAACTCTCCCACGTCAGCCTCTTAGTAATTGGGATTACAGGCATGCAACACCACACCCTACCAGATAACAGTATGCTATCCATGTTAGGTTCCATGAATTTGACCACTGTAAGGCAGTTACTTAAGAGGATGTCGGATGTATGTATGTATGTATGTATGTATCTATCTATCTATCTATCTATACCAGGGATTGAACCCAGGGGCACTTAACCACCAAGCCACATCCCCAGTCCTTTTTAATATTTTATTAGAGACAGGGTCTCACTAAATTGCTTAGGGCCTCGCTAAGTTGCTAAGGCTGGGTTTGAACTCGTGATCCTCCTGTCTCAGATTCTTGAGTTGCTGGGATTACACCTGGCACCTGGCAACGTCTTTGGTCTTAAGAGATACATGTTGAAAGGTCATAAGGTCTGTAATTTCCTTCAGATGGCCCAGCTATAAAGTTAATGATGTGCCCAGCACAGTGGTGCACACATGTATTCCCAGGAACTTGAGAGGTTGAGGCAAGAGGATCACAAGTTTGAGACCAGTCTCAGCAACTCAGCAAGACCCTGTCTCAAAATAAAAAATAAAAAGCTGATGATGAGAATGATATATTTTATGCTTTTTCCTTTTTTGTGTGTGTATATGTGTGTGTGGTGCTGGAGTTGAACCCAGGGCCTTGGGCATGCAAGGCAAGCACTCTACCAACTGAGCTATGTCCCCAGCCCAGAATGATATATATAGAAATCAAAGAAATATGAAAAATTTAAAAACTAATGAATCTAGATGAAGAGGGAGTTGCATTTTTCTTGCAACTTTTCTATAGGTTTGAAAGATTTTTTTCAAAATAAAATGTTTAAAAAAAAGAATCTCCATGTACAAGGCACAGGATACAAACATGAATCAGGCAATGGACCTGCCTTCTGAGATCCTAAAAGCGGGAAGATAAGTACATAAATAACTTCAAGGCTAGCTAGAGCTGAAGAGGGGACAGGCATAAGGTTGATAAATAATTTGTCCAGTTTTCAGCACAGGATCAGTCCTGGAACTAACACTCCATCAATGTTAGCAATTATACTATTACTACAACTGCTGTGTGAATCTTGAACCTTAGCTGGGATCTGCTCGTGTGATGCTAAGAAGGGATCTGAGGAGTGCAGAGGGAATAGCATAACATAGGTAGGAGGTGAAAAACAGCAACCATAATTTCCCAAGGCTGGAGTGTGAAACATGTGAAGGGAAAGAAGTCCGTGGCCGACCAGAGACTCTCAGATGCCAGCTTGAGCCTGGACTGAATTGTATAGGCAAGGGGGTCACAAAGACTTTCTAAGCTTTTAGGAAGTTTCATCTGGTAGGATTTGCCAAGTATCAGCTGACCTACAGTTCTAAACCTAGGACTCAGAACAGGATGATTCTATGATGATAAACAAGTTTAATCCCCACTTCCTTGGTGCTGAGCAATGAAGGTAATTAACTAGGGAGGAAATACTGTAACTACCCAGTACACAAGTGGAATGTTCTCAGCAAATCTTATAGCAAAGACCATTTTCTTCATTCCTTAGCAGAATACTCTGCTACTGACTTAGGAAAGCAAGTAGGTGAACTATCATTGTGGAAGACTGAGGAGGAGACAAAAGAGTCAGTGTCATGACCCAACTTCCTCTTTCTGTTTTCTCTACAACTAGTAAAGTATAAAGACTAAGAAAAAAGAGGCTGAGCCAAGAATAAGGAGCCCATAGCCCTTTGAACAAAGGTGCTAGCCAGGGATATAGAAAGGGACATGGATTTGTGAAGAAGGTTGGAACACAGAGGAAAGACGTAATGACTTTTTATTTCAGTCACTGAAGATAAAAGAAAATTCTTTTCTGTTCATAAAATGGAATGTCCTCAAACTCTCTACAATTTGATTTATGGAGTTGAAAATCAGTGCCTCCATAAGGAAGGAATTCTACCTCCTTTGGCTAGGTAGCTAATTTGTTATTAAGGCTGCCCAAGTTAAGATTCAAGAAACACAGTCTCCGTGACAGGGAAGAGGGATGGTTGACAGCTCTTGCCCTATAACTGCCAACCCCTGGCACCTGTTACCAGCTATACAACTGCCTTATGTTTATCTTTTACCCAAACTGTATTTCTTTCCACCAGTATAGATCATCCTTCAATTTCAGATCAAACCAAAGTTAACTCTATTCTATCTAGGTCTGTGCCCCATACCTGAAAGTTGATCAACTAGCTTACACATTCTTAGCAGACCACCACCTCCCAGCTCACCTTCTTAACTGCCACCCTTGCCAATAATCATTTTTTTGATCTTTACTAAACATTACATTAAATTTTATATAGTAGAAATAAAACAAGTACCAAGCATAGTACTCCAGGCCATTCCTAAAACATTTAGGTTAACTAATTATTTAGGTTAGGTTAGGTTCAGTTAACCTAAATGCAACAGATGCATTTGTAAAAATGGTGATATTCAGGAATCATTCCAGAACAACTAAGTAAGATTTTCTGGGGAGAAGTGATAACAAGATCAACTGACTCAATACTTTCACAATTTAGAAAAAAAGAAAAAAATATGTAAGAGGAGGAGGAAAGAAAGAAAAGGTAGGAAGTATGATTTAGAGATTCTAGTTTCAGAATCTAATGACAAATGATGGAAACAAATAGCCACCTTAAAAATAAAGCCACACATTACTCTTGCTTAACTATCAACACTACCAAATTTCCAAGTCTTTCTACAAATACTCTGAGGGGTAGGCAGATTCAGACATCCTTCTTTCTATTCAAGGCAAGGAAAATAGTAAAAAGAGCTGACCTGGAACAGTGAAAATTTGAGGGGCAGGGAGATAGACTTTTAGTTCTTTGCCAGAGAGCAATACTTCCACCCACCATAAAGATAGAATCTGCTAGTCCTTTGATGCAAACCAAGTCAACTGCATGTTCTCTGAGATGTAATCCATTTCAGACACAGAAAGTCAGTGCTGATTCAAAAAACACCTTAGGAAAACTGACCTTGAATGCTATTGGCCTTCACAAGGTGGGCACAGTCCATCAGCACTTCTTTTGGAATGTCTTCTATTTTCTCTCCCTGAAACACAAAAGTAATCAAACGGTCCACTCCCTTGCTGTTGACACATACCATAGCACTTACAACAGTATTTCCGCCTTGCTTGCTAGGTATGCGTTTATTTCATGTAGGAGCTCTTTAATTACATTACTGAACAATGAAAAGCAAAGTAAATTTACTATGTCCATCATGGGAATATTTATTTAAATTTAAGAGAAGACAGTAAAGTGGAAAAAATAAATCATGATTATATTAAAACATTAACTGTAATTATGTCTGAGTAATATTGTTCTCTTCTTATTCTTACTTCTGGAGACTTATGGGAAAATGATGCCTATTTTTGACAACTCAAACTCTTGCTGGCTGAGTGAGGTCTCCACAACGTTCCTCTCAAACAGACAACTCAAGAGTTGTGGGTCTCAAATACCTGGTGGGTTTTCTACCCTCAAACATAATTAGGAACAAAGCTTCTGTGCTACAGCTTAGCCAATCACTGTGAGGGAGAATTAACACCCACATCAACCCTTTTTCTCTACAAAACCTGTATTGAAGAACAATTCAAGAAAGCAAAAATATGTCAGAGGTAAGAGTAAATGCGCATCAATTCAGGACCAGCTCTTATTTGGTATGAGATTAAAGAAACACCCATTGAGAATGAATGTTCCACTTAACTAAATATCGAGATAAATTAAGCTTATTACGTTATGTTTCTCAAACTTTCATTTTCTTTTTTTGTCCTAGGGATAGAATCAGAGGTGCTTTACCAAAAAGTTACCTCCCCAGTCCTTTTTATCTTGAGACAAGGTCTCTTACTAAGTTGCCCAGGTTGGCCTAGAACTTGCAATCCTAAATTGCTAGGATTACAGGTGAGACATCATGCCTGGCAATTTTTTTTTTCCGTTTTAATTGTTTTAAATGGAAACTTTTTAAATACATAAATTTTGACCCAAAGTCAGTCTGATTTTGTCACTACTTTCAAGTCACATCATTCCATTTCAAGACCATTTAAATAGAGGATTCTGAAATGATATCTTAGTAACACAGTATCTTCATTATGAATATTGATCATTATACTGGGTTATAATAAATGATTAAATACATAGAAGTTGACTTCATAGTAAATAAAGTCAAATGATTTTTTAAAAAACACTGTCATTTTGAATGTTCACTATGTTCCAGGTACAGTAAATAGTCCTATGAAATAGATGGAATATCCTTACCCTGCCAATGAAGTTGTGAAGTTAAGTAGCAAGGCCAAGGTCCATCATGTCTGGTAGGTGATGGAGCTGAGAGATGAATCCAGGTTTAAAGCCATGCTCTGAAAATGAACCCCATGCTTGGGCTGCTTATGGAGTTCTAGCAGTATCTAGCAGCATGATGTCAAGCTATGTCCCAGTATGTCTTCATACTATCTGTGGCTGTCATTATTCCTAAAGTTATCTCCTATCCTTATTTTGCTACTTCCAGTATAAAATGAGCAAAGAGAAAAAAAGAAAAAAAAATCATCCAGCTTAGTACTGTGCATAAAATCAGAGGAAGCAAAGTGTCCAAGGTACTTTCAATAAATGAAGACCAGAATTTTAATGGTAGGTTTTGTGCCATCAGTTAATGGGATAAGAAACCTCTAGATAGGTGAGCTTTTTCTGTGGGTTTCAAAATCAAAGGAGACTATAAAAGAGCACTGCTGAATAGCCCTAATCGTCATTCAAGGTGTGGCCTGAATTCAATTAAATTCAACAACAACAAAAAAATGAATACATATAGTGCTTAGCACATGCCATGAAACATTCTAAGTGCTTTAAGATAGGCTGGGCCATTTAGTCCACACATTGACCCAACAGGATAGGTAGTTGGCCCCTCCACAAAGGAGGAAACAAGTAGTCAAGTAATGTACTCAGTCACAAGGTTAGTAAGCTGTGGAGCCAGTATTCAAATCCAGCATTTTAGCTCCAGCTGAGTTGCACTCACTTTGCCTTGTGCATTTCCAACACATACTTGGTACCTACCAAGTACTAGGGACTAATCTGTTTATTGCAGGAAATCAACTAAGTAAAAGTCCCTCAGGGAACATACACTTTCCAACTGAGCACATTATGTGCTTCTAAAAGAAATTGAAATTGAACCTCAATTCAAACAAGAAAGAACTGATGGTAATGTGGATTCACCTAATTATTTCCATATGGAAACAGCAGAATCCAAAGGGGAAAAAATTATCTGTACCAATAAGAGACACAGTAACACCACACTTGATTCTTTCAAAATGTCAGTTTCAGAACACAAAGAATTACCTAGAATTCAGAAATTTGCTCCAGCATGAAGTTCACATTCCTCCTCTTTTCCTTTATAATACAGGCCTCAAAAACCTCAACAGGGGCTGGGGACATAGCTCAGTTGGTAGAGTGCTTGCCTTGCAAGCACAATAGCCTGGGTTCAATCCCCAGCACCGCAAAAACAAAAAACAAAAAACAACAACAAAAAAAATCTCAACAGTGCTAGGCACAGTGGTGAACACCTAGAATCCCAGTGACTCAGGAGGCCGAGGCAGGGGGATCGAGGCCAGCCTCAACAACTCAGTGAGACCCTAAGTAACTTAGAGAGACTCTCTTCTCAAAATAAATAAAAGAGGCTGGGATGTGGCTCAGTGGTTAAGTACCTGGGTTCAATGTCTGGTACCAATGAAAACCAAATCAAATCAAAACAAGAATCAACAGTACAAGTAAGACTGGGCACACAGTTTAACCCTGCTAGTAAATTCAAAAGTTAATACTGCAGCCAGCATGTACTTATTAAAATAGGGCTTATGTATACATGTATATATCTTGTTATTGCTGTTGTTGTAAAACCTGAAAAGTTTTTGAAAAAAACCTATGAATAGCAAACAGCATTTTAAACTAGTACAATACTCTGAGGGCCATCTAGTAAAAAGGGGTTTACTGAAATACATACATCTTTTGACCCAATAATTCCATTTCTAAAAATTACTCTAAGAAAATAATTCAGAAGAATAGAACGTGGTTCATGTGAAGGCATTTTTTATTAGGAATTCATAATGGTGACAAATTGTAAATAACCTATATTCTGATAAAGGTTTCATATTAATTGTGGCATATCATCAATGTCATGCAGCCAGTCAAAATAATAAATAAGAAAATAATACAGAAACATGAAAAGGTTCATAAGCTGTCACTTAAAAAGTAATACAATCAGCCAGGAGAAGCCAGGAAAGATGCAGACAGAGGAAAAAAGAGTAGGATGTCACATTACTGGAAGGGTGACATGAAAAAAGCAGCTTAATGTGTAACTTAGGAAAGTGATGTTGTGATGAAAACCAAAAGACAAAAAGACAAAACTACCAGCACACCAAGTACCCAAGCAGACTGCATTGTTTCTCATGGGGATATAGGTTAGCAATTCTGAAACTGTCTATGCATATACTGGAGTTGAATGAATTAGGTGGAGGGTGGATGGGAGGCCAGGCTTCTCACTGCTGCAGAGGGAAACTGTGGATAAACTGGCTAGAATGAGCCCAGGCTTAACAGATTAGTCACAGGCATCAGTATGAGCTCAGGTTTAGCTTAATATGGACGTGACGGAGAGACAGAAAAACAATGATAGCAGATGCAACGATAGCAGATGCATATACATACACGGGCTCACACACACGCGTACATTTCCTGGTTCTGTCAGTTGGGAGGGTCTAGAGAGCAATGACACTCTAGAAGCAACAGGCACACCCAGAGCCCAGATCTTCATTTAAAAATACCATTCACCAAGAAAAGGACCAAGGTTTCTTATAGAAATGGTCGACTCTACAGCTAGGGCAGGAATAACACAAGATGTGCCTGAAGCATCTCATGGGGACAAAAGATGAGGAAGTACTCAAAAAGGGGAACACAGGAGCTAAGCAGGCATATCATAAGCAACAGAGTAACACAGCTATAACCCAAAGTATAACAGAAACATGAGTCCTCACTGATGCAAATAAGTGGGGGAAGAGACAAATCTTCCTTCCAGAACTCCAAATAAAATATGAAGATGCTCTGTATTCTACAAAGTGAAACTTAATTCTATCCTCTGCCCCCCTGAGTAGGGGCTGCATTTAGTGCATTGCTTTCTAATAACCAAGTCTAGAAAGGGAGAGACAAGCAGCTTCACAATGGAGCAACCTGGCAGACACTACCTTGGCAGGTGACTGAGGCTTATAGCATAGTGGTAAGTTATGTCAGTGAGTGTACCCACTGATGTGATGTATTGAGCACAGCAATTCCTTCTGTGATTCTCTTACCCCCAAACCCATAAGCTAGTGATGAGAAAACATCAGATGAACTCAGATCAAGTGACATTCCACAGAATCCCTGATCAAACTGTCAGGATCATGAAAAACAGGTAACAAGTGGGAGAATATCACAAGCCAGAAGATAGGGCAGATGTGACTACTAAATGCAATGTGGTACCCTAGACTGGATCCTAGAAGATGAAAACAACATTAGTGGAAAAACTGATGAAGTTCCAATAAAGTTCAGAGTTTAGTTAATAGTAATGTATCAAGGTTGGTCTCTTAATTTTAACAAATGTACCTTGGTAATACAAGATGTTAATGATAAGGAAAACTCCATGTACTATATTCACAATTTTTCTATAAATCTATTATTCTAAAGTGAAAAGTTTATGAAAATGGGAACATACATACATAGGTGTATATGCATATACCCTGTGATTCAACTATTCAAAATATATAAAGACAAATTGGAAAAATAGCGGTACTAGATTACTAGGGGACATTAAATCTCCTTTCCTTTATATTATAAGGCAGGAAAATCACATGAGTCTGAGAAAAAAGGAACCACTGGAGCAGACAGAAAGTCTGGTGGTATCCAACTAATGGCCAACTGACAGCATGCAGAGGGGACACCCAACACACCTGAACTATCAGGACTAGGCAGTGCTTCTACCTGGGAAACATGTAGCATGGCTCCTTCATAGTCTCAGAAATCATTCAGAATTTTCCAGTAATTTTCTGGGTCATGGGGAAGGCCTCCCTTCATTTACTAATGTTTAGACTTTGGAACATATTTATATTTTCAAGCAACTTAACTGCAGAAAAAGAATAAAAAATAAGATATGATGCTCAACACTGAAGAAAAAGTAATGAATCCACGTTTAAATTCAGTTACCTTATGTAATCGAAGGTATACGTGAGCCGAAGACAGTTTGTCCACATGAAACCTACAAGGAATGAAAATCACTTTTAGCCAGAGGTGTGAGACAACCATTTCCTTGGTCACTTGCATTCAAAGCATTCCATTCCAAAAATGTATTAACTCAGGGCCTACCACATGCCATGGAGTGACGCCACTGTATGTGGTTAAGTGCCAATATGAGTAAGATAATCAATATTAAATGCCCCGAGAAAGGTGATTCTTCAAGTGATAAAAAGAGCTTTTTGTGATCAAAGTCTTTGCAGAAGAAATAAGATTTGCCCGGTCCCTGACTGAAGCACACACAGGACTAAGAGGAAAAACAGAAAAAGAAATTTCAGGTGAGAAGAGAAGGGAATGAAAGAAGTCAGACACCAATGTTGCCAGCCTAGGAGATCTGCAGGACCACAGACAGGAGCAGTTTGAAGCTGAGAGCAGCTTGGAGCATTCGGAATGTCAAACAATGGCAAAACAACCACAAGCGAAGTGTCAAGTACAGATTTGGGAAATTAGGTAAGGTCTAAAGTTAGTAAGCTCAGACTAACAATTTATCCAGTCCTACAGTCTGACAATGACACTAATACATGTCTTCAGGATGAATACTGTCTTTATGGCATTGTCCTAAAAACATACTCTAACCCCTAATGTCACAAATCTAATGTCAAAAATCTCCTTTCATAAGGTCTATAATCCATCAATTTAATTAAATTCTTTGAAACAGACATGACATTTTGGGATACTGTATTTTTCAAGTTTACAAGTCAACAAAGTCAATTCTCTCTTTACAACACCCAGAGATGCCTACAGAGTCCTAATATCAAACAATGAACAAGGTAATGCACAACTGACATTTTGTGATTCTGTTAAACTTTAGTCCTTACTTTTCCAGACTAAGTGTTCAATAAAATCTAAGGAGAGCCGGGCATGGTGGCGCATGCCTGTAATCCAAGCGACTTGGGAGGCTGAGTCAGAAGGCTGAGTCAGGAGGATTGCGAGTTCAAAGCCAGCCTCAGCAACTTAGCGAGGCCCTAAGCAACTCAGTGAGACCCTGTCTCTAAATAAAATACAAATAGGGCTGGGGATGTGGCTCAGTGGCCGAGTGTCCCTGAGTTCAATCCCTGGTTCAAAAAAAAAAAAAAAAAAAAAAAAATCTAAGGAGATACCATGAAATCCCATTTTATGTTTTGCTAGACATTTTCTTAACATCAATGTATTTTTTAAGATGTAAAAATGTAAAAATGGTCACATACATTCACACTCAGCACAAGGTAAAGACTAGTCTAATTCAACTTAGAGATTAAGACTGTTTTCAATGCTCTCTTCAAAGAGGTTAAACATTTTGTTATTTTTAGATAATTAATAATATTAAGCATTTCTGGCAGTCTACATTGACTCTAGGTTTTATTCTCATCATTACTAACAGCAGAAATGGATATTATATCATATTTGATTCACATTTCTCCACATTGTTCATTTACTCATTTGTATTCCCATGACAGAACTATATTAATTATTACCTAAAGGGTATTTTCCATCCAAAAAACAATAAATGTCCTTTTGTTTTGTTTCGTTTACAAATCTAGACATCATATACCTCCTTGTCTTCTCTCAGAATCTTAGGAAAATCTGTGCTACCAACCAAATTCAACTGAGAAACACCTTCTCCCATTCCAACAGTCAATAGCTTTTAAGCCAGTTCTCTATTAACAATTCCTTCCTACAGACTCAGAACAATTAGATTGTTTTCTGATTTTTTCTTCAATGTCTCTGATGTGAAAAATTTTCTCAAAAGAAATACCCAAATAATTCAATATATAATCAATAAGTTCATACATAATAGTCAAAGTACCAAAACACACACATATATACCAATTACACCAATACATACCAATTTCAGGTTTTACACAGGAGGTAAACTGCTATAAAGGGTGGGGGAGTAGACAGAACTTTGGGGCTTTGATGAAATGTTGAAAAAAATTTTGAGCAAGTTTTCTTTAAAAATCCTTCCCAAATGCTCAATGCAAATTTTAATTATGCCCACTAGTTCCTCTTTTTATCTTCCCATCCCTGATTATTCCTGTTACCCTTTACCAAATAGAAAAATTTCACTGAAAGAGCATCAATAACCCAAGGGAGCATAGATACAAAGTCCCACAAGTGGAGACACTAAATTCCTTAGAGCGAGGTCTGTGAAAACCCTACTCATCAGGCACTCCGGTGATAGTAAATGCACATTATTTCTATTTTCCTCATTTAAAAATTAATCTAGTCCCATTCTCAATCCTAGGAAAATTCTTTGCTTAAAGGAACCTCAGGTAGTTTTCTGGGATAGATTTAGATATTGACAACCCAAATATTTCAAAGTGAACCAGCTTTAAAATCTTCCCTGGAACGCAGAACAACACAGAACCATTCATGGCACTCCTTGGAAGACTGCCAGGCTGACAGAACACAGACGGGAACGAGTCTGGAGGTTGCATATTCCAGCTCACATCAGTTCTCAAATAACTTATGAAAATAAAAGTCGATCATGTCTAACCAAAGTCACTAATCTCAAGACTATTAAAGAGGGTCAAAACAGGACTCTATAGACACCAATTTGATACACGCAAACCTTAATGAAATTAAAAACTCAGTCATAATTTATTGGATGTCAGCTGTAAATTAGAAATTTCTCTTCCACTTATTTAATTTTAAAAAATGGTAAAAATGATGTGAAATGACTTTTATGCTGCATATGAATGTGAACCTATTTTATGCTGGTATTTTTGTCTCAGGTTGATATGCTAAAAATGTACAGCAGGTAAGCTACAGAATAGGCACATTCTTATCTTCCTTGAGAGAGTCTGGGTATCTTTGAGCTTTAAGGACAACAGAAACTATTCCAGCTGGGAGTGACAGAAGCTCAGAGTGGAAATAACAAGAAACTGGCTGTTGTGCAGAAACATCTGGGGTGAATCACTTCTAGAAGGGTAGAGACCTAGTCAATAGGAAGTCAACAAATATTTATCAAACATCTACTATATGTCAGGACCTATGCTCTGTACTGGGGCACAGTAGTTAACAAAGCAGGTGGATCACTGTCCTCATGGCACTCATAGTCTAGGGTCTTTGAAGGTAGGCAACACTCAACCTAAATTCTCAGCAGTGTGAACCACCCACTTGAGGTAAGGGGGCACTAAGCAGAGTCTAACCTGCTGACACATCTGAGTTCAGATGACAGTACATTGTGCTGGGATGATTTTTCTTTTCTTTTCTTTTAAATTTTTGTTTTTAATAATGGGAACAACAACAACAACAACAACAACAAAAAACCCCGCAGCTTCTGGAAGAGCCTTTTGTTCTTGCTTGTCTTATACCTCTCTTCAAACTTAATCTTGGCCTCCCAATGAGCCTTATGTTTAAGAGCAGGGTCTCTGAAGACATCCTTGTTGACAAGAGTTTTGCCCAAGGGAATATCCACTGAGTACCTCGTGGGCATGAGATGATTGCAGTTATAAACTTTCACAAAAGACTTGATCTTTGACCTTTTGGCGATTTTCTTCTTGCCCATGGCAGCTGTCACTGCATGGGGATAACAGTCAATTCCAGCCACCAGAGCATGGCTGTAGGGACAGTCTGATGTGCCATCATCAATGTCCTTCACAATGACAGCTTTGTGTCTGGAGTAGCGTCCGGCCAGGACCAATACCATCTTCCTGGGTTTCATGAACTTGCCCATTTCAACAGCAAACAGCCCAGCCTACAGCAGAAAGCTGGATTTTTCTTCTAAGACTTCAAAATTTCTCATGTTTTTCGCACCTCTTGGATCCTTGGTGTGGATGTTACAGAAAGTAGACATACAGAAGGACATGTCCACTGTAGACATGAACTAGTCTCTTCATGAAGCCAGAGAGGAGATCCCTTAGGGAGCCCCTACACGGGCTGGGGGTCTGAGCATAGCCACATCTGGGAGTAGCTTGAGTTAGACTCTGTGCAATATTTCTGCTGTTAAATACTCAATGCTACATAACTTACTAAAAATTCAGCCAGGCATGGTGGTGCTGTAATCACAGAGGCTTGGGAGGCTGAGGCAGAAGGATTACGGCCTCAGCAATTTAGTAAGGCCTAAGTAACTTAGCAAGACCCTGTCTCAAAATAAAACATAGAAAAGGCAGGGGATGTGGCTCAGTAGTTAAGTATCCCTGAGTTTAACCAACCCCCCCCCAAAAAAAATCAATCACTCTTATAAAACATAGCTACTACCTAAACACTATCACTTTAGGGAATTAAATGAAGAATCTAGCTCACATTTACAGAAAAGGGGTCTGGAGAGAGCTGTAGCAATGGTCTGGGGGAAGAAAGAACCAACCAGAAGCCAAGAGAGTGGCACCCTGAGGGAAGAAGCAATAATTTTGAACTGAGTTGGGCTAGTCACAACCAGGACAGACTTGTTGAGTTCATCTTAACTTTGATTTCCTCATCTGAAAAATGGGTGTAATAGCAATACTTATTTCACAATACTGCTGAGAAATGAAATGTATTAATAGAGGTAAACACTTCACAGTATTTAGCATAAAATTAAGGGCTTAAAAAATGTCTATTATTATTATCATATCAAAGTAAACAGGATCTGAGAACTTATCTTTAGGGCTAACATTTGGTAGGTGTTATATACTGGGGTTACCCCTCTAAACAGGCACGAGTAGGCTCTAAGACAGAGAAATTATGAGAGTCAAAGTGAGTGGTGGAAGCTGAAGATGGAAAAGGAAAGCAACTGGGTGGGAGAATGTCAGGGGACAGAAGGAGAGAGCACCAGGAGCCTGTGTACTCCTCAGAAGGCCTAGGTCTAAGTGGAAGAAAAACTACACATAGGATTCTAACAGAGAAAGAGAAAATTCAGCTAAAATGAAGGAGTCCTTTTGCTCATTTTTATTGTTGTGCTTTTTTTTTTGGACTAGGTTTGGTGAGCAGCAAAATGAATGATCTTGGAGAGAAGCTAAGAAAGTACACATTATTTAGACAGTTTCCACAAATTATTTTAGAAAGAAGGGGTAGGGGTAAATCAAAACAGTTAAATCATCAGGGAGTTTAGAGGACAAAGGCCACACCTAAGAAAATAAATGACAATCCATAAAGCAGAATAAAATTGTTACTCACCAAATATCTTCAGGCCAGCCATACTTTATCAGATCTTCATCTACAGTAAGATACAAGAGAACACAGAAAAGTTGAGAAAAATCTGTCAAATGAAGATATGCCAGGGTTGATAAAGTAGGAAGGGAAGAAATGCCAATCACCCACACAACTTTTTCTCCCTCTTAATGGAGAAAAGAGTAATTCAGAAATGCTTTAAGCTTGAAAATGCAAAAAATAAAAAAAGTTTTTACAACTGGAGAATATAAACTGCATAATTTTTAGTACTTCTAATCCAAAGCTCAAAGATTTTTCTATTAGAAGATAACGAAAGTAACACTGGGAAATCAGAGCAGCTGAGAATTTAGATGGCACTCTTGAAAACCGATTCACTATAATAATACTTACAGCTTTCCTAAAACTTCAAAGACCTGATTGCATTTTAAGAAATATAACTGCTTTTAAGAAAACATAACTTAATCATATATAGAAAATCAGTAATAAAACACCAGAAGTGTAAAAGGAAAATAAAAATCATCTGAAGTATGCAACATGTAGAAATAAAATACAACAGGAAAACGTGAAAGGGTGAAAAGTATTTGTTTTAGGTGGGGGTTGGAACATGGCTTTTGGACTTACAGGTGGGGAGCTGACATTTTGCTTTTTGCTTGTTTGATTAGAAGCAACAATAAATATTTATTATTTTAGTTCAATTTTCTGCAATGCATAAGAATACAGATAAATGAAGAGAACATGAAAATAAAAAGAAACTGAAATACAAATAAAGGAATGAGAAGCTGATATTTTTATCACTAACATTCTATTACTATTTTGACTTTTAAAATTAAATATGTGGTAGATAAAGAAATAAGATTCTAAGAACTTCTTAGGAAACAACCACTACAGAAAGGTTATGTCAGTATTTACTTCTAATAGCCATATTGATAATTAGGAATAACTGTGTTTCATACATAAATATTTAAATACTAAATAACAATTTAAAAATTATACAGTAAACAAAATGGTTCAGATGTGATGATTTAAAAGAGTAGGGTGTAAATCTTGGATGAAGGCACTCTAGCTAGCAACTGCTGACACAATGAGTCCTCCAGGTTTTCTAACAGCTTAAGTGGAAAGTTGAACAAATAGCCAACAGGCAATAGAAAAAGCAAAGCAAGTACAGGAACCCAGTGTGCCTCAGTATGCAACATGTGGCTCCCTCATGACACCTGCTGGCTGTGAAAGGACGGACCTGGGAGCTGTTCATGGAAGTACATCTTTCCATTACAGTTCATTTATACTCTCTCCAGTTCTTTGGTCTGAAATCCTCAGGAATATTAGAAATAAGTGTGATGTACTGGGAATGCTGACAACAGAGGCTTTGAAAATGCTGCACCTCTCTCACAAGGAAGACTGGGAAAGCTGACACCTCCAAATGACTCAAAGATTCCTCAGGAGAAAATGTTCTGTGTATGCACACAATAATGATGGCAAAATGCCATTATAAAGGGCTCTAGATATCATCCAGATTTACATCTGTTGACATAAATTCTACGTATAGCTGTATTTCTACTGCAGCCACTCAAATGATTCCACAGTGTAGCCCCCACCCCCTCCTCCACAAAGCTTTCTCAGCTCCCAGGGGCCCCAACCACACTTAACATCTCGGACCTCTCTACTTACACAGCACATGCTATTAGTACGACTTCATATTGCCCAATTTTTTTGGGGGGGGGTGACTATTATGAATATTTACTAAGTAGTTATTATGCTTTATATTCTATTTATTCTTGCTCTCTCTTTATTTTTTTAATGGGTATTGGGGATGGTATCTGGGGAACTCTGTCAATAAGCTACACCCACAGCCCTTCTTATTTTTTATCTTTATGTATTTATTTATTTTGTCCTCACCTTTAAAAATCAATTTTATTTTTTAGAGGAGTTTTAGGTTAACCGCAAATTGACTCATGCTTTTTTTTTTCAAATATCTTCATTTATTTGGTATTTTTTTTCTAATTGTGATGCCAAGGATCAAATCTAGTGCCTTATATGTGCTAGGCAAGCACTCTACCGCTGAGCCACAACCCTAGCCCCAACACATACTTTTTGAGATCACCTGAATACTATAAGAGCACAGACCAAATCTTCAGACATCTCACACAGGGTGGCATGTGGCCCCTCACAGAGAAGCCCCAGTGAACAGTAAACTAACACAGAAGGGAAAAAGACAGGAAGGGCATGTCCCTAGCACAGCTGCCTGAGGTCAATCCACCTGTGTAAAATAGATACAGGGCAGGCCTTCACTGTAAGAAATGCGTAAAGCCATGCCCACCAGAGCTGCACAGTGCAAAAACTGCACAACCTATGTAGCTGCTTGGCTGTAGGTGTTTCTCAGTTACCCCAGCCTCAGGTTTCCAACTCTGATGTGATAGAAAGAAAAGTCGATTTGGTCAGTAAATCTGCATTCTTACCTTTATAGTCAGCCATGACTTCTTAATGCATTAACTCTTATTATCGTGTTAATGTAAAACAGGGAGGAAGCATCCCTCCTCTACTACATCAGGAGGACACCAGAAGAATGAGTCGAAGTTACCTATGCCAATGTATGGGTTACTAGATTACACTCTGGATTGTTTCACCATTGCGTCACCTTCAAAGTCAATGCCTTAAATCCATTACAAGAAAAAACTGTTCCAAAATGTGCTATTTTATTTTGCTTTGGGTTTTCTCTTCTTCAAAATGTGACAGTCTTGCTTGCACCAATTATGCCTTTAGGTAACTGTTGTGGATCTTATTTATTTTATTACTGTCAAATGCCTCATAATGAAGAATGGACATGTGCCTCTCTTTTTTTGTGTGTGAGGATGGGGGAGGTACCAGGGATTAAACTCAGAGGCACTCAACCACTGAACATCATCCCTAGCTCTATTTTGTATTTTATTTAGACAGGGTCTCACTGAGTTGCTTAGCACCTCACTATTGCTGAGGCTGACTCTGAACTCTTGATCCTCCTGACTCAGCCTCCCAAGCCACTGGGATTGCTAGCCTATGCCTGGCCATGTTCCTCTCTTAAGGTACATGAAGTATCAAGTTTAAGCTTGTCAATTTCAAACTACACCTAGAACAGACATTGGTGTAGTTTAAAAAAGGGAAAGGAAAATAAAATAAGCAAGAAGCACATGAAGACTAAAAACAGGTAACTGAAAGCCAGCTCTTGACTACTAAAGCAGAGTCATCCAGCCCAGGAAGGCAGTTCTGTGGTAGACTGAAAGAGACCTGGGGAACTACAGATGCTCCAGTGGTACCAACTGCCAATTCCTGAGTGCCCAGTGTTGCTATGACTCAGAACTTCACACGGTCTTCACACAGTGGCCAGCCTTAGCACCACTGCAAGCTGGCTACCAGACCATGAGCCTCTTCTTACATCTAAGAATTCTGAGGTTCAAGGAGGTTGAGTAATGACAGCTAGTTTGTTAAAGAGCTGAGATTTTACCCTAGATTGGCCTGACTTCAAAGCTGTCTTTTCCAAAATATCACAGCATCCCAGGAGGAAAGCAGTTGTACTTTCCAAGCTTAAGGCAGACCACTGCTCTTTCCTCCAGGTTCTTTGCTGTGGTCTCGCTTCCCTCACCTTGATGTTAAGCACACGGAGAACCAGTGCTATAAACTCTCGCTCTTCTGATCATCAATTAATTCAGCTGAGCACAGTGGTGCACACCTGTAAATTCCAGCAGCTCGGATGGCCGAGGCAGGAGGATTCCAAGTTCAAAGCCAGCCTCAGCAATTTAGCAAAGTCCTATGCAACTCAGCGAGTTCCTGTCTCTAAATAAAAAATTTAAAAGGCCTGGGGATGTGGCTTAGTGGTTAGGCATCCCTGGGTTCAATCCCTGGTACCAAAAAGAAAGGAAGAAAGCTCCACTTAGTGCTGGGGGCTTAGCTCAGGGTAGTGTGTGCTTGTGTGCTCAGCATGCATGAGGCTCTGGGTTCCATACCCAGCACAACCAAAAAAACAAGAACAAAACAAACAAAAACACCAAAACTCAACTTCTCTTTGGTCTCTCACTCTCTTGTGAAGACAAAAAGGCTATCCCCGAAAGCAATGTTTTTCTTTCAAACTTCAGCTTAGATTCATTAGTGGGCCAAAAAATGAATTTACTAGGTTGAGACTAGCATTTTAAAAATGAAATAAAACAGAAACAGAAAGTAGAGGGCTGGGCTTGGTCTGCAGATCAGTGGCAGAACACCTGCTTAGTACATGCAAAGGAGCTGGGTTCCATCACCATCACCAAAAAAGAAAAAAGAAAGAAAATAGAGGACATAGCAAATAGTAAATAGTACAGGTATTTTCCATATATTTTTGTCCTAGTTAAAGGAATGTGTACATCAAGATAAAATGTACTTCATACTGAGGAAAGTGGTCAATAAAGTTCAGATAAACTGTCAGCATTTCATGATTGAGAACGAACATCTTCAACCAACAGATAAGTTTCTATGAATCTTAAAAGCTGTTTTTTAAAAAAAAGACAAAAAATGCTCTCCTCAAAGTCTAAACCACAAAAGTTTTTCATTTGATCTCAGTACGTTAAGATGATTCATGTTACTCTAAGCCAAATGACACCAAGTTTATAATCAGCAATACAGACTAATCATTTCAAGTATTATGTAATTAAATTCTAGGAGGAGTTCCTTATAATGGGTGCGATTAGTTCTCAAAAGCTGACTTATCAAAGTAGTTGAAAACTCATACCCTGTGCAACCTAAAGAAAGTTGATCTCAGAAGCAGAGGTCACCAGAAACTGGGTAAGACAGGACAGGTCAGTCAACAGGTACAATGTGACAGGAGGAATAAGTCCTGGTGTTCTACTGCACAGTAGGTTGAATACAGTTCACCTACTGAAGCAATGTGTACTTCAAAATAACTAGAAAAGAAGATTTTGAATGTTCTCATTCACTATAAAGAAATGACAAATATGTGAAGTGATGGATGTGAGGTGATGGATATGCTACGTACCCCTATTTGATCATTACACAATGTACACATGTATTGAAACATAACACTGTGCCCCATAAATATGAACAATTATTATGTCAATTTAAATTTATGAAATTAACTAAAATTAAAAAAGGAAACTCATCCAATAAATGGGGAAGGGACAACACTTACCTGCTGGAAATTTCAAAATCAAATGCTTTTGAAAACTTACTTTCATATTTATCCTTTCCCATGTAAATAGTGTAAGCAGATGAATTAACTACGACAAAACAAAAATTTTTAAAAATTAGATAATTTTATCATCAAACACCTGTTTCATGGGAAAAAGAAGTGACAAATGCGTATATCAGGGGTTGGCAAACCACGGCCCATGAATCAAATCTGGCCCACCACCCATCTTTGCATAGCCCTCCAGCTAAGAAAGACATTTTTAAAGGGCAGATTAAAAGGAAAACAAAGATTAAGCTCTAGAAACTGTATATGGCTCATAGAACCTAAAATATTTACTATCTGACCCCCAAAGAAAAAGGTTATCAATTATTACTAAATGTCACTTCTAAACAACATGGTTCAATGGCAATTTCCTGTTCAGTCCCCTATCTTTCTTTGCCTTCCTCAAGTGTTAAAAAATAAAAACAAACTACACCACAATCATTTAAGATAGCTTCCTATACCTGGCCAACTTTTATTAGCATAATATTATTGGGCAAATACTGGTTACATTTCAAGTGTGCTACAAATTCTAATAGGCTCCCTATTCAGGAGAAGTATGACTTCTTCAAAATCAGTCACTCCATTTAACTGTACGTTAGAGTCACCCAAATATGTCCCAGTTATGCCTCAGACAAACCAACTCCCAGGACCAGGGCAGGGTGCTGGCAAGTCTTTTTGAAAAGACTTCCAAGTGGATCTTAATATGAAGTCGGGGTTAAAAACATTATCCTAAATAAAACAGAATATTCTGGGTAAGTTTAAGAATGACATTTTCCTTACTGAAGTAATGTGTTTTCATCTGGGCATCCTTGATCAGGAATAAAACAAGTGAAGTTTCCTGTTGAAATTGCAACTGGATGCTGGATTTCTAAAATTATTTGACCCCACTGGATCTAAACCTGTAAAGTAGTATTTAGTCTACAAAGCTTGAGAGACAGGTGCAGGGTTGGGCTGGATAATTCAGAGAACAGAACACACACATGTAAGCCTATAAGGCTAGGAAGCAATACTTTTTCATATAAATCCTATATCAGGAATTGCTTATACTTTGAGTTAAGTATAACTTGAGTTAAGTATAACACCAAGCAATGATGTTCATGATACAAACTAAGAGCAATTAGCAGAGACTGCTTAAATATACAACAGAATGCCCGTTAAAATGACCTTTAGAGAAGAAATGAAGGGGCAGAATAGTACTTCTGTGAATCTAGATATGATTCAATTTATAAAAAAAAAAATACATACATCATGGTGTCCATGAATACGTGTTTACAAATATATTTTATATACACATATTGCTTATATGTATGACTATATATAGGTTAATAGTAGTTACTTTGGGTAGCTTGCTTACAAAGTATACAGATGGCTTTTGGAGTTGGAACAATTACAAACAAAAAAAATAAAAGTTGAAACTTAGGCCAAGCTAAGTTAGAAACAACAGAATGACAGAGGAATGTCCTGATTATTCACCTATTAAATGAGGTGATTAGGGATATGACTGCAACAAATTCACACTACACAGCATTCTACAAAATAATTTTTCTACAAATTCTACAAAATAATTCTTTAATTCAAAATTTAAGGACTAACGGGCCACAGACTACCTACACTTGGCAGGACCATGGAAATACAGTAAGAAAAGTACCTCATCATTCCATTATAAAAGAACACACAAAGAATAAAAATCACAAAGACTCTGACCAAAGATACCACTGTTAGAAAGGAAAAATTTTTAAAAAATCTTTCTATAGGAATCTCCCATTTTTATGCAATTAACCTTTAGATGGTTGAAAATTTTAGCTTATCCACACCAGTTCATTTCTATTCTGTATGTTCAAGTTTTTCTTTCTGTATTGCCAATATGTAAAGTTTTACTACAATTTTCCCAGAAAAGTTATTTTCACATTAACTTGGCAATTTTTAAAGATCTGCTACACAGCTGTAATTTTATTAGAATTAGGCCAAATATTTTTCCAACAGGAAGCAATTTTGACCTTAAAATGTCACTGACAAAACAGGGTCCACAAATTTGCCAAAGTACACTGTTCTACTAAGGGAACTTGTGCATGCATGTTTAGCACTTAAAGAATTTAGAATATTTTAAGGAAATAAAGCAGCTAGCATGAAAACATATTGGCAACCTTTATTCCCTGACTGTATTGTTTATTGCACTGAGGGTCCAGAATGGATGCCTACTGTGCTGGGGAGTCTCATGAGTGAAGAAGCTAAAAAAGTAGGAACTTATGAAACCTCAATCAGAAGATGAAAGTGCCCAGCAACCTATAAGACCAAATCTACAGAGCCAGAGAAATAGCTTATGGCAAGCATACTATGAAGTCTGAACTGTGAGAAAAGTAACAATGTGACAACATGATGGAATGGGAAGGACAGAGGTCTGGAGGTTATAACTTCCTTAGGATTCAATTTTTCTCATCTCTTAAAGTACCACCCTATCAGCCCACAAGAAAAAGGTAGTACTAATTTAAAGCTCACTTTTTAATTCATATGGGTGAGAAGCCTTTATATGTAAGCAATATGGGAAAGCTTTCAGTTGTTCCACCTACTATCAAAGACATGCATGATGACTGGGGTTGTGGCTCGGTGGTAGAGTGCTTGTCTAGCATGTGTGAGGCACTGGGTTCAATCCTCAGCAGCACATATAAATAAATGAATAAAATAAAGGTCCATCAACAACTAAAAAATAAAAAAAGACATGCATGAACTCAGACTGAAGAATGTAAATAATGTGGGAAAATCTTCACTCAATCCAGTCCTTTCACATGCTCAAAAGAATTCACACTGGAGAGGAACCCTGGATAAAGAATGTGGGACACTTCACTATCACAAGACTTTTTCAGCACTCCTGAGAATGCCAAGGGGAGAGAACTTATGTTAACAGGAAGCATGTGGGAAGCATCTAATCATGTCTATTCAATTCACAGACATAAAGGAACACACTATGGTGAGAAACCTTCAACAGAAGAGATATGCAAAAGTCTTCAGTTGGAACACATGTAAAAATGCACACTATATCCACTATATCAAAAACTCTGAGAAAGGTGTCAGGTGTAACAAGTAGTTTCAATATCTCCTGAAACTTCCTAAAGTAAGAAAATCATATTGAATGTAAGTAGTAGGAAGAGTCTGATACAAAGTAATTTGTGTAGAATAATTCAGAAAACAACCATCTTGAAAGAAATGTTTTATAAGTTATAAATATATATACTGTGTTTAGCAGTGGCTCATTCTTGAAGTACATCTCCAGAGAACACGTTTCCTCATTTTCACTCATGAAAAGAAACCTGCAAGTGGCTTAATTCTGTAGGTATTATTTAAACAAGAGTGAATGACTTTTATAGGTCATGTTTGCTTTACTCAAGGCAGGGAATAAAATTGGAATTGACCCCGAAAATAAAATAAAACTCACCTTTTACAAGTAAGCATGAGGGGTAGCAATAGAGTGCTATGAGTAAGTCATAAAATGTCATTAGTTTACTCAACAAACATTTATTGAGCACAATTATGAGTCAGGCACTATGCTGAGTCAGGTCCCTGTCCTCAGGGGGCTTACACTCTAGCTCAAAAGGATCACACTTAATACTGTATAACAAATGTGGTGCTAAAGGTACACTTGGGACGTTAAGGGTCCCAGAAGAGTTAGAGTAAACAATTCTGGTGTGGGACCTATGTTAGGAAAGGCATCTTGGAAAAGAAAAGTCAGAGCTATTTAATGGAGTAAGAGTTAAGGGGGGGGGGGGGTCATTCCAGACAGAAGGAACAACATGTGCAGGGAAACTCAATGCAGATGAACCATCGTAGCAAGCACCCTTCCCTGGCATGCCCCAAACGAATCAGAGGTATTGTGTCACTTTTCAAGACCCGCAACGTCACCCCTTGCCCAGTGAGTGGCTGTAGGACATTCCAGAGTCCGTCTACTGCTCCGCGCCGCGTCCCAGGCCCTTCCTGGAAGCGTCAGGTGCATTTCCTCTCATTGTTACTGACCGAGGTCTCCTTTCCCACTGTGAGTGACTGCCGGACTGCGGCCAGGCAGAGGCCACAGGGGCAGGGCAGGGACTCGGGGTGCAGAGGACGTGCGGGTGCCTCCGAACCTGCCCAATTCCAGGGAGGTCTCAGACTAAGGAGAGAACGCCTTCCGGACGC
The DNA here is from genome assembly GCA_020662805.1 of Glaucomys volans. Taxonomy (NCBI): domain Eukaryota; kingdom Metazoa; phylum Chordata; class Mammalia; order Rodentia; family Sciuridae; genus Glaucomys; species Glaucomys volans. The sequence continues at coordinate 383,712 of JAJEJO010002577.1, forward strand.
CCAGATGGCAAGGGCACACCCCTCCGCGCCCTCCAGGGGACGCCCGGGGAGGACAGGGCATCCGGAGAGACCCACGCTCAGGGGAACCTAAGGGGCGCGGGAAGGGGCGCCGCCGCCGAGGCGGCGCCACAGGACCAGATCCCAGCAAGCAGAGGCCTCCACAGCCAGCTGCCCGCAGGGACCCGCGAAGGCGCGCGCCCACTCACCGCTGCTGCTGGTGAAGTAGAACACCATGGTCCCGACGGCCGTGCGACCACCCCAGTGCCCAGCAGCAGGTCTCAAAGCCCGAGGCTCAGGACACCAGAAGCGCGGCGCCCGCCTGCTCCCCGGAACTTCTGCGCGCGCTTCCGGCGGACGTAAGGTCGCGTCATAACGCCGTCCTGTCGGCGCCATCTTTAATCCTGGCGCGGCGTCGGCGTGTTAGCGGGTTGCCAGTCACCTGAGGGTTGAGGAAGAGAGGAGGGAGCCAGAGAAATCTGTGGCTGGAATCTCTGTCGTCTTTAAAGTCGTGAAGGAAGAAGACTATTGGCAGATCTTATTTTCAGAGCCTGCATCCAGTGCGCAGTCGTGTCTACGGGAATATTTATGGATTTTTATCTGCCTCCCCTCGACCACTCTTGGGCGGCACGAAAGCAGAAACTGCCTTTTTCACAGCAAGGGGTCACTGTGCGGATCACACAGCTGGGGGCCTAAGGGGAGTTCGTTGCATTTTAAATGAACCCATATTCTTTCGCCAAACTTAAATTTCTGAATCTTCTGGTAGGCCCACCTGTGCGCTTCCTCGTGAAATCCAGATTTAGAAAAGACCTCTGTCAGTTTATTTGGAACTTCCTGGCCCCCGTCCTCAATGTTGGATCAGGTTCCTCATCCTCCAGTATCTCCCAGATGATCTCTGAACACCTAGGCCTGTCTAGAGCAAGCATCCTACTAGGGCAGTTGAACCACAATCCTCCCTACCCCTGATGTATCCTGTTAGTGATTTTCTATCCACTGACCTCCATCCTGCATATTGGCTACAAACTCACTTGCTCATAATGGATGCAGCCCATGCTGTATTTGGAATTGAGCTCAATCGCTCTGCCATGTGCATAATCCCTATCATAACTATCCTGAATAAATGCTTTAATAAACATAATTTAACAACTTTCTTGAACATAATCTTATTCTAGCTCCACCACTTGAAAGGTGCCTGGTGGGCATATTAAACTCTGTGCTTCATTTTCTTCATCTCCCAAATAAAGGTGATAATAGAGTAATTACCACTCGGGATATTTTGCTAGGGTTAAATAAGTTAATAGGCATCAAGGGTTTAGAATGCAGTGATCACTCAAATGAAATGTTGCTGATATTCATATTGCCTCCTGAGTTTTGGACTCAGACTATTCTGTGTTTAAATCTAAAGTCTGTCATCTATTACCTATGAGATTAGGCAAATCATAAACCTCTGAACCTCAGAGGTCCTCTTGCTGTAAGTGGAAATAATTATGTAAAGCACTCATAGAATTTATTTTTGATTAATTTTCTTCTCAAAAACCGAAAATTCTGAAAGGCACTGTTTTGGGCTGAGCTTCTTCACTGGGCCCCAAAAGATCAGACCAAACCAAAATGAAGTTACATGTGCTAAATGCCAAAGAAACTGAAGTTTTTAGGAAACAGATCTCAAAACACAGCAGTCTTTCCTGAAAACAGGAGATCCCAGTCTACCTGATTCTGCATAAGGAATGTTCCCTCTACTTTAACCCTTACAAAAAAAAAGAACTTGAGGTAACTGGTGTTCACCCGTATTTTCATCTTGATCTATGTCCTTGTTTCTACCTTTCAAATCCCATTATTCTGCTATTGCACAATGAGAGTTTTCACTCTATTTCGTAGGATGGGGGCTGCCCAATTCATGAATCATGAATAAAAGTCAACAAAATCCATAATTAAAATTCTTATACTTTTGTTTTTTTGACAGTTCTTCACATCACTTAACTACGTTTATTTGGAAGTAAAATTGTGCCAGAGAGTACCAGGAACTAGTGACACAAACATGCAATGAGTGTTATACAAACCTTCCTGTTTTCCAAAGCAAGAGCCTACCATGTTCCATAAATAGTAATTCTTTTCAGGCCTTCAGTTTTATTCTTTGTAAAATGGGAATGTTAATACATACCTCATAGATTGTGGTGAGGAGTAAGTGAAACAAAACATACAACATTTAAGAATGCTTGGGAAGTAGATATTTGTACCGATTGGACTTTGTAAATTGAACTTGAAGAATAAAATTGTGAAATAGGAACCTAAACTTTTACTAATTTTAAAAAGGGTGAAACTAATGATCAAACTTCAAATGTGAAAAATATGTGACTCGAAATCTTGGAGCGATTGCAAAAGCTACTTCCATTAAGGGACCCCAGAATTATTATTATTATTTTTTTTAACCTCGCGCCCAACGGGTGTAAAACTACAATTCCCACAATGCACCTCGCTGAGGCCCGAAAATGGAACGCCCCGTAGCCTCCAGGGATTGAGGGAGGCGTGGTTTCCCTGAGAGGAAAGCTCTTCGCCTCCCAAGGGCGGGAGAATCCTGGAGACAGCCTCCTTGGCGGGCGGGGCGAGGGCTAGTGAGCGACCAATCATCGAGCCCGTCCTGGCAGCGCTGAGCGGCGGCGAATCGGAACGCAGCGGCGGCTGCCGGGACGGGCGCGCGCTAATTTGAATGCGCTCCTGGAAGCACTGCCGGGCTGAGGAGAGGTCTGCGCACCGGGGCGCGGGCCACCACTGCGGGGTGGAGGCTGGAGGGGAGCCGGGAGCTCTGCGGCACACCGGGGTGAATGTCGAAGAGAGCTTTGCTCTGGGCTGGGCCGGGCGGGTTGGAGCGGGAGGGCCGCCGCTCTGCGCGCCGGCGGGCACCGGTTTCCCTCCGACGCCTGCGTTGTCGGTGGCGCCGCCGGGGCAGGACGCGGGGAGAGGCTCTCTCACCTTCCCTCGCCCGCCCCGGAGCGGCGCTCCTCGGAGCGCACCTGGACCTTCGTCCCACGGGCCTCGGTTCTTCTGTCCTCCAGCCCTGCAGTCTCGCAGTGTAATTTGGGGGTGCGCTACGCCTGTGCCGAGGGAGGGAGCCTCGCTGGGCAGCGTGAGCTCGGCTGCAGAGTGCGCGTCCAGGACTGCGGGGCGGGCATTCGTCCCCGGACGCGCGGGCGAGCTGGAGCCTCCCAGCTGGCACCCCCGAGGGGGTCGTGCCCCGCCCACCCCGCCCTCGGTGTGGGAGTCGAACCCGGGCCGCAGGGCCCCCGAGCCACACCTCCAGCCTCGTTAGATTTTTAGGAATCCGAGACAGGGTCTCACAAGTTTTGCTGAGCTCCTCGCTAATTTGCCCAGGCTGGCCTCCAACTTGAGAGCCTCTTGCTTTAGCCTCCCCAGTCCATGGGCCAGCTTCACCCATTTTCTTGCTGGGTTCTGATGAAAAACGACGGTCGGTCTCTGCCTTCATTGAACGCGTAGGCTGTTGAGATGGATAACAGGAAATGGGCTAAATGGACTATTGAAGGAGTAAACAGTGGGAGGGGTGGAAAGGGCAAGGTCAGGGAAGGCCTGGGGTGTTTGAATTTTAAGAATTAATCAGGTGAATTAAGGCGGAAAGTGCCATGAATTAGAGTATGAACTTTTTTACTTGGTAGGGTCATTTTCCAACTTGAAACATGATCTCTGTTTCCTACTGTGGTGTAATATTCTCTTTAAAATTCATGGTTGAAACCTTTGTTAAAGTAATTTGTCTTTTAAAATTCATGGTTTTATAGTAATTTGCCTTTGAAAAAATCTTCTTGTTGGCGTTTTCGAGATCATTACTTACCTGAAAATTTTTTCAGACTTTTGAAGTTTAATTTTGACAGTGATTGATATACGCATTTGATGAATTAGGTCACTAGAATTGACTTAATTGCTTTTAGGAATTCAGTTAAGATGGCAACTTTTACTCCAAGGAAGAGGAAGAAGCAGTCTCTGAACCGTGAAAGGTGAGTCTCATCCTATGCCTAGAAATTCTTAAAAAAGAAAAATCCGCTCTGTATTCTCCTATTCCCTAAAATTCTCATTCTTCTGTTAATGTGCCCCCTTTTGTTATAGTAGTATTTTATATTCTAATTCTAGTTTGGAAATACAGTGAACTTTTAAAATGAATTATTTAGTTCTTTTGGAGGAACTAGAAGAATATTGTTTTCAGTGGCTAAGATATACGTTAAATTTCCTTCAGCTGGAGATTGAACCCAGGGCCTTGTGCATGCAAGGCAAGCACTTTACCAACTGAGCTATATCCCCAGGTCTCCTTCTTTTCACTTCTAACTAATGTTTTGCACAGAGTAGAGGCTCATCTGTAAACTGCCAGAAAATCTGTGTGCAGTGATTCTTCTCCCCTTGTCTGTGGCTTTGCTTTCCAAGATTTTAGTTACCTGCAGTCAAGTGTTGTCTGAAAATATTAAATGGAAAAGGTGAGCACAGTGCAGTAAGATATTTTGAGGGAAAGACCATATTCACATAAGTTTTACTACCGTATATTGTTAAATTTGTTCTATTTTATTGTTAATCTCTTATTGTGCCTAATTTATACAATAAATTTTTTATAGGTATGTGTGTACACAAAAAAACATGGTATATACGGAATTCAGTACTATCTGCAGTTTCAGGCATCCACTGGGCAGCTTGGGTTGCATCTCCCTGTGTGTAGGGGGAAATACTGTACTTGGTACTTAACTGAATGCCATACCGAGATACAAATTACTCCCCACAGAAAATGCAAGGGATTACCTATTACAGAGAAATAATCATTTGGGGGGGACTCATAACAAATTAAGTAAAATATATGGACTATAATTTGTATATGGCCTAAACAGAGAAATTGATTTTAAAACACACACATATGTACATATATATCAAGGTTTCTTTAGAAACAAATTTGTTTTCATGAACGTTTGCGAGGATACTAGAATAGTTTGATAATTTTAGAATCCTACTGTTAATGTAATCGATACTCTGTACGATGGCTTAGAGGGATGTATTATTTTTGATATGACAATAGGTACAAGTTTGTTAGTTACCATAAATTTATTTAAGTTTTGAAGCAAAATAATGAATTTATCAATGGACTTTGTTTCTTTTCATAGCTTATTATCTTCCTCAAAGAAATTAATTATGGACTTTACTGAAAATCTGTTTCCATCACCTAATAAAAAGCACACTTGTCAAAACAGTGATAAAAATGAAGAAAAGCTATGTTTTTCTCAACAAGCCCATTTCATTTCAAGTCCACTCACGACAACTAAAAAAACTAGATTGCCATCTGCAAATCACAGCTCACCATTTGAATCTGCTGTATCCACTGTATCTTTTTACAATCAAGATAAGTGGTACCTTAATCCACTGGAGAGAAAGCTGATAAGAGAGAGTAGATCCACTTATCTAAAAACTAATAATGAAGATGAATCTTTTCCCAGAATGACAGAAAAAATGCAGGGGAAACCAGTCTCCACCAAGAAGAAAAACAAAAAAACACAGAAGAGTTTAACTGCTAAGTATCAACCAAGTTATAAGCATGTCAAGCCTATATCACGAAATTCTAAACATTCCAAGCAAAATCGGATGTCCTATAAGCCAGTTGTGGAAAAGGAAAATAATTGTTATTTACCTGAAAATAATCCAAATACTCCTCGGGTTCTAAGCCAAAAAATAAAACCACAAGTTACACTCCAGGGTGGAGCAGCATTTTTTGTTAGCAGAAAAAAACTTTCTCTTAGAAAATTGCCTCTGGAAAATAAGCCATCGCTGAAACTTACCCAAAATAAACCAGAAGTGTTTAAAGAGTCTCAGATAGAGAATATATGTGAAAGAAAAACTTTTGTGAAAAGTCAAGACCCAAAGTGCTTGTCACTAGAAAAGAAGTTGAATATGGAGCTGAGTGCAAAAAGTAAAGATGAAGAGGATTTAATAAAGGTAAAGAAAGCTAAATATATCACTTTAAAAACAGCTGACTTTTTAACAAAATTTGATTTTCTTTATAGTGTGGAAGGTCCCTCTGCTGTCCCAGTTGTGGAAGGTGAACCCAGAGGCACTATACCCCTGAGCCACATCTCCAGTCCCCAACCACCACCTTTTTTTGGTGGGGGGAACGGGCTCACTTAGTTGCAAAGTCCTAGCCTTGCTAAGTTGTTGAGGCTGGCCTTGAACTTGCGATCCTCCTGCCTTGGCCTCCTTGGTTGCTGGGTGGAAGACTGCTTTTTATGAAGCTAGATAGGATAAAGGATTTGGAGGCAGGGTAGAAAGATGAGCCTTCCTTTTTTTGCTTCAGGGAGTGTTTTCTAAAGTGCAAGCATGTTAGTTTTCTGTATTCATTCTAACTCGTTGTAGATGGAGTAGGTTATTCTAGAAATTTTAGAATACAGAAAGTATATTTTTAACAAGTAAACCTGGAAATGATCACTGTAGATTAATAGATGGGTTTTTGTTTATTTTACATGTACTGTGTTTTCACAGTTGCCATTTCATGCCTTTTCATTCAGCCTTGCTCATTTTAAGATAGGTGACAGATTTGTCCTGTCTCAGGAATATAGTGAGCAAAAAACAAAACATATAGGCACTAGGCCTTAAGGAAGCTGTCTCGCAGTTCAGGGCTTCCATGTCCACTGTGCCGCTACGCCCCTCTGAACCCTTGCGGCTGAAGAAATGGGAGTCTCTTACGATGTCCACACAGCGTGAGGCTCGGAGTGTCCCGCAATTCAGACCCATCATTTCTTCCCTAACCCACGTCTCATCATTGTCACCCCCACTGCGTCCTCTCAATTCAACATCAATTTTTACCTCCTTTTTTTTCTTTTTCTTTTTGCAGTGCTAGGGATTGAACCCAAGGCCCTGTGCTTGAAAGGCAAGCACTCTATCAATTGAGCTATATCCCCAGCCCCAATTTTTACCTCCTGTAGTGTCCTACATTTTAAACCTCAGTGGCAGAGATTATAACTTGGTAGCCTGTGGATCATCCAATCCAGCCCATGGATATTTGCTTGGACTACATAAATAAGATTTCATCCAACATTTTTTTAAGTACAACAAAACATTTGTGTAATTTCTCATTTCAATGTGACAATCATCTCTCACCTGCGTATCATACTGTTTGACAGCATATCATTTGACAGCATTTTTCATTTCCCTTCACTGTCAGTATATGCATTATATATTTAAATCAGTCCAGTTTTGATATCTTTACTTACCTGCTGCCCTTATAGGCATTTAAGTTTGTAGTCCCCACTGTAAAAGTTTCCTGTTATTTTGTCAAGTATATTGAGATGTTATTGCTGCCTAAGCTATGACAATCTCATTCCATTCATTCTTCATCCATCAATTCTTCCATCAGTTCTATTTCTGCAGCAAAACATCCCTGTGTTTTGATAGAGATTTTGGTTATATGGAGCTGTTAAGTTTATCAATATTCATTGAACTGTACACTTTGTACCTGTGCATTTCACTACATACGTTTGCCTCCATTTTTAAAAATCTCAGGGTACAGCTCAAGCTAAAAATCTCAATCCAGCAAAACAAAATGGAGTGCAGTTTCCTTATCCATCTCTGAGTTATTTTCTACAAAATTATGAAGCCTTCCTATGATGAACTGATAAAATTCATTTTCTTTTCCGGCTTCACTGTAAGGGACTAGGTATTCAGTTTTCAATATTCTGAGAAGCTAAACTTGTGTTTATCTTTAATTTGTACAACTGGGCTCTGTTGTCTCTTAAGAGTTCATTAAATAGCCACAGCTAGGATTTGAATCTTAAAGGGTGGAAGGATCTGCCCCGCCCCCATCTCACGATGGAGCCTAGAGAAGTGGCAAACTAACAGCTTTTCCACTTCTGCTGCGATATTAGGGTCTTGAGTAAGAGTTCTACTTTAATCAAGAGTACCCCCGTCCCCGAGTTATATGTTCCTAAGGCTCACCAAATTAGTATTAGTAAACTTTGACAGGCTTTTTTCTACTTTACCACATCTCTGCTACTATTCAAAAAGGGGGAACCTTTGTGGGAGAAACCCCTCCAGGGACTCCACAATGTTATTTTTCTTTCCTTGGCTGCTCATTTTTTAAAGTTAATAACACAACTTGTACTTTTCCAGTTTAGTGGCTTTTGGGGAACTTTTTTGTCATTTTACTAATTTTTTTCACTTTTTTATTATGGAAGTGACTTATGATTTTCATTCTGCATCTTCATCTGGGAGACTGGGAGTGGTGGCACCGCCAGTAATCCCAGTGGCTGAGGTAGGAGGATCAAAAGTTCAAAGGCCAGCCAGCCTCAGCAACTTACAGAGACCCTAAGTAATTCTGTACCTCCCCACCCCCCAAAAAAGATATCCATTTTTATCTGGGAGAATATTACTTTATTATTAAATTTTTTTTTTTTTTTTTTTGGTACTGGGGATTGAACCCAGGGGCACTCCACCACTGAGCCACATCCCCAGCCCTGTTTTGTATTTTATTTAGAGACAGGGTCTCACTGAGTTGCTTAGAGCCTTGCTAAGTTGCTGAGGCTGGCTTTGAACTCACGATCCTCCTGCCTCCATCTCCCAAGTTGCTGGGATTACAGACCTCCGCCACCACACCGGGCAATAATATATTTTTGACAAGGATGACAAATTACAATATGTATACTCTGACTTTTAGTTATTTGTTTTTTTGTGTGTGTGTGTGTGATGTTGGGCCTTGCATATGTTAGGAAAGGGTTATTCCCCTGAGCTGCAGTCCCAGCCCTGTACTTTGACTTTAAAAAGGTGATATATATTTAATGAATGAAGAAGAAATTTTCCAAAAGTAGTCTGAAAATTGAGGACTTAAAATCTCTTTATGCAGTGCAAGTCATAATGAACTAATTTGTTTTAGAAACATTTGTTGGGATCCATTCACTAAATAGAAAACAACTAAGAATTATAGATTTTCTTTTTTACTTGTTCATTACTTTCAGGATTCATCAGGTGAAGTAGTTTCTTCAAAGGAATATAAACTTGATGAAAATAAGCATTTTTCTTCAGAAGATTCTCTTGGTGAGAACAAGACAAGTAAGTAAGAGAAAATTTTTCAGATGAATTTATCTACTTGTATTAATGCTTCACTATATGTGTCATTATGAAATTCATATAAAATATTTTCTGGATTTTTTTTTTCCTAATGTGCCTCTTATTAGTATCTTTTTTTTTTTTTTTTTAAATCTCTGGTTTTATATTCTGTGGTCAGATAATGCAGTGTGTTTTGGAAAGCAGGAGACAAGAGGTACTAGGTTAAAACTATAGATTAAAAAAAATGAATACTTAAATGACTTGGTCAAATTATTTGAGCAATATACAGTGTAGAGTTCTCATACTAGAGTCATACCTAGTCTTCTACCCAAAATAGTAGGAATGAGTAAAACAAATGATTTGTGTTATTTGTAGTTGGGATCAAAGCCTTGTAAGCAGAACTCCCTAAGCCATGGGAATGACACTAAAATTGAGCATCGGAAATCCTTGGCTTTTGTCTAGGTCTAGTGCTTGTTCACTATGTGATCTGGGAAGAGATCTCAGGTGTTAATCTTGATTTTTAAGTTCCTCTTAGTTCTGAAACCTAGAGTGTTGTTGCTGAACTAAATAGTATTTACTAAGTTATAAGTACATAAAGAAGTTAATAATCATTTTACCAAATAAATTCTTGGTAATTTCTTCTCATTGGTTGTATCTATAGATTTGAAAAAATATGTATTGGCTATAAGAAGGAAATAAAAATAAAGTATAATCTGTAACAATATCCCTTAAAGGATTTAATGACATATAGAATAATTGTTCATTGTGATAATTCTGAGACATAAATTTAAAAATTTGTAGTATGCTAAATTTGTACTAAACAATAAGTATTTAGTAGAAGATCAGTGTTTCCCATTAATTGTACTCCTAGCATTAATAGAACCTATGACAGGAAAATAATGGCTTCTATTTATAATAGTTATACATTTTTCTTTTAAAATAAATTACTTGCAGTATATTATCTAAGTCAATTTAAAGACAAATTTTTAGTGAATAAAAATTATACAGATAGAAAAGTCATAAAAGTATTATACAAATGCATAAAATTTACTACTCAGTAACTAGAGTATATTATTGTATTCTCTTACAACCCTAGGATATAGATTGTTATGCTCATTTTATAGATGAAAAAATGGACCTAGGTTAAGTAACTTACCAGAACAGATCAGACTCACCCACCTGGCCTTATTTATGGAGGATGAGTGAGCACTAAGTATTTTTCAATGCAAAGTTAAAGTTTGATTTTTACTAACATAGCAGGGGTACATGATAGCCACATCACATCACTGGTGCTATTAGTCTTCATCACTAGGTTCGGGTCATGTTTGCCAGGTTTCTCCACTGTAACATTACTATTTTTCTTTTCCATACTCTAGTCTTTGGAAGTTAGTCTCTAAGTCTCCTTCCCTTTTCAGGAGGCAGTGAGGATTAAGCTCCACTTCCTGGTGGGAGAAAATATCAATGTATATTATTTGAAATTCTACTGTAAGGCAGGATTATCTTTTCTCAATTTGTATATTCAATCATTTAAATAAACTCATGGATATATATCATTATAGGTTCATGAATATTTCACATTTTGGATTTAAATCCACTACATTATTTATTTTAGGGCTTAAATGATTCATCTTTGGCCATTGGGATCTTTTCTCAGCTTGGTTCTCTTTGGCATGTCTTATTTTTGTCTTTTAAGTACTTCCTTACTTCCTGACATTAGAAGATACTATAGGCTCTTGTATTTTCCCTGCCCACCCCAGCACTCGAATCATCAAGCTCTCCACAGAACGCTGGTTACTTTTATTGAAGAATGGTATTTAGAAACCAAGACCTAAGAGCTAGGGATGTAGCACAGTGGTAGCAAACAAGATCTGGACCCTGGGGTGTGCTCATTGCTACTAGAGTGTTGTTTCTAGGCCCACAGAGCAGATAGAACTAGAAAGTATATGTACCCATAATTCTATCAGTATGTTTCCTTCTGTACACATTAGGGTGAGTTCCTATCACTGTCTCCAACTGTAATCCAGTGCCTGGGGGTTTCATCTGCCCTTTTATATTTTACATTTAGATCTATGATCTATTTTGAGTTAATTTTCATATAAGGTGTATGTATCATTTTTTAAATGTGGATATCCAGTTCCAGCACTATTTGTTGAGGATTATCCTTTCTTTGTTTTGTTTTTTTGGGGGGTGGTTTTTTTGGTACCAGGGATTGAACCCAGGGATGTTTAACCACTGAGCCACATCCCCAACCCTTTTTTATATTCTATTTTAGAGACAGGCTCTCACTGAGTTGCATAGGGCCTTTTGAACTCACAATCCTGCCTCAGGAGCTGCTGGGATTATAGGTGTGCACCACCATGTCTGGCTTCCTTATCCATTAAACTACCCTTGCCTTCTTGTCAAAAGTGAGTTGAATCTATCTATGGGCATATTTCTGAGCTCTCTATTTTGTCCCATTCATTTGTCTAATTTTGCCAGTACATTCTGTCTTGATTGTAGTTAAGTTTTGAGGTCAAGTAATATGAATATTTTGGTCTTATTGACCTTTGAAATCTTAGGATTTAAAGTTTTGATTTTATTTGGTAATACAAATTATTTCCTTGCCAGTTTCTGCAGAGTCCATTGTTTATCCCATCTTCAGTGTGTCTTCAATCAATACGAAAAGGTAGGAATTGTTCTTATTTTGATCCAAGTTTTATTAGTAGTATAGGACTTTTTTTCTTATGCTACTTAATTTGGAGAGTATTTTTTCTTCTTTGTTAAGGGAATAGGAGAATAATATTAAGAACAGGAAATGAAATCAGCTCAGAAATTTCATAAGATTTTGGAGTTGAGAGATAGAAAAGGTGTTCATAGATAGGTTAACTTTATTATATAATATGTGGCCCATAATAAGTTATTTATATCTATTATCTTAATGTTCACAACAAATTAGTAGGTAAGTACTGTTATTCCTTTTTTTTTGTTTTTGTTTTTTTGGCTACTGGGGATTGAACTCAGGGGAACTCTACCACTGAGCCACATCCCCAGCCCTGTTTTGTATTTGATTTAGAGAAACAGAATCTCACTGAGTTGCTTAGCACCTTGCTTTTGCTGAGGCTGGCTTTGAACTCGTGATCCTTCTGCCTCAGCCTCCCAAGTCGCTGGGATTACAGGCATGTGCTGCTGTGCCCAGTTTTAATTCTAGCTGAGGAAACTTAGTACTTTAGCCATAGTGCGCTGTTATTTGGTGCCAGAGCTAGGACTAGAAAATATCTGAATCAAAGTCCCATTAGTCTATATTGCCTTCCCTAGGTGACAATATATTAATAGTAGTTAAAATTTTAATGTGTATTTTTAACCTCATAGTATGGAATCATTATTATCCCATTTTCTAGATGACTGGCCAGAGGAGTAAGTAACTTGAGATCTTAATACTCTTGTAAATCCTAGCTGAAGTTCTCATTTCAGATCTGTTCAGATCTAAACACTGCAGTGAGGAAAGGCAGGGGTGGGTAGAGGGCTTGATAGGTGGAAGGCTCTGAATGAAGAAGCTTCCTTTAGTCTGGACATCTGCTTCCTAAGCAGCTTTGGTTCTTCTCTCCCCATTTGATGATGTACAACTAGATGTTAAGCAAGGAGCTTGCTATCCTTAAGTTTTCCTATCCTTAGAGCACCTTACCTTAAATTGCCTCAGATTCGTGTAGGTGAGCAACTCTTCCCCATCAAAGGCCATGTTCATAGTTTTTCTCATCTTTTCCTGTTTTCACCTGTGTTGTCTTTCATGATCCATTGGGGGTGGAAGCCTTATCATAATCTGTTGATAAAAGTATAATTTAATCTTGCAGGAGGAGTTACTGGGATACTATTGGTTGAATCATGTGAAATTACTCTTTTTGTAGGTTCCAAAATGTCAGATGTCAGCAAATACTTGTGATTTAATCTATTACTTTTACTTCAGGTAGATTATAGATTCTCCAGGTACATAGTCTCACGTTTTTGTCTTTTTATTTTTGTTTTATTTATTTGTTTAACAAACACTTAGGAAGCATTTACTATGTGGCATTGAACTTATTCTGAGTTTGGTGATGTAAAGATAAATATGGTCCTGATATCAAGGAAATTATGGTTGGAAGAGGACAAGCATTGAAGCAATTAAATATAATAATGACTATAAGTACACACAACAAGTATGATACAATTGCTAAGGCAGAAAGGAAGAGATTCCGATCCCACATGGAGGGCCAGGGAGAACTGAGCTACATAGCAAGGGCTGCCTAGAGCACAGGGCCACTGACCTAGTGACCTAGCAAATGTTTTTCATACTGTAGGTAGCAACCCATTTAGTAGTTTGTCACACCCACTTAAGAGTGTCATATCCAGTATTTTTTTACTAGAATACTGTATCATATAGCAGCAAGTGTTTTTAGTGAAATCCTTTTAGCTATGTGTCTATACTAATTGTGAAGCAAAATTAATTTGTTACCATAGGTTTGTCACAGTCAGTTTGAAAGCCACCTTTTCAAATGATAACAAGACAGCTTGACTTAAATAAGCATTAAATTCTTTTTTTTTTTTCCCCACTTCTTATTTTTCAAATATTTTTGGTTTGAACTTTTTTGCTTTGGCATTTTTCCCTCCTTGCCAATTTGCTTTTACTTCTGCTCTCTGGCAATTTCTACACCTTTTGGTCCCTGGAAAACCAGAATCCTTTCATTAAACTCAAACTCAATACCTATAGACCTAGCCAGGCTGGGCAGAATAGGGACCAATTGGAAAATGCATGCCTCATTTGAAAACACAAGTGCTGTTTGACTCCAACTACTAGATTTTTTTTTTTTTTTCTTCTCTTTTAGTTCTGGGGATTGAACGTAGGAATCCTTTACCACTGAGCTACATCCCTACACCCCTCTTTCATGTATTGAGACAGTTATTGAGGACCTCGATAAATTGCTGGGTTGACTTTGAAATTGCCATTTCCTGCATCAGCTTCATGATCACTGGAATTTTGGGCATGCACCACTACACCCAGCCTAGTAGATTCTTGAAAGGAATAGAGAACTAGTGATCTTTTAGTGCCTCTTAAATAGTGAAATACACATTTTAAGGGAACTCTCTAGATTTTAAAATATTGGTAGCTAATCCAAAGCTTTGAATACCACATGAGACAACCAAAATATATCTGGTTTGTGGGATTTGGTTTGAGGGCCTCCAGTTTACAACCTCATGAGCCAAATCCCAACATTCTTCCCTAATGCTTAAAGATAGCTTCAACTACATCTATCTAAAAATAAAGTTTCTTTTTCTTAAAACTTTCAGAGTACTGGGATACTGTTCTTAGCATGAGGAAAACTGCCCAAATGAAAAGTTGTTGGTGATTCTGTTCACCTGTTGGTCTGTGAAATTCAGTTTTAGTGCTCACTTATTTGCTGCAGTAACCCAGGATTTCTTTATTCTTACATGGGTAAATATTATCTTAGGATTTGATAAAGCAAAGTGAAGTCAATTTCCAAAGTGATTCTCCACATGACATCTGACATTAGAGAGTAAAGTTCCTTGGACTTGAAGTTAGAAACCACGATTTTAAGTCTTAACACTGCAGTTGCTCGTTCTGTTCCCTGGAGTACTTTACTGATCCTCAGGTTCTCATCATTATGTAATGTTTTATCACCTTTCCATTTTAAGATCTCTACCTGAAGAACAGTCTTCTCTGGGATCCATCAGCTGTACTAATTTCTCAAAACAGACCAATACACAGAAAAATCTGAATACCAGAGATACAAATAAAGAAACAAATGACCAGCTTATCATTGTGAGTAAATTTGAAACAAAGCTCCTCATATGTGACTTTTTGCATGTAGAACATGAAGTCATACTTGTGTCTTAGCATAGTTAACTTGGGTTATAGATACTCTGAATTTTGTAAATGTCAGTTTTATTGTCGTAATATTTAATGCTCATCAATAAACTTTTAACCAATGGTGTTGGGCAATCCTAGTATTAGAGTAGAAGGCTGATGAATGAGGTGTCTCCAAGTAAGAAAAATTGTTGATCAACAAAAGATTTAATGGGAATAGATATGTTAAGTTAGATCTTGGCTTGGCAACCGGGTCACAGGTCATGACCTATGAGCTAAAAATAGTTGTTTCATTTTTATAAGTTTGGAAAAAGAGAAGAGTATGTAACAAACCATGCATGTCCTGAAAGACCTAAAATATTCATGTCTGACTTTTTGTAGAAAAGGTTTGCCAACCACTGCATTAGATAATTCAGAGCTTGGGATTTTTCAATGGCATTGAACAGCACTTTTATTAGAAAGTGTTAAGTGGCTGATTGTGACATTGAATATTCCTGACTTCCCTGTACATACATATTTATCTGTGCTTTTCCTGAACTTTTATATTTATTTATTTATTTATTTATCAACTCTTGGGGAAAATTTTTTAGTATTTTTTAAAAAATAAAAAACTTCAGCCAGGCACAGCAATGCATGCCTGTAGTCTCAGCAGCTTAGGGGCGGCTGAGACAAGATTGCAAGTTCCAAGCTGGCCTCAGCAACTTAGCATGCTTCTGTCTCAAAATGAAAAGTAGAAAGGGCTGTATATCAGTGATTGAGTGCCCCTATGTTCAATTTCCAGTATAAAAAAAAAAAGAAAAAAAATTCCATTGTTCATTTTAGCTTTGCTTTGTAATTTAATCTTATTCCTTAGAAATATGAGTCTAGTAAAGAATCGTGTGTTTTTACACTGCCCACTCAAAGAGAAAATTCCATTACTTTCATCAGTTTATTCCATTTTTTGGTCTCTTCATTCTGTTTTGGTTTCTTCTCCTTCAATTGCAGGATGTGGGTCAGAAACATTTTGGTGCTACTATATGTAAATCTTGTGGCATGATCTATACTGCTTCCAGCCCTGAAGATGAAATGCAGCATGTCCAGTATCACCACAGATTTCTGGAGGGAATCAAATATACAGTGAGTCAAAGATAAATTTTCAATTTGTTCTGAAAATAACTGCTTTGAAAGAGACATTTCTATTTAATATTGAAAGGTCTACATGTCAATAAATATTTCATTGTCTATAGTTTTCTTCTCTGTAAAATTTGAGAGACTGGCACTATTAAAAAGTTAGCTTTTTGGTTTTTTTCCTCCAGTACTAGGAATTGAACGCAGGGCCTTACGTATGGTGGACAGGTGTGCTATCACTGAGCTGCACCCCAGCCCCAAAGTTAGCTTTTAATAATACAGTTTCAAACTTATAATCCCAGTCTAAGGTGAACGTTGTCCTGGGTTGAAAAAACACTTTGCATCCTCATCCCTGACTGCTGAGCAGAGTTCCAGTCAAGATATAATACTCAGACTTAAGGATACCCCCTCTCCCTCTTCCTTACAGAAAACTTTAGCAAAACAGCCTTTCCACAGGTTCTCCAGGCTTTCTTTCCTCCTGAGAAGACAGCTTCCACCTCTTTACCAAGCACCTTTGTAGTTCAAACCTATCCTATCTTTGGCTTCATCTTTATGCATCCCTTCTTCTCCCTGCCCCCCACCCCCACCAAACCATATTTTAGGCTTTAACAGTATTTTTAGTCTATTTGTTGTCATTGTGTTTTTTTCTTTCTTTCTTTCTTTCTTTTTCTGTTTTGGGCAGGGGAATCAGGGTAGCTGGGTTTATTAAAACAGCTTCCTCAATGGGCTGGGGTTGTGGCTCAGTGGTAGAGAGCTTGCCTTGCATGTGTGAGGCACTGGGTTCATTTCTCAGCACCACATAAAAAATAAAATAAAGGCATTGTGTCCATCAATAACTAATAAAAATATTTTAAAAAAAAAACAACAAAAAAACAGCTTCCTCACTGAGATTCCATAGTGCTCTCATTGTGTTGTTGCCTCTTTTTTTTTTTTTCACCCAGAAACCCAAGGTTGCTCTACCACTGGGCAACATCCCTATCACTTTTTATTTTTTTGAGGTAGTCTTGATAAGTTGCAGATCCTGGCCTCAAACTTGTGATTCTCCTTGGTTCCTTGGCCTTCCAAGATACTGGGTTTACAGGCGTGCACCACCACCCTGACCCAGAATAGATCTAGTATGATTCTACATAGATCTAGTATGATTCTACATACTTTTAGAAAAAGAAAATTCCCACCAGCAGTTAGGTGCCCCTTAATCTGGCCTCAACCTTTTCTATACATATGTATATAATATATATCTGAGAATGTTTGTGGTTGTGCATCTATATATCTTTCTCTTGTGTATGTATGTTTAAATTCTTGCCCTTTGTAATCTACTCTCTATACATTAGCCAGAGGATTCTTTTCTAAAAAAAATAAGTAAAATTCTATCATTTTCTAATTCAAATTTAACAATCTCCCATTGCACTAGGATAAAACTGAAATTCTTTACTGTGGTCACCAGAACTCTTCAAAATCTGGCCCCTTCACACCTCACTGTACAGAGTACTCTCCCTTGAGCTCTATGCTCCAGCCTCTGGAACAAATTAAATTCTTTTGATGAGGACTAAGAACTGTCCCACATATAAATGGTCTGTTAGTAGTATTCTTGTGCCAGTCCTTTTAAAGAGTACTGTGCCAGTACTCTTTTAAATGTACCTTTATACACTGGATATCTGGCCAGGTGTTTTTTCATTCTTTTCTTTAAAAATGTCAACTTTTCCTACACATTTACTATAAATTAGAGTAATTATAAAAATTATAAAATGGGCCTATCATCAAGTTTTCCCCCAAAAAAATCCTGTTGGGTTTTTTTTTTTTTTTTTTTTTTGGAACTGGGGATTGAACTCAGGGGCACTTGGCCACTGAGCCACATCCCCAGCCCTATTTTGTATTTTTATTTAGAGACAGGGTCTCACTCAGTTGCTTAGTGCCTTGCCCTTGCTGAGGCTGGCTTTGACCTCGTGATCCTCCTGCCTCAGCCTCCCCAGCTGCTGGGATTATAGGCATGTGCCATTGTGTCCAACTCTGTCGAGATTTTGATTGAAATTGTTATGCTGTTTTTTTTTGTGATGAATCCTCCAGTTTAGAAACTTAGTATGCCTCTCTGTTAATTTATGTATTTTATATTTTTCAGGAAGATTTTGTAGTTTTCTGCATGTGGATCCTTTATTAAATTTATCCTAAATATTCTACTCTCAGTCAGTCACAACACACTGCTGTCTAATGCACCTTTTTTCATTTGGTTAGTGACTTTACCTTGAAATGGCCACCTTCCCCATTATGCTTACTGAAATCTTAGGTTTTTTAAAAACCATGTCAAGTGCCTCATAGCTTTAACATTAGTGAGTTAAACACTGGGTCCACCTGCTAAAGCACAGTGCTGGAGATTGAGACTGAAGGGTAAGCCTGTGGTCTTGATAAGCAAAGGGGCAGAAAAGGAAATTACCAGTGCACACATGTGAAAGTAAGATAGGTTCACTGGTGCTGGGGTTGTGGCTCAGTGGTAGAGCGCTCGCCTAGCATGCATGAGGCACTGGGTTCAATTCTCAGCACCACATATAATAAATAAAGTACATTGGCAACTAAAAAAATATTAAAAAAAGATATGGTTCACTAAGGGAATAATATGTGTAAGACAAATAACTGAGCACTCTACACCCTGTAATGTTCTACACGTTTACAGGGATGGGGGCAGGACCACTTAGATACAAATGTAAGGATGGAACATTCCTTTTCTAAAAAGTAGCCTCTGAGCTCAGTGCTGGTGTCCTTCTACAGAGCTAACTAAGGTGCGTTGGATCAGATCTGTGCTGAGCTGCTGAAAGGAAAAAGCACCTGAGACCTGAGCCTTTATTATCTAGATTTGTCTTTCCTCAGTCCAGTAGACTTAGTAAGCTTCCTTTGGAGTCAGCTTTTTCTACTGCCTATCTGCCCACCCTGAATAATTCACTTCTTTCTCTGTGATCCTGTCAAAAGCCTTATTTGGCTTTGCTTTTGGTTATAACAAATAATATTCATGTCTCCCAAGAGAGTGTCAGCCCATTGAGGGCACTTGTAAGCATCTTTCATTTGAGTATGTTACTTTTAATTAGACTTTATCTTTTTTTGTATCATTCATTATTTGGCCTCCTGTCCTCTCTAGATCAAACTATTTAATATTTTTTGTTTTCATAAATTAAATCTTTTTTTTTTTTTTTTTTTTTTTTTTTTTCCTTTTCCAGGGCTGGAAAAAAGAACGGGTAGTTGCAGAGTTTTGGGATGGGAAGATCGTGTTGGTCCTACCACATGATCCAGCTTATGCTCTCAGAAAGGTGTGGAACATTCCCTATTTAATCTTTACTCTTCCCTCACCCCCCACAAACTTAACCTGTGTTGACGTATGAACCACTCTGCCAATGTGTAAGCCACTTTGGTGCATGCTTCGTCCATTATGTTACGTTCTGTTGTCCCATTTATGGAGCACCTAAAAAACTTGAGTGCAAATATTCAACCCATAGTAACTTTGAAATAAATACTTGTGTTTTGGGAGTTCTATTCTTTTGAGAAAACTAATAGGTGAATAATTAGTGATAATATTCATTAGCAATATAAATGATATTAATATTTTTGTTAATAAGTTATATAATAAGCTCTAGATTATAATTTCCAACCCTTTTTGATGCATCTGTGTCATTTTCATTGAGATAGTCACAGAATTGAAAAATTTGGGATTTGATAGGGTAAAGATGAATTTAGTAGGGGTTTATGCAAGACAAAGGAGTGTCAGTTGGAGTTTAAAGAGATCACATAAGGCTCTCTGGCTAACTCTTCATCTTCTACTCAGAAAAAATTAACTAAGCTTTTCTGTGTTGAGAAATTAATGGCCCCACCTCTGTTTTCTTATGTTGTTATTACCATTTTTTCTTGGGTTGGTGTTAGCCAGACAAACAATGAATAAAGCTAAAATAAGTCTGTTGGGTGCTTCCTATTCCTTATCTACCCCAGAATTCTGAATTTCTGTTGAACGTGATCTATAAATAGGTTCTTAAAGCCCTATTTCTGAAATACTAGACATATAAATCAATAGTAAAGTTTTGAGAGGTTGTAAATTTAGGAAATAGAGATAAAATTTAGGAAATACATATAAAAAGGCTAAAATAATAGTAAACTTACATTTTGTATAGATAAACATATGTAGTTTCTATTGTACTTTTAAAAACAAATTCACCTTTTGGTTTTTAATATCATTAGGTAGAAGATGTCCAAGAACTTGCTGATCATGAATTGGGCTTCCAGCAAGTTGTTCCCAAATGTCCAAACAAAACCAAAACTTTTCTCTTTATATCTGATGAAAAGAGAGTAGTTGGGTGTTTAATCGCAGAGCCCATCAAACAGGTATGGTATATGTCTTAAATTATTGGCATAATTTTTGAGCAAAATAAAGTAGTTGGAGAAGTCTATCAGCATTTCAACTGCTACCTGATTTTTCCTATTAAAATTTCCTTGACCATGTGGATATATGAAGTTATTTATTTATATTTAGCATTTTGCCTCATATAAGCAGGGTAAGTATGTCCATGTAGTCATTTCCACACTGTAAAATATAATAATTTTAGATAAGCAAATCTGTAGACCCAACTTAGCGAGACACTGTCTCTAGTAAAATATAGAAAAAGGGCTGGGGATGTGGCTCAATGATTGAGCACCCGTGTGTTCAACCCTTAGTACCTGACCAAAAAAATGATTGGACATCCTATCCAGGCATGGGCTGAGATGGGAGGATTGTTTGAGCCCATGGATTTGGAATCATCCTGGGCAACATAGTGTGATCCCAACTCAAAAAAAAAAAAGAATGGACATTTTGTTTTGTTCCTGACCTAAGAGGAAACATTGAGTATGATGTTGGCTCTGGGCTTGTGAAATAAGGACTTTTTTGTACTGAAGTACATTCTTTCTCTACCAAATTTGTTGAGAATTTTTATCATAAAACAGCACTGAATTTTCTCACACTTTTTCTGCATCTATTGATATGTTATTTTGTCAATCTTTCTGTTAACAGGGTGTCTCATGTTTATTGGTTAAACATTCTTGGATACCAGGGATGATCATGGTGTATGATTCTTTCAGTGTGCTGTTGAATTTGGTTTGTTAGTGTTTTGTTGAGCATTTGTGCATATATGTTCTTAAAAGATATTAGCCTGTAATTTTCTTTTGCTGTAGTGCTCTTTTCTGGCCTTGTATCAGGGTGATGCTGGCCTCCTGAAATGAACTTGGAAGTAGGGAGTGTATAGTTGGACCTTGTTTTTGGTTTTTTTGTTGGTTTGTTTTTTCTAAATTTACTCAGCCACTCTGTCTGTTGACAGACATATTTAGACCACTTACATATAATTATTGATAGGTTAGGACATTTTGTGAATTGTTTTCTGGTTATTTTGTGTATCCATTGTTCCTTTCTTCGATGATTTTCTATGGTAGTATGCTTTGGCTTCTGTATCTTTTGGGTATCTACTATAGAGTTTTGCTCTATAGTCAGCATGAAGCTTACAAAAACATAGTTATTCTAGTCTACTTTAGACTGTTAACAACTTTAGGTGGCAAATAAAAGCTCTTCACTTTTACTCTCCCCATACATTTTGTGGTTTACAGATGACTGTTTATATCTATTTTTATTGTCTATCCATTAACAAGACCTTTTCCTTATTGATCTTAAAGAAGTAGACTGTTATGCAGGATTAATAAATAAATGTAGCCAACTAACTCATGAGTCTTCTCTCCTACCAATTGTTCATTCAAAAGCAAAGTTTTCTCGATGGTAGTTAAAATTCAATTAAATGCACATCTATGAAAGTAATTTTAATAAAAAACAGTGACAATACCAAGTACTGGCAAGGTTACAGGAAAACTAGATCTCTCACACGTTCTTAGTAGGAATGTAAAATGTTATGGCCATTCTGGGAAAAGTTTAGCAGTTTACAAAATCTAAACATATATTTATCCTTATCACCCACAAGTCATATTCCTGGGCTTTTTCATCTCAGAAAAATGAAAACATGTCCATACAGAATCTGTACATGGATGTTTGTAGCAATTTTATTTGTATTAGCCAAAACCTGGAAATGAAGTGACCTTCAGCAAGGGAATAGTCTTTTAAAAAGCTGTAGTATATCCATAGAGTAGAATGTTCCTTAGCAATAAAAAGGAGTACACTATTGACATGCGTAACCATATGCATGGGTCTCATGTTGAGTTAAAAAAAAGTCTCAAAAGGTCACACGCTGTAAGATTCCCTTTACATGGCATTCTCAAAATAACAGTTATAGAGATGGAGAACAGATTAGTGGTTTCTGGGAATGAGTGGGGCATGTGGAAGGGAAAAGTGGATGTGATTCTTCAGAGCTACAAAGAGGAAGACTTTTGTGGAGATAGAGTAATTCTGTGTATTGATTGTGGTGGTGGCTAAATGAATATCATTGAAATGGAATAGATATCCACACATTATGTCAATGTTAATTTCTTGGTTATGGAAGATGTAACCATTGGGGGAAATGGGGTGAAGGATACATATATCCTCTTCATTACTGCTGTTTCATCTTTTTGTGAATCTCTATTTTTAAATAAAAAGGTTTTTTTAAAATTTAAATATCAACCAAATTTCCTGGTTAATGTGAAAATCTTCAATTCTATAAGCTATCATGTATACATTTTAGCATGGAAAGGACCAGGAAAGCTTATGTGCTTCATGAGTTTGGTTTTTACAGAAATTTAATCAAAAAGAGGGAATTTTCATGCTGATATGAAATGAATAAGAATGGGGGAATATCTCAACACCACTAGTTTTTGTAAGTATTGTGACTTAAATGGAAAAGAATTAAACGTATATCAAAGAATTTTAGTATCTTTTGGTGGAGAGATGATTAACTTCATATCATTAGGTTTTGTTATCCTTAGGAATTTTTTTTTTTTTTTAAAGAAATGTAAACTCTTCTGTTTTTACCTGTGGATGCTTTTGTATATCATTGTAGGCCTTCCGTCTCTTGTCTGAACCAAGTGGCCCAGAATCCTCTAAAGAATGTCCCAGAGCTTGGCAATGTTCAAATGTGCCTGAACCTGCAGTCTGTGGGATAAGTAGAATCTGGGTTTTCAGACTGCAGAGAAGAAAGCGCATTGCAAGACGATTGGTGGATACTCTCAGGTAAGAAAACATAAATTGGATCTTGACTTTGAACCTTGGATTCTTAGCTTTCCCAGAACTGGGAAATCCTGGCTCATGAACCAAAGGAAAGGATGTTGACAAAACACTTACCATTAATACTGTCAAAAATCAGGCTAAGTCAAGTGTTGGCATGGGAAAAATTACTAGATACTCAACATTCCAGGCCAGTGCTTTTTAAACTATCTATGATAAAGGACTAGTTCAGTATATCACTGACCAAGATTACATAAAATAAAATAAAAATGGATTGCTAGAAAAATGAAACGGAAAATCAAAATTAGGAAATAAGGGCTGGGGGTGTAGTTCAGTGTTAAAGAGTACTTGCCTAGCTTGCACAGGCCCTGGTTCAGTCCCTGGTACTGACTAAACAAAAAAAGAAAATACAAGATCAAACTTTCATTAGATTCAACTAATACAGAATCATATTTCAATGAATATGGTTGATACAAACAAATTATATGTTTTAAAAAGTACAGAAATTTTATATGTTCATTGACTGCTTGTGTCTAGGTAGTTAATTCTTGGTGTAACTGATAAATTTAACTAAAAAGGGAATTAGCAAGACAGTCCACAAAATGAGAGAGAAGTTTTGCAATTCTTTTCTCTATTAAGGGTCTGCTATCCAGCATATAAGAAGAATTCTTACAATTAAAAGGCAGTTTAAAAATGGGCCAAAGATTCCAATAGACATTTCTTCAAAAAAGAAATACAAATGATAAGAATATAAAAAGATGCTCACCATCTTTTGTTATCAGAGAAGGCGCAAACCAAAAGCACTGTGAAATATCACTGCACCCCACTAGGAAGACTGTCTTAAAAAGGAAAGTGTTGGTGACAATGTGGAGGAACTTGGAACCCTGGTGCATTTGCTGGTAGGAATGTAAATTGATGCAGCTGCTGTGGAATATAGTGGCAGTTTCTCAAAAAGTTGAATTACTATCCTATACCCCAGCAATTCTCCTGGGTATATGCCCAAGAGAAATGAAAGCATATGTCCACACAAAACCGTGTATGGGAAGGTTTATAACAGCATTGTTCATTATTGCCAAATAAGTATAAACAGGTTATCAGTGAGGAATGAATGAAGCATATCCATATGATAACGATGCAATATTTATTAGTCAACCACGGAAAGGAATGAAGTACTGATACATGCTATAACACAGATGAACCTTGAAAACATCTCGCTGACTGAACTAAACCAGTGTCAAAAAACCTCATATTGTATGTACACGAAAGGGCCAGAATCGGCAAATCTACAGAGACAGAAAGCAAGATTCTTGGTTTACAGGGAGTGAGGGAAGAGGGAGTGGAAAATGTATACATATGGATACAGGGTGATAAAAATGACCTGGAATTACATAGTGGTGGTGAACAATTTTGGTGAGTATACAAAAAACAGAGTTGTATACTTTTTAAAGGGTGAGACTTAATGGTATATGAATTATACCTCAACAAAAAATTAAATTAGTGATTCTCCATTTTGAATTATGTAAACACTTTAACCCTACATATTGATATTTAAAGTTTTAACAAGACGGATGAATTTTCTAACATTTTTTATATATATATCTCATGGATAGATAGCAGATTAAAAACCAATAACCACACTTTGAATAGTTCTATTTGAACCTTTTGAGTTCTATGCCACTTTTTAAATTTAAATTTTATTTTTTTATTTTTGGTCCCAGGAATTGAACCCAGGGCCACTTTACCACCAAACCACTTCCCTAGTCCTTATTTTGAGGCAGGGTCTCACTAAGTTGCTTAGGGCCTCACAAAGTTGCTGGGACTTCCCTCAATCTTGTAATCCTCCTGCCTCAGTCTCCCAAATTGCTGGGGTTACAGGCGTGTGCCCTGTGCCTGACCCAAGGACTAAGCCACTTTTAAAGAATGAATAGCAAACCACTGTGGGGATTCAGTCATGGGCCATAATCCTAGTCAACCACACATATTTACAAAGAGATCAGTTAGAAAGTTTGTTGTCTGTAATAATTTTTGATAGTTGTGAACCAACTATTTTCCTATAGGTTAAGCAAACCCAATCTAAAAATCTGAAATACGCCAAAATCTGAAACTTCTTACAGTAAAAAGTAGTATATGAAAAGTTTTAGATTTTGGAGCATTTCAGATTTCAGATTTTTGGATTAGGGATGTTCAACAAGTAGCAAATATTCCACAATTCAAAAGAATATGAAATCTGATATACTTTTGGTGCCAGGGATATTCAACATATATTTTATATTAAGTGATAAATTGGATATGAGGAATACCAAAATCAAACCTACTTCCACCACACAGTGTAGACATGCTTTTTAAACATCCATATGAATCACCTGGGAATGTCGTTAAAATGCAGACTGTGATTCAGTAGGTATGGAGTGGGGCCTGAGATTCTGCATGCTTAGTAAGCCCTTGGGTGATGCTGAATGTTGCTGGTTTGCAGAACATACTCTCAGTAACAAGGCAATATTATCTATAAGCAATAATGAATAGAAATAGTGCCCTCAAAGGAGACAGAAACATCCATTTGAAAAAATATCTTTTCTGACACATCTGAATTGATAGTTTTGTATATGAGAAGCCTTAGACTGAATTCTCTCTTCTATACAGGTGACATATGTTTGCGTCCTCATAGAAGTTTAGCAATGAATTTTGTGTTCAGTTATAGTTGGTATACTAAATGCTTACATATTCTAATTGAATCCTATTCTTCAATTTTTTTTATTCTGAAATAAAAATATCAATAATAGTGAAAAGAATCCTTGTATACTTTTTTTTCATTTTAGTACTGGGGATTAAACCCAGAGGCACTTAACGACTGAGGTATGCTCCCAACCCTTTATAGTTTTTTAATTTTTTAGTTTTGAGGCAAGGTCTCCCTAAATTGCGAAGGCTGGTCTGGAACTTGGAATCCCCTGGCCTCAACCTCCTGAGTTGCTGGTATAGGCATGTACCACCATGTCTGGCCCCCATCCTCTATCTTTGCCCAGATTCATCAAGTTAGCATTTTACCACATTTGCTTTTCCAAATGTGTCTTTGGTTGTTTGGTTAGAAGCTGGGAATCAAACCCAGAGCCTCACACGTGCTTGGCAAGCATTCTTCCACTAAGCTACTTTCCCTGCTTTTTTTATGTTTGAGACAAGGTCTTGCTAAGTAACTTGCCATCCTCCTGCCTCAGCCTGCCAAGCAGTGGAAATATAGGTTTGTA
Source organism: Glaucomys volans (assembly GCA_020662805.1). Classification (NCBI taxonomy): domain Eukaryota; kingdom Metazoa; phylum Chordata; class Mammalia; order Rodentia; family Sciuridae; genus Glaucomys; species Glaucomys volans. Next base: position 410,107 of record JAJEJO010002577.1, read on the forward strand.
CCGCTGCACCTGACTAGGAGATATAATGTTGATAACATGCTTTTATCTAATTGATAGTCTATATTTCAGTTTGATTGGTTGTTTTAAGTGACCTTCACAGCAGCATGTACTTTGCCTTGTCCAGGATCACACTGCATTTGGTTATCATGTCTCTTTAATCATCATCTTTCTCATCTGCAAGTTCGCAGCCCTCCTTTGTCTTTTAAGATATTGAAGCATTTGAAGAGTATAGGCCAGTTATTTTGCAGAACATTCCTCAGTGTGGTGAACTCTTTTAACCATTTTTACTTTTAATCTTAATTGAGCAGGATCAAAGAGAATTGTACTCAATATGCAGATTTGTTTTTGCCTTCTCAAAGCTCTCAATTATGTTTTAGTTAAGAAAAATAGTTACTGTTAAAATTGGTGTTTTTTTATTTTTTTTATGTTAATTAAATGTGGCTTTTAACTAGCACTAACATCTCACATTAGTCGCTTATTGCTAGGGACAGACTAGAGTCAGCTATTTGTACATGGTTGCCTTTGCTTCTCAGAATTTTTTTTTTTTGAAACTATTTTCTCATCTGTGAAATACTTTCTCTAAAATCTAGGGTATTTTCTTGCTTAGCAGAAATAAGGTTGATTTGATCAAGGGTATTTACTTAAACTATACTAGTGTTTAATCAGAATATTAAGTTGATTCCATTGTTAAATTATGTTTTCCTCTTTTTTAGGAACTGCTTCATGTTTGGCTGTTTTCTCAGCACCAATGAAATAGCATTTTCTGATCCAACACCAGATGGAAAGTTATTTGCAACCAAGTACTGCAACACTCCTAATTTCCTTGTGTACAATTTTAACAGTTAAGGCCAACTATAAAAGCAGTTATTACATGGATAAGTTCACATAGCTCCTTATCATACAATAAAAACTAATTTTGAAATAAGAAATGCCAAGACACACATACACACCCACACACACCTCATAGTTTTGTTCTTTATTATGTGTTGGAAATCCAGGGATAAATTTGGTGAAAATTATCTGGGGATTTAAAGAAAGGAAAAATCTTTAGATAACATACTTAGAGCACTGTGAGTCCTTAACTATGAAACTTTATAGGTATAACTGGGAAATAAATTGGCATCCATGAGAACATTGACCAAGCAAGGTAGTTTTCTAAAGATATATTGCAGACAGTTATCTCCTGGAGCTGCACACTTTTAGTCCAGGATTATCTCATACTCCATCAGAAGGAAGGAGGCAAATCTAAATCCAGGCAAGTAATTTCTATAACCAATTTTTAAGTAAGGTAGAATGTCTGAGTTCTCAGAGTTCTCACTTTATAAACATTTATCTGTAGCAAGCTGAATATCAGCTGAATATTTTTAGTTTCTAGTAAGAAAAGACGGTAAGGAATGAGTAAGATATCCTGTATTCCTTTATGCAGAACATAATTCCATAGCTTAATGTTTTAATCTTTTTGAAAATCAGATGCACATTTTTCATCACACTGAATCAAAATTATACTTAGTAACTGCACTATTGTAATTTTTGTTGAATGAAAATGCAGGTACTGTGGAAACATGGTGGTACATGCCTATAATCTTAGCATCTCGGGCGGCTGAGCCAGGAGGATCACAGTTGGAGGCAAAACTCAGCAATTTAGTGAGGCCCTAAGCAATTTAGTAAGACCTTGCCTCAAAGTAAAAAATTTTATAAAAATGGGGATGTGGCTCAATGGTTAACGCCCTAGGTTCAATCACTGGTACCAAAAGAAAGAAAATGCATGTACTACCACTTAACTTTAGGGAACTTGAAGTTCTGGTAATTGAAGTTGTTAACAAAATGGATGCCTAGCTGGATTAGATAATTATTTTGGCTTCACGTTTTAAACACTTTTTGCTTCACTTGTCTTCACTCTGAGATATCTTGTCTTTCCAAAATATGTGGTAACAGAACCACGGTCACTAAATATATCTGAGCTGGTGTACCAGAGACATGTCATCATGAAAATACCGTATACTTAAATGTGCACACATTTTTCTAGTATTATTCTTGAATATGTAACTGAAAAGCAAAAAATTATTCAGATTATTTTGATTCTTTAAAATAATTGAACTGCTATCTGACCATAAGAATTTGAGGAAGTAGTTTTCCAATTTGTGTAACTGTAGAATCTATTCATTTGCAGTCTTTGTTTGCCTGTAAGTTAACATGGTTCCAAATTTAATACCCGGATTCCAAAAAATGTGAAAGTGTTAAAATGTGTGCAATTATGAAAACAATTTAATGCTACTTTCTGCACTGCTGTTTTTAAAAATTCTTTTAAAATATTTTATTTAAGATTTTTTATTAACATTATTTGCTCATTGCTTTTGTGATGAGTTAGTTAATTCTTAACATTCCATTTTGTTCTCTTATTCAATTGAATGCTCTGATTTATTTTTTATTTTAAGAATAGTAGATGCTCTTTGAGAAAAAGAAAAAATTGGATGATATGGAAATAGAGATTACCCTAAAAAGCAGCTTCTCTATAATTCTTCTTTGGGTATGAGTGTACATATTACTTCAGATTAATTAAATACATATACAATTTCTTTTGCAACCTGATTCATTTAGGTATGTTTTATATCCATTTCTACTTTAAATGCATGTCATAATTTGCTGTGAATAATTTTGGTGTTTTGGTAGTTTTTGTTGTTTTTTTAACCAAAGTATTAACAGGAGAAGCAGGTACACTGAAAGGGCCTCATAACAGTGAGACTCCTATAGCAGTGAGCACTTCTAGCACCCAGATCTTGGTTTCTCTATAGAAGAGAACAAGAGGTCCTTGGAGAAATGGTTCAGTCGAGAGCTGGGGCAATGAACGTATAAGACGAGGTGTGCTATAAAATACCTGACCAGTGCCAGTGTGCCTTAAAACTGTCAAAGTGATGATAAACAGAATCTGAGAAAAGATCAGAGCCAAGGGGTCACGACTTCTAAATGCAATGGGGTATCCAAAATGGGATGCTGAAATGGAAAAAGTTCATTAAGTGAAAATAAATAAATCTTAATAAAATATGGACTTTAGTTAATTGTGTACCAATATTGGTTTGTTGATTATGGTAAAAATAGTGATATAAAATGCTAATAATATGGGAAGTGTGGTATGAGGCATATGGAAACTTCTTGCAACTTTTCTGCAAATCAGAATATTTTTAAAAAATTTATTTTGAAATTTACAACTCGGAGAGTTATCACAAAGGAAATACCTTCAAAACTACCCAGGTTAAAAAACAAAACATTGAAAGCACCTTAGAAGTCATTTTTTTGCCCTCTTAATTCTTTATCATATTAGTTTCCTCAAATTGTAGTTAGCTTTTGACATAAGACACTTTTTGTATATTTTTAACTTTCTATAAATTGATGCATCCATATTGTTCTTATAAGATCCCATCACCCTTCTGTTCCTGAGATTATAGGCATACAATGGCATTGTTTTTGAATGTTAAATCAATGATACTTTCCTGAAGTAAACAACTTGGTCTTGATGTTTTTGTTTCTGGATTTGGCCAGTATTTTGTTTAGGATTTTCATGTGTTCATGAATGAGAATCTTTGTAGGTCTGTAGTTTCCTTTTTCTCATTCATTATGTCTTTTATCCCTTCACAGATAATCAATTTATTAGCATTTTTAAAGACCCAACTTTTGGTATTTGTTTCTGTCAGGTTTTTCTATCTGTGATAGATTGTTCTATACATTTTTGCTCATTTCTTTTCCTATTGGAAGGGAGGTACTATGTGCTGAATGTGTCATTCCAAAATTCACGTTGAAATCCTAATCCCCAATGTGCTCTTACTAGGTGGGGCCTTTGAGGGTGATTAGCTCATTAGGATGAAGGCCTGAGTGGAATTAGTGCCTTTATCAAAGAAGCTTTGTGGAGCTGCCTTGCCCCTTTCCACCATGTGAGGAAATGGACCCTCACTAAGATACCACCTTGATCTTGGGACTTCCGTTTCCAGAACTGAAATTTATTTTGCAGCATCAGGAATCTAACTCAGGGTCTCAAGCACACTAAACAAGTGCTCTACTAGTGAGCTATGTTCAAAGCCCAAGAAATATATTTGGTTATAAGCCACCCGGCCTATGATAGATTGTTATAGCAATCTAAAACACAGGGCTTATTTTGTTTATCCTAAGTATTTGGCTTACTGAATTTTTAGCCTTTCAAATACAGCATTTAAGGCTATAAGCCCATTATTATTATTATATTTTCTTTTTTGGGAACCAGGGATTGAACCCAGGGGCACTCAGCCACTGAGCCACATCCCCAGTCCTATTTTATGTTTTATTTAGAGACATGGTCTCACTGAGTTGCTTAGTGCTTTTGCCCTTGCTGAAGCTGGCTTTGAACCCACGAACCTCTGCCGCAGCCTCCCAAGCCGCTGGGATTACAGGTGTGCGCCACCATGCCTGGCTATAAGCACATTTTTTGCTGAACCCATGTTCATATATGAAGTATTTTCATTTAAAGATCTAATTATTATGATCAACAAATTACAGATAAAATAGGAACCAGGAGACATTAAATAATAATTATTAACATTTTTTAGGAAGCTGCTAATTATCTTCATTCTATAGATGCAAAAGGCTTCTAGAGGTCTTATACTGGTAGTAAAGGCAAAGGTTTTCTGGGAGGTGAGAAAGCCACCTGTTTTCATTTCCTAAGAGATTCAGCTAAAAGCCCTGCTATGTCAATACAGTCACAAGTTGCACTTGAGAATGAGGGTACATAAGCAAAATACGTTTACATCAGAGATGTAGTATTAGAATAAGAATAAAAACCATTTTATTGAAGTCAATAGCAAATTGCTGCAATCTTGTGTTGAGGATTCCCAAGACTTACCCAAACTAAAGGTGGGAAAATATGCTGGATTATTTTGTTCCCTTGTACATATTCCAACTATAGGAACTGCAAACATTTCTTGAAAGTATCAGTTTATGTATTTTTAAAAATCTAATTTATGTTTTATGGTTTATAAACAGAACTGCTAGTAAACCTTATAGCAAACCTATAAAGAATAACAATATGTAAGTCAGAATGAAGATAGTAGACTCTATTGAGTATCAGGATACAAAATTATACATTACATTTCTCAACTCAATTTGCTTTCCTTTTTTTTTTTTTTTTTTTTTTTTTTTTTTGGTACTAGGGATTGAACCCAGGGGCACTCCACCACTGAGCCACATCCCCAGCCCTATTTTTGTATTTTATTTAGAGACAGGGTCTCACTGAGTTGCTTAGGGCCTCCTAAATTGCTGAGGCTGGCTTTGAACTCGCAATCCTCCTGCCTCAGCCTCCCAAGTGCTGGGATTACAGGCGTGTGACAACACGCCCGGCTGAATTTGCTTTCTTGTCACTTTAATTTTAAAAATTGTAGCCAAGTGAGAGTATAACACCTAGATTCACAATTTTAATTCAGTAAATTTTGAAAATTCCAAGGCTGTGCCTGATAGAAACTACTGATACAAATCAACTTTGTTTTACAGATTAACAAAATAAGGTCAAGAAAGGAAAAGAAGGGTTGGGGTTGTGCCGCAGTGGTAGAGCACTTGCCTAGTAATGGTGAGGCACTGGGTTCGATACTCAGCACTGCATAAAAACAAAGAAAAAAAGGAGTTTAAAAAAAAAAGAAAGGAAAAGACACATACTCGCAGTCACTCAAGAAGTTTAATGACAACATGCAAATCAATTAGCATAAAGAGTGCTGAGACATTTGGTATTTTGTATCGTCCAACTTAAGTTCTATTATTTTTATGCAACTTTGAAAAGCAATATAGATTAATAAATAAAAAATTAAAAAGGAATTTCAGAACAGAAAATACATTTAGTAAATTAAAGCAAACAACTAGGATTGGGGAGATCCAGACAGCAAGACAAGCCAGAGTCAAATTACCCCATGAGCTACTCTACTGGTCATTTCCTCCTCAAGTTCTAGTGAGCATTTAAAAAGTACAACAGACAAAACAATAGAAGCAAATGAAGGCTTTTTTTGCTGTATAAAGTGCTAACTTTAATCCACAAAAAGAGAAAATATCTAAGAAAGATCATTAATAAAAGTAATGGTCATTCAGTTCAAATGAATATTAGACAGTTTACAACATTTATAGCTAGTATTTTAACTGTATTAGCAACATCTAAGTACCTGCATAGCTAGTTTTTTAAACTTCACAGAAAATCCAGTATAATACTGAGTAAGTGCTTATCATACAAATATAGAAAAACAGTCTTAAGAAGTTAGTCAAGTGTTAACAATACTATGGTTCTACAATAGGCCTCTTCCAGAGTCTAGTAACTGTAGATCATCAAAGTAACAATGTATCCAAACAGAACAGTTATATATACAAACCATACGTCATTGTGAGACAGTCATGAATATGATCACTGGCCTTCTAGTTCTAAAGCTTCAACAATGTGTGCAGCAGAAGGACGATCTTTAGGATCTTCATTAGTGCATACAGAGAAGAGTTCAATTACTTTCTGGTAGGATTCATCCAGTTCTTCCATGTTAATAGGTGGCCTGGTTCCCAAAGCTGCATAATATGCCTCATCATTGAAATCACTTTCATCAAAAGTTTTATCTGCTCACAAAGGAATTAAGAGATTGAAATAAGCCAAACCATTTAAGGTCATGGAAAAGCTTAATAGCTTACCTTCTGGAAATAAGACCTTTTCATCCAGTATGCTTTCCAACATACCACAGGCGATCTCTCAGGCATCTTGCCATTCAGTACATTAGATTACTACTGTCTTAGATTTTTAGGTTACCAACCCATACTCCTATGACACCTTTTCAATATTTTTTTTCTCAAACAAGGGGGATTTTTAAGGTGACTTTGTTCCTCTAGACCTAAATTTATTTACTTATTTTTAATCAATCTAATTCTCATTTATGTAACATTAAACCTAACCAAATTAATCACTAGTATTAATGTACTCTGTACCTTACAAATTATCTTCTAAGTCAAACCAACTTGCTTTTAAAAAATTATATCTTAATGTAAACATATAATTGTATAAGCTAATCTTCAATGTGAGGTGAAGAGACTGGGATTTATGTTCTATTCATACCACTGGTCTGGGGATGTAGTTCAGTGGAAGAGCATTTACATAGCATGTGCAAGGCCCTAGGTTGGATCCCTAGAACTGAAAAAACAACAATAAAACTTACCTTCATCATCATCATCGTCATAAAAATTAAAGTGTGGAATGGATAAAGTCATCATTTCCCACAGAGTAAGGCCATATGCAAATATGTCTGCCTTATCAGTAATAATGCCATTTTCCTCCAAAGCTTCCTTGGGCTTCCATGGCTCAGTACCAATGTAACAGGCCTCAGGATCAGTCACTGAAATAAGCAAAATGCAAGTAAAAAACTTATGAGAGCAGGCATTAGAAATCCCTAAGAAAACCACAAAGAAAAATGGGCAAATGTTTGAACGCGGAGTTCACAGGCTTATCATATACCCAGCAAACATGAAAATACATTCAACTTCATTGCTAAGGCACTTTCCCTGTATCAGAATGGTAAATATTCCATTGTCAAGGACAGAGGGAAACAATTCTCTTAGAAAGCGGTAGGAATAAAAATACATTATGGATGACAAGATTTCAGACTCTAGAGCCAGACTGAATTCAAAAGCCAGACCTAGGGCCTTGTCTGAATTCAGACATGTAAGCTGTGGGCCTTTCACCAGATACTTAATGGGCCTCAATCAAGTTCTTCATTTTGTAGCTAGATTATGGAATCAACCTAGATGCCCTTCAGTAGATGAATGGATAAAGAAACTGTGGTATATATACACAATGGAATATTACTCAGCCATAAAGAAGAATAAAATTATGGTATTTGTAGGTAAATGGATGATGTTGGAAACTCTTATGCTAAGTGAGATCAGCCAATCCCAAAAATCCAAAAGCCGAATGGTCTCTCTGATATATGAATGATGATGCATAATGTGGGGGGGAAAGATGGCAAGAATGGAGGAAAGATAGCTAGCATAGAGGGAAGGGAGGGGTGGGGGTGGGTGGGGGGTAAAATTAATAACAATGTGTGACAGATACCATTGCCCTGTGTACATGCATGAATGCACAGATGGTGTGACTCTACTTTGTGTACAACCAGTGAAACAATAGCTGTACTCCATTTGTGTTCAATGAATCAATAAGTAAATAAAAGAAAAAAAAAAAAAAGTTCTTCATTTTGTGAACCAGTTGTCATAAGGCTGAGGATGAAGTTTCACTTCGATGCTTTCATGATTGCTAAGTCAGAAAATAGGGAAAGGGTCAAGTCACACATTGGCTCTTCAAGCTTCTGCTCATGAATGACATAGGTCCACTCACATTTCTATGTAAATTTTAGAGTCAATTCATCAATTTCAAAGAAAAAGACATCCATAATTCTGACTGGGAATAGACTCAATCTGTATGTCAATTTGGGAAGAATTAACATCTTAACAGTACTGAGTCTTCCAGTCTACAATCAAATTTCTCCATTTAGTTATATATTATTTAATTATCTCAGTGATGCTTTATGGTTTAATTACTACTAATATACAGAAATATAATAGCTAACTTCACTTTTTCTAGTGGTTTTATGGATTTCTTGGATGTTTGAAAGAAATCAACAGCAGAAACACCCACCTCAAGTTTTCTTTGTGGGAATGTTTCTCTAATAGATGTAGAGCTGTATGGATTCCCTATTTTCTTCCTGTATCAATTTTTTCTAATTATATTTTTCAAGGCAATTGTCCTTTTAAGTTGTCAAATTTTGTGGCACAAACTTTGTCTTATTATTCTTTATATGTCTGTAGAATCGGTAGCTGTAATTCTTTTTCATTCCTGACATTGTTTTCTCTTTTTTTCTGATCAATCTATAAGGATTTATAACTATTATTATTATCTTTTCCATGAACCAAATTTGGCTTTATTAATATTTTCTAGTGTTTGTTTTTTCTTCTGATTTCTGCTCATATCTTTCTTACTCCCTTTCTTTGGTCTACTTTGGATCTGTTTTGCTCTTTTCTGGCTTGCAAGTGAACACAGGTGATTTAGAACTTTGTTTGTGTTTTACTATAGTCACTAATAGTTACAGAGTTCCCTCCAGGCCCTTCTTTAGCTTTTCCTCACATATTTTAATATTGTCTTTCCTTATTATTTAATACAAAATACTCTCCAATTTCCCTCACTGTTTTCTTTGACCTGTAGGTTAAATTTTTGTTGCTAAACTTCCAAATACTTGAGGTTTTCCTAGATATCTTTGTGGTTTCTAAATTAATTCCATTGTGACCCATAAACATTCTATGATTTATTCATAATGTTGTAAATTTTCCTTTTTATTTTGAAAAGTTTTACTTCTACAACTAGAAAAAACTCAAATCACAGAATATTCACTAGGTAGTATTGGAGTATATTATATTTAAAAAATGGAATTTTTCAATATCTGATTAATATAATCTCCATTTCCTCACAAATAAGGATAGAGTGAAAACAAAATGAGTTAATGTAAAATTCACTTTCAAACAATAGAAAAAAAAAACACGCCATGGATCCCAAGATTGATTTGGTTAATATGGCTGGCTAGGTGGGTGACCCCTTCCTCCCTCACTGGGTACACACTGGACTGTTCTTCAGTCAAGGATATACACATGAGCAGCTGGGCTCCCCTACTAGAACTTCCAAGCAAGCTCTCAAGATCCAAACTGAAAAATGATGTAACTACAGTTTCTACTTATCCCTCAGTTCTAAGCTTCCGCATTGTTTATTCAGGGAGACCTTCCTTGACATCCATCTGGGGTAAGTGCCATTTCCATGAGGGGTATGCAGCTTGAGCAATAAACCTTGGTTGTTTTAAGTCACAGAGTTATGTCTACTTTACCATAGCAAAACCTGCCTGAGCTGAATGATACACAAGTGGCAATATCTACAGGACATGAGGACACATTACTCTACACTGTAGAGCAGACCAACAATATTGTTATTCCTTTGACAGGATATTTACCAGTAAGGCACTATCCTAGGAGTCAAGAATATTACAGTGAAAAGCAAACACAAGGTTCCCATGTTCATAGAGCTTACAAGTCTAAAAGAATTAGAGAAACATTAATAATTTAAATAAGGTACGATAAATGCTTACAGTAAATCACTAGGCTCACTGTCATTTAATTTTGCTTTTAAAAAATTAATAACAAATATACAGTTTCCTAATTATTTGTCATTTGAATTTTTTATTTCACAAGTCTATGATAAGGCTTCCATCTTTTTCTCACTGATTAGTAATAATTCTTAATGCATTAGAAATACCAATCTTTTATACATTATTTTCTCAGTTTATAATGTCTTAATCTCCCTGTTCTCCCCACATAGCCACATATAGAAATTTTTTTTTAAATTAGAGGAGTAATCATGGGTTTTTTTAATAGTTTATTGCTTTGGCATCCTACTTAAACTCCTCCCCAAACCCAACATTAGTGAATTATTTATGTACAATTTTTCCTATTTTTTTCCCCAATCTTCAATTTGTGAGGATTAAAATGTTTTTTTGTTTTTGTTTTTGCGGTGCTGGGGATTGACCCAGGGCCTTGTGCTTGCGAGGCAGGCACTCTACCAACTGAGCTACATCCCCAGCCCGTGAGGATTAAAATGTGAAGACAGAAAACAGCTGTATTTTTTCTAAAATGTCCAGATAACATCATGTATTGGTTAAACTACCTCTTCCTAATACAAAAATGGCACCTTTGTCACATAAATTCTGGGAACTATTTCCTGACTAGATTTCTGCCCACGTTGGCACATTTATCAGTGCTTTAACAACTCTAGCTTTCCAAAACCATTTTTTCTTTGTTTCTGCTTTCTGGCAGTACTGGGGATCAAACCCAGGAGCACCCCCACTGAACTACATTCCCAATCCTTTTTGAAATTTTGAGACAGGGTGTGGTTGTTGCACAGGGTGACCTTGAACTTGGAATCTGCCTACCTCAGCTTCCCAGGAGCTGCCCCAGGTAAGTACCACTGTGCCCAGCTTTACAAAACTTGAACATCTGCTCAGGAAGATCCTCCTCATTCTTTCACGGTATTTTCCTGGCTATATCACAACAAGTATTTTCAAGAATAAGCTTTAGATTCACTTTGATATAGTCTAAAATAGATATGAGGATTTTGTAGAATTTATAGATTTTTCCAATTCATTTGTTTTCTGCTTTTCTTAGGGTTTCATTTTTTAAAATCTAACTCAATTTCATAAGTTAAATAATGAAAAAATTTTCCTTTGAATAGTTTCAACTGTATCAGCTACGTTTTGATTTGTTGTAAATTCTTATTAGAATATTTTCTAACTGGAATTTGATATCCTTTCAGCCAAAAATCATTTACAAGTGTTTTAAATTCATAAAAAATTAGGAGTTTTTATTTCTTATTTTGCTACATATTTCCAGATTTACAGCACTGACATCAATACACATCAACTACTCTTTATAATCTGAAGTTTTCTTTTGTGACCTAAGAATACATGGCGAATTTTAATAAATATTAATTTCTCCCCACCACTTCACTAGGGACTGAACCTAGGGGGCTGCTCTAACACTGAGCTCCACCCCAGCCCTTTCTGATTTTTGAGCCAGTGTCTTATCAAGCTGCTGAGGCTGCCCTAGAACTTGCCTCGTCCTCCTGAGTCACTGGAATCACAGGCATTGCTAGGACTACAGGTGTGTGCCATCTGACAAGTTTAATAAATACACTAATGCAGAGAGTTCAATCATATTACTCAGATCTTTTACATTCTTACTTAGTTTTGTCTGATCTATTAAGTTTTGAGAAAATTACACTAAAAATATCTTTTTATTACATTTGAAGAATTTCTTTTACTTCCCAAAGTTTTGACTTTGTTGTAGTTATTTAGCGTAAGGGTTCAGGACAATTCTATTTTTATTAATTATAGATTTCATTATAGTCACTCTATTTAGTCTGGCTAGAAATTAAGGTTTACATATGATCTGAAAAGCATTAATGGACCATTCTTTTAACTTATATTCATATAAAGAGGCATTCTCTTAAGGCTGACTCTTGATTCTTACCAAGAACATATCTTCAAATTTCTGAGAATGGTCAGTATTTACAATAATGAGGGAAGAATGAGCTGGGCTGGGCAAAAAGCAGAAGACTGGTTTCTATTAACATCCCTCTTTCCTAGTTCCACTCCAATTTCTTCGAGCAGTTTCCCAAATATCATCACTTTACTAAAGCTGAGTCCCTTTAAAAAACCTTATTAAAATTTTATTTTCTATTTCCAGATGTTTTATATTTTAAAAATCTCAATCTACATTAGAAATCTTTCCCAAACCTATCTTCAGTTAAAACATAAGCTAATAATAAAGCTATAATTAATGCTGTATGTGTGGTAAGGGAAGGGACTGGAGCCTGTCAAAGTGAAGTAGAAAAATAGGAACACTTTTTATCACATATTTTTCAAAAACAGTTTAAAATCTTTGAACCACGTGAATTTACTATATATTTTTACATATAAAATCACAAATTTTAAAGTTGTATAAAAACAAATTTTTAAAATATTATTACTTACCAGTCATATTTTCATCCAATGGTAGAGAGACTCCCACATCACAGATTTTAATTGTTTCAAAATCACCTTTAATTACAACATTTGAAGACTTTATGTCTCCATGAAGCAGTTTCTTTTCTTGGTGCAGATACTAAAATTGTAAAAAATTTAACATGTATGAACAGAAGTACAACTTAATCAACATATATAACCTTCAGGACTGGAAATGTAGCTTGATGGTAGAATGCTTGCCTAGCATTCACAAGGTCATGGGCTCAATCCTCAGCACCACAAGAAAATAAATTTTAAAAAAATAAGTTTTAAATAGAACTAATGACTTGAACTCCCTTCCTAAACTATAAACCTATTTGACCATCATTTCAAACTATTTTGAGCCAGAGAAGGGAACATCCCATATTACCTAAAAGATTTCTTAGAGATAGATGTCTAATTATATTATGTTAACTTTGTATTTTCAAACCCATCCTATGTATTTATATATCAGAAGGTGCTACTGCAGTTTTCCAAATACATTTCAATTTTACTTGAGGCTAGTATTTTAGAAATAACTTTTGGAATCTTCCACAAACTTTCCTCAAATTGTTTGCTTTTTCAGTACTGGGAATTAATTTAGGAGTGCTTCACCACTAAACTAAATCCCCAACCCTTTTTAAAAATATTTTAATTTTGAGACAGGGTCTCACTAAGTTGCCGGGGCCATCTTAGCCTCCTGGTTAGCCAGGACTACAGGCACGCACCACTGTGTCCAGCTGAAATTATTGAGTTAATGAAGAAATGACTTAGGGCCACATAATTCAGAAGCAGAAGTGGAAGCAGAAATGTAATCTAAGAATACATTGTGTTTTACACATTAACTCCTTGTTGTATTTGGCAAGTAATAATAGGTTTTAAAATGTCCTGCAAAATGGTTGTTTGTTCATTCTTCAGCATTTGAGCATTTCTCTATGAGCCCAGCTTAGAAATGAAATGGTTCTTGGTGTGGATCTGCTCTTTACACAGGAACATTTATATGCTTAATTTAAATTTCAATCCATCATGTGATGAATAGGCCCAAGTATGTTTACACTGTGATTTATTAATTCCATTATTCATACACATTAAAATTCATTACTAAATTCAAATTTTAAAATTTGTCCTATTTAAAATTAGTTTCTTTATAAAGGTATTAGGATATATATTTAGAAACATTGCTTTTTTCCTATCTGTTTCATCAATTTCATTTGAACTTTTAACATGCAACTCTGGCATCAGTATCATCATTACTGATCCAGTTTTGAGTCACCCAATAGTTTTCTGGAGCCAATGTTACTTCTGTATGTGATTTACGTATATAGAATTTTTTATCCAAAAGCACAATAATTTCTTTGCACAAGACTAAGAGTTTTCTTCATTGAACCTATAAGTGTATACCCATTATATCCAAAACTGGACATCCCACAAAATAATCCATGGGTGTTTGCTTGTATCAACATGGGGTTAGGCTACACAGCTAAGAATAATTACTAAATTTGTGTTAATGATCCATTTAACTAAGTTTAACATGTGATCTCTATTGCAAAACTACCTGGTCTTAAGTTATTTCAGGCATATGTGGGGGCCCTAAACAATTCTTTCCTGATCAAAATAAACGGTACGCTCTGCAATACGAGACTTTAACTTAAGGATTAATTCCCTCCTTTGGAGAAAAGAAAAATTAAAAACCCCAACTTGTAATTATGTATAACAAGTATTTAGTATCTTCATAGTCCACAAAACTTATTTAAAATACAACGGTATAGTTACCTTTAGTCCTCTTGCCATGTTCAAAGCAACTTTTAAAATTATAGGTGCTGGAAAAGCATCTTGGCTGTCTTTATTTCGTTCTTCTATTAAATCATTTAGAGACTTTTCACCTCCATACTCCATAGCTAGGCACAGACTGCCATCATTGGCTTCAGTAAAAGCACGATAACCTCAAGAAAATAGGACATGTCTTTTTTAGAGCACTGTGACTGAAAGCATGAATCTGGACTAATCCAAACATACAATGAAGCAGCTATTATTCACAAAACTAATTCAGTAGAAAAAATTTCAAATGCCTTCAGTGTTTGCCACTAGTACCACAAATTAAAATATTTTTTATATTCTGTGCCTCCCTAAATAGAATGATTTCACAAGCCCTACTTGTACTAAGAATGCAAAATGAAAGCAGTAAATTATTTAAATGAAGATCATTTTAATAAACAGCACTATAATGACTATATCCCCATGAAGTTTAAATTTGTACTTCAGTATCTAGAATATTTTTATGAGATTTTTTTCTTTCTTTCAATCCAGGAGTTCTACACCACTAAGCTACATCTCCAACCCTTTTTATTTTAAGACAAGATCTCACTAAGTTGCCCCGGGTGGCCTCAAACTTGCAATCCTCCTGCTTCAGCCTCCAGAGTGGTACAGGTATGTGCCACTGCACTAGGCGAGAATTTTTTTTTAGACTGTCCAATTAATTTGATTCCTGACAATCTTCAGTCCAAATCGCTTCATTTTTATTAGTGAAACCAGTTAAGAAAGTATATATACTATTTCTGGATATACAGAATAAAATTATTCTACATATGGGTAACAAATAAATTTAAAACTTACCTACAATGTTTGGATGATGAAGGCTTTTCAAAATCTTAGCCTCATCAGTTAGTCTCTTTTGATAAATACTCCGATAATCATCATTACATAAGGGATTAATCTTTTTCACAGCCCAAGGAGAACGAGACAAACCTCTTGGAGATCTAAAATAAATAAGTAAATAAATATATACACACATATGTGTACATATTAATAAAAATAGTATAGAAATGAATAAAGACCACAATACATTTTAAAATAACAAGAACTTTCAAATTTTGAAAAGACCTAACAGTAATTGTTTTTAAAAAATATTTAAAATATTTTAGACTGTCAAAACTTCTGCTACATGTCTCTTGCAAATGGAACATAAGATGAGAGAAATCTATTATCTATATACAGAAATGGAATAAAAAGAGAAGGATAAGGATGCACTGTTATAAACTATGCAAAATTATAAATTTTAAGCTAGACACACACTTGTAATCCCAGCAACTGGGGAGGATCTCAAGTTCAAGGCCAGCTTCAGCAACTTAGCAAGGCCAAAGCAACTTAGTGAGATTCTGTCTCAAAACATAGAAAGGGCTGATGTGGCTCTGTGATAGAGTGCCCCTGGGTTCAATTCCTGGTACCAAAAATAATAATAATAATAATAATAATAATAATAATTTTAAAAATGTGTATATACATACACACATTTTTTTTTTCCCAAGGTCACAGAAGTTTTTTTTTTTTCATCTCTGGGTAATGAACTTCCTTTAGGCTGGTTCATATGTTCCTTTTTTTTTTATTGGTTCTTTTTAATTGTACATGACAGTAGAACCCATTTTGATGAAATTATACAGCAGGGAATATATCTTTCTTTTTTCACAATGTAGATTCACACAAGTCATATGATCTTACATATACATAGGATAATACTATCTGTCTCAGTCTACTATCTTTCCTTCCCCCACCCGCTCCCATCCCATTTACACACACATTTTTAAACTTGAAAACTACTATACTGTTTTCTCTTTTTTCTCTTCTAGCATATCATACAACCAAATACATTTATATGAATCAGAGATGAGTTACAGAATAAAATAATAAACATTTTTAACTTAAAGAAGATATAAAAAACACTTGGTCCATATGTTATCATCCAAAGAATAGAATGCTATTCCTCACCAACAAATATTGTACTTCTACACAGTCCAATTCAACTTATGTCCTAGAAAGAGTCATCCACATTAAGAATATTTAAGGTGTAAATATTTTAAGGGCTAAATAAACAGGCAAAACAAAGGGAGAGACTTACTTGGTAAGTTAGGCATTTATTAGTGAAGAGAATCATGAAAGTGAAGACATGCAGCATAAGGGCACAAAGGCTAATGAAAGAGTTTTAAAAGTTCGAGACAAAAGGCTTCACCATAAGAACATAAAATAACAGACTCGGCTGCAGGGGTAACTCAGTGGTGGAGCAGTGTCCATCATGTGTGAGGCCCTGGGTTCCAATCCTCAGCAAAGGGGAGGGGATGTAGCCAGGCATGGGGGCACACACCTGTAATCCCAGTTCAGAGGCTGAGGCAGGTGGCTCCCAAACTCCAGGCGAGCCTGGCCAACTTAGCAAGACCCTGTCTCAAAAAATAAAAAGGGCTTGGGATGTAGCTCAGGTAGAGCAGCCCTGGTTCCATCCCCTGTACCAAAAGTGAGAGAAAAAAATATAGACTAAACCAAAGAAACAGTCAGCTTTATACTCTCTCACAGGCAGAGCTCTGCACTGCATGACTTCGTTTAACTGAAAATCTTGTACTCAAAAGAACCATAATATTTCTTAATTCATATATATCTATTATCCATAAGTTAATCTAAACTGTTTTTAAACTTCCAGGATTTAAACTTCCAGGATGCCTTACCACTGAGCCACATCTCCAGCCCTTTTTAAATTTTATTTAGAGACAGGGTCTCGCTGAGTTGCTTAGGGCCTTGCTAAATTGCTGAGGCTGGCTTTGAACTTGCAATCCTCCTACTTTGGCCTCCTGAGCCACTGGGATTACCGGCATGTGCCACCGTGCCCAGCTAAACTTCTAGTTTTAAATAACAGCAGCATTTGAGGGGAAACCTCTTTCATATCATTTTATGGTTAAAAAAAAAAAAGCTATTTTTCAAGTTTCAGAGTTACCCTGTAGCTCCTGAATGTTTAGAATTGAGTGAGAAAGTCCATCCTTTCCTTTTCCATACTTACTCTGATCTACAGAATAATAAGAACTGATTTATAAAATATGAATAAAATACTTGGCTAAGCTAAAAATTGGTTCATAAAAAAATAAAACAAATTCTGATGAGATTATACAAGGAAAAATAAATAAAAGGAAGCATAAATAATACTGCAAAAAATGGGAATATGACTACAAATATAGAAAATTTAAAAAATAAATACTAAAACTTTTTGCCAATAATTTAAGACAAAATGAATAAGTTCTTGGAAAAAAATCTAAGAAAACTGATTAAAGAAAATTTTTACTCAATAATTTAAAATCTTCCTACAAGAAATACAAAGCACAGATGATTCTATAAGTGAGTTTACTAAACTCTCAAGAAATCTGTCATTCAATCTCATACAAATTATTCCTCAGAAAATGGAAAATAAAAGGGACTATGTCTAGTATAACTTTCATTTTTAAAAAAATCAAAAAGGGAGTGCAAAAAAAGAAAATCACAACCGACTTCACTCATATATACTTACAGAACGAAAATTCCTAGCACATATTAACAATCTATCAATTCATTTAATAATAATCAAAATATGTTGGGAAGCTGAGGAATTTAAACTTGATTTAACATTTAAAAACATAGACTTCCAGATTAAAATTATAGCTTAAACATATACATATATGCCAGGGATGGTAGCACATGCCTGTAATCCCAGTGACTGGAGGATGAGGCAGGAGAATTCCAAGTTTAAAGCCAGCCTCAGCAACTTAGCAAGGCCCTAAGGAAGTCAGCAAGACCGTTTCTCAAAATAAAAAAGGCTAGGGATGAAGTTCAGTGGTTTAGCAGCTCTGGGTTCAATCCCCAGTACCAACACACATACACATATACTTTTATCCTTTCCAAGCCCCACTAAAATTATAGCAAATAGCTGTCTTAAGACATATACCCACCAACAAGAATGGAAATAACAGTAGAGGAGACAAGAGCAATACAACTTTAGAAGCTAAAAAGCAGATGAAAGTAATTGACTTAAAAGGCCCAGTGAACTGTTAAAACGTATGTAAAAAGCAGGGGGTTTCCTATATACCAGTCCCAATTCTGTGCCTCTGGGCAGTCCCCAGCCCCAACTTCTCCTAGAGACCTGCTTGGGGAGGAGGTAAAATAAAGGGTCTTTAGCCTTTGGTTTACCAACAGTTAAAAACATGAGAATCGTGTAGGAATAGAGCAATAACTAATAACCATAGGCATACTAAATGCTCAGTGAGTTTCTACATGTGTACACATCTGTTACTGACATCCAGATCAAGATATAGAACATGTCTACAGCCTCAAAAGACTTGGATTTTATTTTTAAGAAAGATTATTAAAAACAAGATTTAAAAAATGAAAAATTCAACCAAAACCTTAGAAGATTAAGTTGGGAAAATCTCCCAGAAAACAGCAGACAAGACAACCAGACAAAACAGTAGGTTAGAAATCAGTCCAGTAAATTCAATATCCAAATAATAGGATTTAAAGTAGAAAATAGAGAAAAACAGGTTGAAAATCATCAACATTTCTTTTTTTTTATTCTAAAATTTAAGAACAGGAACTATCAGAATTTAAGAGCAGGAACTAAGAGGTGCACACCCAGACATGCCATTGTCAAATTTCAGAATGTTGGCAACCATCAGATCATAAAAAGATCTAGGCAGGTGGGAAAGATAACATAAAACAGATTACATGAAAAGGAATCAGCAATCGGAAAGGTTTCACAACTCTCAGCAGCAACACTATAAACTAAAAAGCAATGTTGGTGACTAATAGTCTCAAAATTCAGGAGGAAAATTATTCCCAAACAAGAAATGCTTCAGGAATACCCACTTGTATGTAATTGCTGGAATATTCTCAATTCATCAGCCTCTTATTAAAGAAAGCATTTCTGTTTGGAAACAACATAAATCTAGATGAAGCTAAGATATCCTTAAGAAAGGTTGGACTAATCAGGCTGATTCCAAGAATACATTAAGGACTACATATTAACTGAGTCACCTGCCACTTAAACATGAAACTAGATAAAAGTAATGATTAAAAGAAACAATTTGGGGGAAAAAAAAAAACTGTTGCCAGGCACAGTGGCACACGTCTATAATCCCAGCAACTGAGGAGGCTAAGGCAGGAGGATCACAAGTTCAATGCCGGTCTAGGCAACTTACTGAGACTCTGCCTCAAAATTTAAAAAAAAAAAAAAAGGAAGAAAAAGAAAGAAAGAAGTTGGGGATATATGTACTTCAGTGGTAGAGCACCCTGTGGGGGTTCAATCCCCAGTAAAACACACACACACAAACTGTTGACATCTACATTATTAATAATTAGCACCATACTTACTCAATTACTTTTTTTTCTAACACAATTTTCCAACTTTAAAATCAAGTATTTCCTCGTCTTGATAACAATGGCATAAGAAAGAAAACCCTTTTGACTTCTTTTAGAAGGAAAGATCTTGGGAAGGCAACTCACCAGACAGAGGAAGTATCAGTCACTGTCATTTTCAACCAACGGCTTCCTCTTTGAAATTTACTTATTGAGAATCTTATGTTAATACTACAAAGAAAACCTTTCCTCAGCCACTTCCCCTTCTTATAGAAGCCAAAGAAAATGTATAAAGTAAACTACTTCCTCCTTGATAATTCATCAGGAGGAAATTACAAGAAAAGTATACCAGGCAAGAGTGCTGGAAGTTACTGCATTCTAGGGACTGGAATACAGCAGTCAGGGAGGACAAGAAACATACTCAAAGCCACATACTTACATTTTCATATTCCTTTTTTGTTTTTGAGTCCCATGTGAAAAGGCTAACCTGAAATTTTACACTCACCTTTTCATTAGGTAAACATTTACCCCAGTCCCAAAGCCAAGCTTCTGCATAAACGGAGAGGCAGGAATATTTATACATGGAGTTGAACATAATACTAAAAGTCAAAAAGAGAAACAAAAAAACAATTAGTATTTGAAAATACCTAACAAAAACATCCTAATATTTAAAAAATACTGTCATTAAGACTATTAATTGGCATAATTCTTTTGGAGAGCAATTATAGTTATCTCCCCTACTTTTAAGTGGATACCCTTTGACCAAGCCTACTTTTAGAATTCTATACTACATTAACCCTGAAGCAGATGTCAGTAAATGGCCTGTTTCTGTATGGCCCACAGACTAAGAATGAATTGTTTTCACATTTTTAAAGTGTTATTAAAAAATAAAGAATATACAACAGAGTTCCTATGTGGCCTTCTAAGTTGAAACTATGTACAAACTGTCCTTTCACAAATGTTTGCTGAACCCTTGCATCAAAACATTTGTATATAATCCCCTAGTAATCCCCTAGTCCCCGGCATTACAGAATGTGATTTGTTTTTGTGACTGAAAAAAAAAAGACCAAAAAAACACATACAAACTTAAATGATCATCATCAGAAGCCTAATTACAGTATACATTCCAGTGCACTATAGTCTTTAAAAAGATGTGATAAAGTTCTACTTCTGCTCATGAACAATTAACTGCTCTTGAAATTACCATCTCACCATGAACAACTGGGACACCTGACACAATCTAATGGTTTTCAGACATGACAACAGGCAAAGCAGGTCTGTGTTCTCTGACAGAAGAGAAACAAATGAAGTGAGCCCTGTATCATTCCCCTAACTTTCTGCATAAAGGCAGTTTCCAGGCTGCAACATAAAGGAAACACAGCCTGGCAGTCTTGTCAAACTATGGGAACAGAGTTCAAAGAGGTTAGGTGACTAGAATTTGTAGAGCAGAGAACTAAAGAGAAGGGAGCTGAAAAAGAGAGTGCTCTGAAGATCTGGAAAGATCTCCCATTGACGCCTGGCTAAGTACTCATCTGCACAGACCATGGGGAGGTTCCCCAAAGCCAGGAAGGCAAGGGGCTAAATAATTACTGGAAATCACACAAGTCTAGGAATAAGTTCACTTTACCATCAGTCAGAAAGTGGTAACCCTGGTTACAACTTGGTAGCACAGCTAACTTTTAGCCCAACATAAAAAATCTATTAAAAAGCTTAAAAGCAAGTCCCAAAAGGAATAGGTTAACATGCAGGTAAGTTAACTTTAGACCTTAATGAAATTAAACACTCCAAAAGAATAACGAAGTCCAGCACTCAATGATGTAATATATAAAAAATTACCAGCCAAGAAAGAAGCAGGGAAATATGTCCCATACCAGGACAGAAATAAACCAACAGAAACATACCATCAAATGACAGGGATAGGAGAATTAACTGACAAGAAATCTTAAATATATAAGTCTTAAAAATGTGCTTGATGATGTAAAGAAAACTCAAAGAATGAAAAATACAATAGATAAGAAAAACCACCTTTGAGTCTAAGAAAGGTGAACAGACTCTCAACAAAACTACCAAAACTGAAGCAGAGTAGGGAAAAAAATCAGTGAGCTATGGAACAACAGCGAAATAGCAAATTTAAATTCCACCATAATTTATTAAGTATAAATGGTCTAAATTGTGTTATCCAATCAATTCTGCCACAAGAAAAATATTCTGTATTTATGGTGTTCAGTACAGAAGCCACTACCCAAATGTGGTTACTTAGACTAGAAGTGTGGCTACTACAAATGAGGAACTAAATGGTGATTTTAATTTAATTATGATTAATTTGAATCCAAATTTAAATAGCCATATGTGGCTAAAGGTGAAATAATCCAACTAAAGGCAGAAGTTGTCAAAATGAATAGAAACAGAACTATATGGTATTTATAATGAACTCACTTTTAAATATAAAAACAAAAGGTTGGAAATTCAAATATTAGTCAAAATAAAGGTGGATGGCTCTGTTAGTATCACATAAAATGGGCTTCAAAAAAGAGTATCACCCAGGATGAAGAAAGGCATTTCATAATAGTTAAGTGGTAAATTCATCAAAAGAAATAACTAGCCGGGCATGGTGGCACACGCCTGTAATCCCAGCACTTGGGAGGCTGAGGCAGGAGAATAGCAAGTTCAAAGCCAGCCTCAGCAACTTAGCGAGGCCCTAAGCAACTCAGTGAGACCTTGTCTCTAAATAAAATACAAAACAGGGCTGGGGATGTGGCTCAGTGGTGGAGTGCCCCTGGGTTCAATCCCCAGTACCCCCCAAAAAAGAAATAACTATCCTAAATGTGTAAGTACCTAATAATGAAGCTTCAAAATACATGAAGCAAAAGTAGAACTGAAGGGGGGGAAAACCCAGACAAATCTATAATTGTAGTTGAAGACTTTAACATTCCTCTCTCAGTAATTCAGAGTAAATACAGAAAAAAATCAGTAGGGATATAAAGGACCTGAATAAAACAGGTCAAACAGCTTAACCTAATTAACATGTATGAAACACTGCACCCAGAAACAGATGAAGTATGACCTTTCCAAGAACATGCAACATTCACCAAGATAGATGAACCTCAGGTCAAACTGATCCAGGCAAAAAAGAATAAACATATAACACACCAGCATCAGACACCAAAAGGACAGAAGGGTAATCAGAGTATATCACAAATAACTTTATGCCAATAATTTGACTATTTAGAAATAATGGAAAACTCCTCAAAAATGCTAATATAGCTCACAAAGGAAAAAAAAGACAACTTGAATAGCACTATATCTATTAACTGTGAAATTAGTCAAAATTTCCTATGAACTGGGAGTAGTGGCACACACCTGCAATCCCAACTACAGGGAGGCTGAGGTGAGCATGAACACAGCAAATATCAGCAAATCAAGTCATCAATAGATAAAGTACATCTTGACCAAAGT
The DNA here is from genome assembly GCA_020662805.1 of Glaucomys volans. Lineage (NCBI taxonomy): Eukaryota > Metazoa > Chordata > Mammalia > Rodentia > Sciuridae > Glaucomys > Glaucomys volans. The sequence goes on from JAJEJO010002577.1 coordinate 433,308, forward strand.
GGCTTTACCCAGGAACAAAATGCTGCTTTAACATTTGAAAATTAATGTGGTACATTAACAGATTAAAAAATAAAACTTTGATTCCATAGAAGTATTTGATAAAATTCAATGCCCATTCATAATAATCAGGAACAGAAGGAATATTTCTCAAACTGATGAGTATTTGCAAAAAGCCTACATCAAATACAATACATTGAGAGCAAAGCAGATATGTCCACTAACACTTTTTTTTAATTCAGTACTGGAGATTGAATCCAGGGGTACTCTACCAGTGAGCTACATCCACACCCCCTTTTATTTTTTTAGTTGTTGACGGATCTTTATTTTATTTACTTATGTATATGCAGTGCTGAGTATCGAACCCAGTGCCTCACACATGCTAGGCAAGTGTTCTACCACTGAGCCACAACCCCAGCCCCATTCCCAATCTTTTTCATATTTTACTTGAGACAGGGTATTGCTAAGACCAAGGCCGGCCTCAAACTTGAAATCTTCTTGCCTCAGCCTCCCAATTACCTGGGATTACAGGCTTGTGCCACTGGCTGATTTTAATCTTATTGTTTTTTTTTAAATGTTGGTACTGGGCATTGAACCCAGCAGTGCTGTACCACTGAGCTACCTTTTCAGCCCTTTTTATTTTTTATTTTGAGACAGGGGGTCACTCTTAACTTGCTGGGGCTGGCCTCAAGCTAGTACTCCTCCTGCCTCAAACTTCCAAGTTGCTGGAGTTACAGGTGTGTACCACCATGCCAGACTGATTTTAACTATTTTTAAATATGATGTGAGTTAAGGGGCAAGGTTCATTTTTTGGATATAGAGATCCAATTGTTTGCTGAAAAGATTTTCATCTGCCCATTGAATCACCTTAGAAAATATCTTTTCCTCATATGAACATGTAAGGAAGGGAGAAATGTAAAGCAAATCCTTAATAGTTCAAGCTAAACTGATTCTTCACCAGGCAGAACCTCAATAGAATGTTAGTCCATAGATAATCAAACTCTTCCTATTAAATAAGTCTTATTTGTTAAGATTAACATTATAAAAGAGACTTATGTAGAACCATTCATGAAAGACAGTAAAAGAACAAACTAAAACAATACTAAGACATTTCTAGTAGTAACAACAATGAACAAACATCTCATTACATCTCCTGTCTCACCAGATTTCCTTTTTTCAGATAATTTGCTTGGTGTCTTGAAATTATCAGTTCCTTCCATTGTAACAACCACTCTAGGCCCTGTGATAGGAATAAAGTCACACTGCAGTTACAAAGCATACAACTCTTGTTGATGCAG
>JAJEJO010002578.1:0-10829 GCA_020662805.1 Glaucomys volans
CTATTGGGAGAACAGCCCCAACCATAGGGTTATAGGGGTTTTATACCATAAATCAGTACACCAATCATAAGTGTCTGCTGCTATGATTCAAAATTACAAACTAACAAAATGAGATGTGAAATCATTAGCAGAGAGGGAAGTAAGTCAAAATGACCTTACTTAGGTGCAAATTAAAGAATGGTTACTAACATCTAGGCAACTGCTGTTGACATCACTGTTGACATGGTGCAGTGCTTAGGAAAATAGAAGCGAAAGAGAACAACTTTTCATTATGTAAGAATTGCCATTTTGTCATTTTGTATTGCCAACCAAGTCATGCTAAGTAACTGAAGACACGTACAGAGGCGGGATGTTCCCATGGGAGAAGCATTTCCTAAGTAACATGGAGTCTCAGAGCAAAATGGAGTCTGTTTAGTCATTGTCCATGTAGCCTGGCCTGTAACATTTCCATGGAGCCAAATCTGTCAGCCTGTCACACTTACCCCAGTTTGAGCAAACTGCAGACAATTTAATTTTTCTTTTAACATAATTTGCCTATTCTTTTGCAGGCAGGCAACCCAATCCAGCCAGCCAGGATGCAGACAGGCTCCTTGGCTTTACTGCTGCTAATGTAAGTTCTTTAGCCTTTAAAGTATATTATTCCAGGTCAGATTTTGTTACAGTTTGAATTAGTTATCTGGAAATATTTTCATAATAGCAAATAAGTCAATAGAATTTTTTAGTTTAAAAATCATCTAACTCAACTTTAAATTGAATACATAGATTCTTACTAAAATATTTGGTTGGGTGAAAACTAGAGTCCATGACTGACGAGGATCCTGACCCAGATCTGCTTGATATTATTAGTTTAGTGTGTTACGTAGTTTTAGTTTCCCGGGAACCACCTTTTAGATCTCTTGCTCATCATCCTATCTTCTTGTCTTTCATTGTCTTTCCTCCCTTCCCCATACATATAACAAGGGGTAAGAACATAGAGGTAATTGTTAGCAACATTTTGTTTTCTCTTTGATAACCAGTCATCATCCTCTTGACTCCCAACATTCATTACCTGACATTTCCCCTGTCTTATTCCCTACTCTGATTAAGGGAACCCTTACAGTGGTAAGGGAAATGGGCGATAACTGCTCTGGCTTCATCAGGCCTAGAGTGACATGGAGCAAGCAGCTTGGGTTTCCCTTTTAGGACTGTTCAGGCTGGTTGAGAGGTCCCTGGTAAAAGTCTGGTTTCATCAAAACAGCTTGCAAAGTCATCTGGGATGAGGGTGTCCTATGAGAAAAGCAAGAAGACAGGAATACTGGAATGATGTTGATACAATGGATGCAGCAACATCCAAATATACCAATAAGTTTGATGATGACAATAGAGACCAGCAATTTTTTCCACCAGGAGGTGCCAGAGAACCATAAGGTAAAAATTGTTCCCATGACAAGGCAAGTGAGGCCATGGCATCAACTTGGGAATATAAATCTTTAAGGATTTTAGTCACATTGCCAGAGTTTTCAGGAATGTTAACACAACATGCAATTCCCAAAATGGCACAAGTGCTACCTTGGGCTGCAGTGCATGGCACCTTGCATGGCACCTTGGGCTACAGTGCATCCAAGTCAATCAGGTTTTGTAAAACCACGTTTCTCCTAAAGGCTACCTCTGTGTCAAGGAGAGAAATATCTTCCTCATCTTCAAGGAGAGCATTTTGGACATAATTTGTTACAGCTTCCACATGCCATATTACTTCCTCCAAGCCAATACGTGGAATAAACAGTGAAGCTAAATGATCATACAAATGAAAAACAGATCGTCCCCATCTATGTTTGAGATTGGGGAGATTTGCAAGTTGTCCTATATTTTGTGTCCACATTCCTTGAATCCAACATTGCCTAAGAGTACATCTTTCCATCCAGGGGAATCCAGGGCCATAAATTAGTCACACACATCCATTGTGTCCCATTGGATGCTGGCTATCTAACTGTAGGCCAAAGAACCAATTAGTCCCAAACCAATCACTGGCCTATAAAATCATGATGCTTTAGAATAGTGATTCTGGGATCCATCCTAATTCCTAAGAGGCATAGGCCATTTGCCTAGGCATGGTTACATTGTTCCCAATGGACTGGGGGCGTTTGATTTAGATGCCTTGTGGTGGGTCTAAGCCATATATTTTCATCCCAAATCTGATAGTAACTATCCTTATATCTTTGACATTCTGGCATTGATAGTGGAAGGTGAAGAGTAGGTGGGCTTAAGTGTGGTTTAACAGCAAAAATTTAAAGATTGGTTTGCTCTAGAGTGAAATTCTTTCCATGACCTGGTTGTGACAAAGTCTCATTTACAGGTCATAGCAGCTGCATCGGTGATGGTTCATAGTCTATTTCTTCCTCCTGTTCTAACATTAAAGAGCTATTTTATCCAGTGATTCCCTTGTAAGGAAGATACCCACCAAGACAGTCCAGAAGTGCTGGTAAGGGGCAATAGTCCACATATCCAGTAATTATCTTTCTGTAACCAAGTTGCATACTGTGGAACCTAGTCTAGAAAAGAGTTAATTTCAGTGGAGTTATCTAAAATAATAAAGAGATCAGGAACATTTACATATCACCATTGTCTTTGTGGAAGAGCTATTTTAGGTCTTCAAATGGAGTGCAAGAGTATAGCATACTGGGGATTGAACTCAGGAGCACTCAAGCACTGAGCCACATCCCCAGTCCTTTTTCAGAGATAGGATCTCACTGACTTACTTAGTGGTTTGCTGTTGCTGAGACTGGCTTTGAACTTGCAATCCTCCTGCTTCAGCCTCCTGAGCTCCTGGGATTACAGGCATGGGCCACCACACAGGACTTCAGTTTTTTGAGGAGAAGTTTCCCTGTGAGTTGATCCAGGATGCCAAATTTTAACCTGAGAGTGGTGGATCCAGTTCTCTTGTCCAAGCACTTTTACTGCAGATAGATAAAATCACAGGGAAGGGCCCCTTTCAGGTGGGATCTACATTTGGAGAATTTGAAAGTATACTCTTGACCATAATCTGATCCCCAAGCTCATAGAAGTGAGTGGTTCAAATGTGGAATATATAGATTTCTGCTTAAAATTTAGCCAGCTTTGTGATAACAGCCACCATGCATGCAGTTTTGTGATCTTTGAGAATATCTTTTCTTCGGAGTGGTCTTCCATGTAACAGCTCAAATGAACTAAGCCCTAGCATCCTTGCAGAGCTTCTAATTCTGAGAAGGGCAAAAGGGAGCACATTGGGCCAAGGGTAGTGGGTTTCTTGAGTGATTTTTCCCAGATGTCTCTTTAAGACATCATTAGCCTTCTTTATCTTTCCCAAGGATTCAGGTCTCTCTGCTCAGTGGAGATGATAATTTATGTCTAGGACTTTGGATATGCCCTGAGTAAAAGCCAACTTGAAAACTGCTCTATAATCAATCTGGAGGCTGTGAGGCAGTCCAACTCAGGGAACTATTTCCTATGACAAGGCTTTTACCACCTTTCTTGCCTGTTCAGTTCAGAAGGGTAAGCCTCAGTTCATCTAGTAAAAGTATCTACCATAACCAATAAGTATTGGAACCTGCTGCTTTAAGGCACGTGGGTAAAATCAAGTTGCCATTCCCTCCTGGGGAATTGTCTTGTTCTTTGTAGTCCTGGAAGCCTTTTGGATGAGTCAAGTGGGTTTTGTGATTGAAGCTCCCATCTGGATAAGGAAGAAACTTATTCAGGTACCCACACTGGAGAGATTGTCTTTTTACTCTAAAGGCACATAATTTGGTGAGCTTCTCATGGCCAACAATCTTGCCTCTCGTATCCATGTTCTGTCAGATTTAGTGCTCTCTCCATTATGAGGATGCAGTGGTCTTTGTTTCTCATATGCCAAAGATTAGGGGAACTCAGACTTAGTGCCTATTATTGGCTTCCCTTGGCCACTTTGAAACATCCAAATGTGTTGTTCCACAATAAAAAAGCTACCTACAGTAGGATGTATTCCTCTGCTCTGTGCATCTACATGATTAAGTGTCTGCTTTGGAAAAATTTTTCTCACTCATACAGGGCTCAAGGAGACTATGGAGACCAAAGTCATCAGGGGTAAAGGCTGCAATAAGAAGCTTATGCAAATTGCTGTGGGCCAAAGGAAACTTCAGAGGGCAGGAAGGACATCTAGTGGTTGCTGAATGCTTAATGTCCTTTTCCCAGAGGAATCTAAGGAAGAGATCAATTAAAAGGGTATGGGCCGAATGATCCTGGGGATTTTGAGATAGAGATTGTAAGTAGAAGGTCTTATGATCTAGATGGTGATGGGTTAAAATATGTCTCCCAAAATCTCTGAAAAATAGGATGGGATGAGTATATATCTCCCTTGTGCAGCCAAAGAAGGTAACTGGGGCACATAGGATCATAGAAACAACAATCAGGAGAATCCCTATAGACTTGCAAGGTCTCAATATGTGAATAAAGGGAACCCAGGCCTTTCCTTATGAACCATACCATGTAAAATGTCCCTCTATCAATAGCTAGTCTTCTCAGTGAGGGAAGGGTGTTGCTTGGGAGGAATAAACACAAATGGAGGAGAGTGTGGTCCGCTCATGTGGAGATGTATGTGTTATTGAGGCATTCACTCGCACTGACCAATTGACCAGTCAACACAGGATACCCAGAGGGCTGTTGGGAGATGGGGTCAGAGAGGGAACCCTTGAGGTCTACTGAGAAGTAGCTTCAGCCAAGACCACACAATTGTTCCCCAACTTTGCCCAAATGTTTGCATCCAAAGGCAGACCAGGATCAGGGGTCACTGTTTACTGGCATCAGATATGCTCCAAGCCAGGAGAGAAAATTAGAAATTGACCTTCACAGATCCCAACATGTCTGTCCTTCAGGGTAGGTGATTAGGAACCACAAAAAGTTATGAAGATTTTCATTTAAGACTTAAAGTTGGCAGCCATGCTAATCACATTTAAGTGGCTGATGGGTGCCCAGAACTGTCCTCCACAGGAAAAGAGATAGAAAGACACATGGTGCAGAGGAAACTACCATGGTGATGATCCCTGGAGAGCCCCTAGCTGATACTGGTTGGGTGGAGATCAGGTCTGTATTTCTTGAAGTCAAAGAAGGAACACCGAGATAATGGCTGAGGCAAGCATAGAAAGGGAGTTTTATTCAAGAAAGTGATATAGACAAACTTCTTTGAAGAGGAGGGGACCCAGAGCTGGGTGTCTGTAGGAGGAGGCTCAAATTGCTTTCTTATACCTCCCAGAAATTCCTTCTTTCATTAATCATTGTCTTTCATTGCCTTTCTTCCCTTCCCATACATGTGACTAAAGCAGGAGTGCAGAGGTTAATTGTTAGCAACACTTTATTCTCTCTTTGACAACCAGTCATCATTCTCTCAACCCCCAACATTTATTACCGACACTGACTGCCTGACTGACATATTTTCATACCAAAATAAAATGCAAAACTAATCAGATCTGTAAACTTCTGAAAAACACTAAAGCAAATCTTTGAGATCTTGGAGTAGTTTAAGGTTTCTTAGAAAGGATATATATCCACATAAGAAATAAACAAACAAAATCTCATAAACACAGTTCAATTGCATTTTAACAAAATTAAAAACAAAATTAAAGATACTTTTAAGGAAATGAAGCACAAGCTTAAGATAATAATACATGGGTCTGGAAAAGGAATTTTATATAAGTATGTAAAGGATATATATCATTTGGAGGGAGAAACAAAACAGATAAATTTGGTATGAAAAAGGAATTTTAAAAAAATCATGTAACAGTGATCAATGAATTCCAAGAGAACACAGAAAAAAAATCACTGAATAAATTCAGGAAGTCAGTAAAGGATATGAATGAGAAATTTGATAAGGAGAGAGAGAGTGGAAAAGAAACAAACAGAAATCTTGGAAATGAAAGACACAGTAAATCAAATAAAATATTCAGTTGAAAGTCTCTCTAATAGAGTTGACCAGGCTGAAGACAATCTCAGACTGAAAGGGAAAGTTGCCAGTCTTGAAAATTCAGACACTATTAAAGAAAATAAATAATTATCATCAGAATGTACAAAAACTCTGGGGCAACATTAAGTAACCCAATTTAAGACTCATTGGCATTAAATAGTGTTGCAGACTATTAGCATAGATAACCTGTTCAGGGAGATAATAACAAAATTTTCCAGACCTTGAGAGTAAGATGAACATTCAGATACAGAAAGCATTCAGAACCCCAAACAGACAAGATCAACAACAACAACAACAACAACCTCTAAATGCCTAACATATAGCACAAGGATATAATTTTAAAAGCTTCAGGAGGAAAACATATCAGGTCACATTTCGAGGCAAATCAATCATAATTACCTCTGATTTCTTGACACAGACTCTAAAAAGCAGGAGGGCTTTGCAATGATGTTTTCCATATTCTGAAAGAATATAACTGTCAACCAAGCTTGCTATATCCAGCAAACTTCAAAATTAAAGAACAAATAAAAACCTTCCATGCTAATCAGAAAGGAAAAGAATTCATGACTTCTAAAGCAGCACAATTGAACTTGCCTAAAGAACTACTCCACGTAGAAAAAAACAAAAAGCAAATCCCAGAGCTTACAAATAAACAAATATGCTTGGAAGAGTAGTGAAGCCAATGAGGCACAGGATGAAATTAAACATTAAAAATTAATCAAAAGGGGGAGGGGGTGGGGGCATGAAAAATGGTGGAATGAAAGAGACATCATTACTTTATATACATATATGATTAACAATAATGATATGAATGTACAACTTGCACAACCATAGAAATGAAAATTTGTACCCCATATGTGTGCAATGAATCAAAATGAAGTCTGTAAAAAAAATGAATCAAAATGACTGGAATTAATAAAGATCTTTTTATAATATATTTGAATGTAAAAGGTCTGAATTCTCCCGAGATTCATTGTTTAAAATTATTGTTAACCAAGCAGGCTCAAAAGTAGCAGAGCTGGTGAAACATTGTGGTTGTCTAGCATGAGAATTCCTCTATCCCCTGGATCTATGTGCCTGAGATTAGGAGGAAGCTGACAAGGCTTTTCCACAGAACCTCCTCATATAGGTCATTACCAAAGGAGCTAGGTAACCTATGCCTTTGCACAGAAACATTCCCAGGCACCAGGCAGCCACAACCATGAGGTCATCAGAGACCCCCAATCTCAGTCATTGCTTTCCCATCCTCTGTCCCCACTCTCCACACTCTACAGAATATTTCATCCAATAAAAGATGAATACACTTTCTTCTTAGTGAATAATGGAAACTTCTCCAAATAGACCATATTTTAGGCCACAAAGCAACTCTTAGCAAATACAAAAAAAGATATAATTTCTTGTATCTTGTAACTTAACAGTATGAAATTATAAATCAATACTATAAAACCCTACAGAAACTATATATACATCTGGAAATTGAAAAATTCACTTTTGAATGATAAATGCATGATAGAAAAAAACCAAGGGAGAAATTTAAAAATTCTTGGAGTCAAAAAAAGAGTTGTGATACAGCATGTCAGAACTTCTGGAACATTATTAGTAAGGCAGTTTTAAGAGGAAAGTTTATAGCTCTGAGTCTCTACATAAGAATATCAGAAAGATCCCAAATAAATAACCGAATAATGTACCTTAAGATCCTGAAAAGAACAAATCAATTCCAAAACCAGTAGAAGACAGAACATAATTAAGATAAAAGCCAAATTTGCCAGTAAATGGATGGAACTGGAGATTATCATGTTAAGTGAAATTAGCCAAACCTAAAAAACCAAAGGCTTAATGTTCTCTCTGATAAGCAGATGCTAACACACAGTGGTGCGGGGGGGGGGGGGGGGGGATAAAATTTCATTGGATTAAACAAAGGGGAATGAAGAGAAGTGGGGGATGGCAATAGGAAAAGCAGTAGAATGAATTAGATGTAACTTTCCTATGTTCATATATGTATACACAACTAGTGTAACTTGACATCATGCACAACCACAAGAAAGGGAAGATACACTCCATGTATGTATAGTCAAAATATACTCTACTGACATGTGTATCTAGAAAGAACAAATGTAAGCATTTTTTTAAAAAGATAAGAGCCACAATCAATGAAATAGAGTATAAAAAAAGAAAAAGAATCAATTAAATGAAGAGTTGGTTCTTTGAACAGTTAAACGTGATTAATAAAACTACAGTTAAACTAAGAGAGAGCCAGGGGGTGGGGAATATCAATATAGACATCAAAGAAATCCAGAGGATTGCTGTGGATTGTTTTGAAAACTTACCCTCCAATGGAAAATCAAAAGGAAATGGAGGGCTGGGGATATAGCTCAGTTGGTAGAGTGCCTACCTCGCAAGCACAAGGCCCTGGGTTCAAATCCCCAGCACCACAAAAAAAAAAAAAAAAAAAAGAAAAAGAAAAAGAAATGGATGCATTTCTATACATATTTCTATTCATATGCCACAAATTGAATCAAGTGTACATAGAAAACCTAAACAGAGCAATAACTAGCAATGAGTAGTAATAAAAGCTCTTTCAAAAAGAAATGCCATGACTGGATGGATTCTCAACTGAATTCTACCAAACTTTTAAAGAAGAACTAATACCAACACTCCTCAAATTATTCTATGACATAAAAATGGATGGAATGTTTCCAAATTAATTCTATGAAGACAGTATCACACTATTAAAACCAGAAAAGGGCACATCAAGGAAAGAAAACCGGAGACCAATAATTCCTGATGAAGGTAGATGAAAAAATCCTAAGTAAAATATTTCCAAATAATATTTAACAGCATATTATGAGAGTGTACATCATGACCAAGTTGGGTTTATCCCAAGGATGGGATAAACCAAACTATACTTCTTCACACAAATAAAATTAAACACAAAAATCAATTATTCATCTCAATAGATGCAGACACCACCTTTGGACCATAGTGGCGTCATTTTTACCAGTATAGCCTGATAGGTGCACTTACCAGCATAGCCTGATAGGTGCACATAGGGTTTCCCTCCCCACTGGGTAGGGGTAAGCACAAAGGAAAGAAATCAGGGGTTGACTTGTGGAAAGGCCAAGTGAGCACCTGGGTGCAGAGAAGTTTCTAGAGTGGAAGTGAAAAGCTCAAGTTGCACATTTGAGGTGAAACAACCTCAGTGCAAGCTGGGTCTTCTCTTGCACAGTATTGACAATGTGCCTCATGTCAGCTGAAATGAGAAGCAGTCAGAAAATGGGACGTGGAAAACCATGAGTTGCTTGTATGATCATCAATCAGTATCTCTGTCCTCTGGAATGTACAGTTCATTCAAATCAGGGAAATATAAACAGTAAATATTTAAATGATCATATGGTAATCAGAAGCAGTACAGTCTAAAAAGAAATAGCTGATTCTCCTAGACAAACTACAGGGACAATGTGGAAAAGTAATTTAGGTTGGCTTTCAAAGATGAGCTTCCTGCGGAAGTAACTTTAAATCCCTATATCCTTGAGAGGTACATTTTCAGGACAGATTCTGGTACATTTTTCACTGATTATCTTGAGGTACATTAGTCATAGTAAATAAGTCAATAGCTTAAAGAAATCATTTAACTCATCTTCAAGTGGAAGAAATAGATTGACAATAGGGTCCAATTAGGCTCAGATTCAGAGTCCACATCCAACTGAGCATTTACTCAGTCAAGGAGACCCATCCTTTTTAGTATGCTTAATTTGATATATAACATAATTTGAGACTTTCTGTGGACAACCCTCTAGAGTGATGGTCTACCTCCCCTTCAACTAAAAGTGTGAACAAACCACAGTTTGGATGACCAAGAGTCTGTGAATAATCATGTATAGATAACGTAGGCTGCATTCCCTGGAATATGAGCAAAGCAACATATCTAACCCCACCTCAAAAAAGAACAAAATTTCTTCTGGCTATAGTAATATAGTTATTGTATGTAATACTATGACATACTTTCTCATTTAGCAATTTTATTGTAGTATATTTTATATATCATTAAATTCACCAATCAGCAACATTGGACATGATTTTTTTGAAGGCAGCATAAGCAGGATAAGTTTTGCTCTTGGCTAGAAGAATTGCTGTTTAGCCAGATTGGGTATTTGGGTTCGTTATCATTCTATCACCAGGTTTGCTAGCATGACCCATCAGGTGTAAAATATTCATTATTTTTTAACCTCCCTATATCATGTACTTGAAAACCAAGAAAAAAATGTGTGTTGCTTTAGAGACTCCTTGGTTGTTGTCAGGATTAATGAATGAAGAGATCAGTTATTCACAAGTTATCACACATGTACTGGAATCCTACCACAGAAGGAGTGCAAGACTAAAACTTCTAAAGCACTGTGTACACGACAGGTCAGAATGTCATCATTATCTTAAAGATCCTTTAAGAATTTTCCAAAATTAAACACAATGATTTTGAACACAAAAATATATTAGATTATATTGTTGTATTTTAAACAAAAGTCATATATAGTTCCTTGGAGAGATTAATGATGTACTAATGGATGCAGACAATATGGGATACATATGGTTTTCCTAGAAATATTTCATAAGAGGAAATATGACAAAGTCATCAAGGAACTAATAGGTGATAGTGGCTCTTCTAGGTCCTGATGGGGTGTCAGTGTGTACAGAGGGAATTTACATGGAGATCTCAGTCTGCTCAGGCAAGAAAAAATGAGAGTAAAGGGGGAAAGCATGTGTATATTGGGTTGGGAACAAGCTGAACACATATATCCATTTTTAACTTAGATTTTAAAATACTGTTCAAGTTTCTGAACTAAGAGACAGAAGAAATAAGATAAAATACATGAAAGAAAAGGACAGG
>JAJEJO010002578.1:10839-29164 GCA_020662805.1 Glaucomys volans
CCCACCACTGTGAGCACATAGATTCCTAGGAAGAGGAGGAAGAGGGGCAGCTGGAGCTCTGGCTGCTGTGAGAGACCAGCCAGGATGAACTCAGTCACTGTGGAATGATTTTCTGGTGTCATGTTCTCTGTTCAGCTTCTGACAGGAAAGAAAAAAAAAAAAAACATGGTTGCTGGAGGGACTTCATTATTCTTTTCCATTTACATGTGGGTACCTCGTATTTCCAGTTTAGATATCCCCTTGGTCTTCATATGATTGTTTGGCCTGGACAAATTAAGTTAAGTGTGTTTCAATTTAATATTTATTAAGACTTACTTTCAAATTCTAGAAATGTATTTTATATAAAAAATTTTTAGCCAACTTAAATGTTTTCAGAAAACTTGATTATTTACAACAGAGTAAAACTGACTGAGTGAAAAGTTAAAGAGAGTAAGCCCTGCCTAAGGGCATCAACCTTTAATAACATCAAATTGATTTCTGACACAGGTCGACCGAGAAGTTATAATTGCCAGATTTTTCAACTTTTTATGTAATTATCAGGAGACCTGATAATATTACTTCTCAGCAATCATTGTGCCAATCCACTAGCTGGAGTATCTCACAGTTAGCTGGTTTGTAGTTTCAGTATCAGTACTTGAAGGAAGCAGATTGACATAGGTGCTTGAGCAAGAGAGCTCCAAGAGGGGAAGCTTCTAAATGTCAAAGTTCCTGTGTTAGTATTGTAACTCCATCATTATTAATTTATACCCTTGGGCAAGTAAAATACCTTTTTTGGTGTTTTAACTTTGTAACTATATAAAAGAAATAAAAATGTTACCTACCTCATCGTAAAATTGACTGAAACATCAGTGAGTTGATGAGCAATGTTATTATCATGCTGATATTACCCATTAACAATGCATCAATTAGAAAACAAGCTCTAGTTATGCATTGATATTGCAATAATGCACACCTTGATATCCCAACTTAACTCAATTTTTGTGAATTAGAATGGAATTCAAAGCAGAAACATACATTGGGAAAAAATGGAAATATAAATGTTATCTCCTATCGTGTTAAATTATGAACAATCATTGCATATACCAGAATAAAATTACAAATGTATCCCAAAGTAATTATAAAAAAGGTGAAATAAAAAATAATCTAAAAATTCATATCATACTTTACAATGAAACAGACATGGCAGGCATAAATTTAAAAAAAGGCTTAACCTATAAACATCTGTTAATGAGTATTAAAAAGAAACTGAGACCTTGCAGTAGTTTAATGTACATTTAGAAAGGATGTACACACACACACACACACACACACACACACACAAATGAAAACAAAAGGAAAACAAAAATCTTATAAAAAGAATTAATTTGTACTTCATCAAAAATAAAAACTATTTTTCAAAGACACACTTGAAATGCAAAGGCAAATCCAAGGGAATAAATATAACTAAAGAAGAGATTTATCCAAATTATTAAAAAATAATGATATGAAAACAAAATTTTTAAAATAAACAAAATATCCAAACAGATTCCTTACAAAGTGACATGTTAGTTAGCATGTGAAGACTCAAAAGCATATGCAAATTATGCTCAGTGTCATGAGTCATGTAGGAAAAGAAAATGAGATGCCTCTGCATATTTCTATAGGAATGGATGAAAAACAGTGAAATCCAATCCAATCCAATCCAATCCAATCCAATCCAATCAAATCTCTGGCAATACCAAGTATTGGAGAGGAATAACTAGTCTTATTTCACAAAACTTCAGGGGAGCGTAAAGATTTTCAAACACTGTGGAAAACAGCTCTGAATATTTTTATGAATTTAAACAGATACTGTGTAATTCAATACAACTTCTGAGTTTCACCCATGAGAAATTAGACTTATATGAGAATGTGCACACCAGCTTCACTTAACACCACCAAATTGGAGAAAACCCAAAGGTTCACCAATTTGTGAATAAATGAATGAGTTGAGGTACTTGTAGAATGTACTTAAAATGGAATTCTACTCAATATTTAAATGAAAAAAAATCACACACATACAATGACACAAATCTTAAAAAGCATCTACTTTGGAATATATCACACAAAATTTACATTGAATATTGGGATGTTTGCAACAACATAATAATCTAGACATTATGGTTTTCTTTATGTGAAAAATTTTAATAATGGTTTTAATTTATTACATAGGTATCACTTATCAGATTTTTATCTTCACAGTTTTCCTAAGTTGAAATTTGAACAGTTCTGCCCATTTTGCAGGTAATCAAATATACTGCACTAGTCTTTGTAAACATTTATTAAATAAATAACTTTTAAGTACTACACTATAGTTTTTTCCTATAATAAGTGTAAATTATGGGGTTTTCTTGTTTGTTTTCATTACTCAGCACTCATTCTAGAAGTTGTCTAATCTTATTAATCAGCTTAGGTAAACTAACTCTTAATTAGTCTGATCTTATAAATACTATATTTATTTCCATTTTAAAAGATTTCCGATGAATTTATTCTATTCCTTGCACTTTTCTTCAATATGAGTTTCTGTTCTTTTCCAAACTTTATGAAGTAGAAACTTGAATCAATACTTCTTTATTCTATTTTAATTGTATATATGCTTTAGAAATTTAGTTGGATCTCACAAGTTTTGATATATCAAGTTTATAATAATATTCAGTTTAAAATATTTTGGTAATTTGTTTCATTTTCATTGTTTCATGGATTATGTACAGGCGCATTGTTAACTTTAAAGGTGTGCCTTTCTTTTGTAAGCTATTCCTCTTTGAAAATATTTATGTGGTTCGGGGAGATCCAAGATGGTGGACTAGAGGAAAATCTGTTTCTCTGTGAGGCAGTCTTTGCTGCTCATCGGTCCCATGCTGTTTACCCCATTTGTCCTCCTTGATCACCTTCAGTCTGCCAACATATCAAGTACTCTATTTTTTTTATTTTATTTTTTAGGTATTGGGGATTGAACCCAGGGGCACTTGACCACTGAGCCACATCCCCAGACCTATTTTGTATTTTATTTAGAGACAGGGTCTCACTGAGTTGCTTAGGGCCTCGCTAAGTTGCTGAGGCTGGTTTTGAACTCACAATCCTCATGCCTCAGCCTCCCAAGTGCTGGGATTACCGGCCTCCACCACCAGCCTGGCTCAACTACTTTTTGTGTGCAGATCGCTCACTGACTTGCAGCGTATCATCCGCCACTTGCCCTTTTGCCTGCCTCTTGCCTGCCCATCACCTGCCTTTCATCTACCCATCACCTACTGACTGAGGTCCACCTGCTAATCCTCTGCTGGTAGACTGCAGATTGCCTACAGATCACCAGCTGCCTGCGGTTGCCTGGAAGTCCACTGTCACATACCCACAGGTTTGTTTAGACATGGCTGCTGCCATTTTGGGACAACAGCCAGGACCTGCAGGACGCCCAGCCTGACTGTGCCAATTGTTCCTTGTGTTCTTGGCAATTGCTATTCTGATTGGAGTGAGATGAAATCTTAGAGTTGTTTTGATCTGCATTTCTCTAATTGCTAGAGATGTTCGACATTTTTTCATATATTTGTTGATCGACTGCATTTCTTCTGTGAAGTGTCTGCTTAGTTCCTTAGCCCATTTATTGATTGGGTAATTTGTTTTTTGGTGTTAAATTTTTTGAGTTCTTTATATGTCCTGGAGATGAATATTATATCTGAGGTGCATGTGGTAAAGATATTCTCTCATTCTGTAGGTTCTCTCTTCATGTTATTGATTGTTTCGTCTGCTGAGAAGAATCTTTTTAGTTTGAATCCATCCCATTTATTGATTCTTAATTTTACTTCTTGCACTTTAGGAGTCTTATTAAGGAGGTCAGGTCCTAAGCTGACATGATGATGATTTGGGCTTACTTTTTCTTCTATTAGACGCAGGGTCTTAAGTATAATGCCTACGTCCTTGATCCACGTTGAGTTGAGTTTTGTGCAGGGTGAGAGATATGGGTTTTGCTGCAAACATCATTCTCCACAATCTCAAGATGATATCATAATATCTGTCATCTCTTCACCCCTTTCTCCTTGAATCTCTCTCCATTTAACCTCCATGTATAGGATCAGTAAATGCTTTGGTTTCTAGAATCCAATGTGAATCAAATGAAATAATTTTATATTAATCAAATATTTCAGCCATATCTGCAGCAGATAGTTCAAACTCATTTCATAGCTGTGGGTGGCACGGGATCTCATCTGATTGGGAATGAGATAGAGTAATGTGGGCTGTTACTATAT
Source organism: Glaucomys volans (assembly GCA_020662805.1). Taxonomy (NCBI): domain Eukaryota; kingdom Metazoa; phylum Chordata; class Mammalia; order Rodentia; family Sciuridae; genus Glaucomys; species Glaucomys volans. The sequence goes on from JAJEJO010002578.1 coordinate 15,099, forward strand.
AGTCAGAGGCAGAGCAAACCTGAACACAAAGCGTGCTTATGAATCCAGGGATTTCCAGAATGGTTTGTCATCAGATTCACCTAGGGAGTTTACAGCTTGAAAAAAAGCATGATGAATGTAAAAATGTGCTTGTGATTATAATGAACTACCAAAGTTATTGCTTTACCTTTCTTAGCTCTTTCTTCCAGGGGGAGGGAGAAAAGTAGGGAAAGAGGAAATCTTTTGGAATGATATTGACCAAACTGTACTGTCATTTTTATGCATGTGTGAATATGTAGCAACAGATCTCACCATTATGTGAAATTCCAATGCACCAATAAAAACATGGAAAAAAGAAAACTTAATCTCTGTAGAATAGCTCCAATAAACATTTTGTTTCTAATTTTCTTAAGTTTACCTTCATAGCTCTAAATAATTTGCTCATATTGTTGTTTCAGGAATTGTCAACTTTGAACGTTATACCAAACTTCCATGTATGTGTGCAGCGCCTTCAGTTAACCAATGCTACTACTTCCTCCATCATTGTGGTATTTGGCAGTTGTGTTTTATTTTAGATATATGTTTACCGTTAAAATATTCTAAAAATTGTTTATTCATCAGCTTTCAAATTTTTCTCAACACCTCTGATGAAACTGTTTAGGTTTGTTTAACTTAGATCTCTTAACCCTATACCAGATTTTATGAATCAGAATTTTTTAGGATGGATTTGGAGAACTGAACTTTCTAAAACTCAAACTACAATAATAAAACAATAAGCCCCCACAGAACTATCAAAGTAATTCTGATGATTAATTGAGTTGGAGAACAGTTAGATTAAGATAGTAAAATCAGTCAAGTGGCATGCTTCAGGGTTGCTGCAGGACTTTCTTTCAGCAAATATTACTGGGAGACAAAGGATAAGAGACTGTCCTCAGATATGCAATTATTAAAGGTAAAATGACATGGACTCTTATGTCAAACAGAACTCATCTAATTCTATCCTGTTAATATAGTTTCCAGGTTTTAATTAAAATTGAGATGCTATTCTGCAGTCATCAAATTTACAGATGAAATAAATCTGAAAGGATATGTAATAATATTAATTGTTGAATTGACTCTTTTTTTAAATTTTTTGATTCATTGAACACAAATGGAGTACAGCAATTGTTTCTCTGGTTGTACACAAAGTAGAGTCACCCCATCTGTGCATTCATACATGTACACAGGGCAATGGTGTCTGTCACACATACTCTTATTATTCTTACCCCCCAACCTCAACCTCAACCTCAACCTCAACCCCACCCCTCTGAATTGACTCTTGATACATCCCAACTGGCTTGTGTTAAGAGTTAGAGAAAGGTTATGCTAGAATTCACCATAGTGAGGAGTGTAATGTCACATTAAAACTGGAGTGCAGTCAGAGGGGCATTAACCATTTGAATGCTTTCCCTAATTCAAAGTTATGTAGTTACATGCATTTGAATTTTTGTAGTCATTTAAATTGATATTTTCTATTATTTATTTATTTTAAACTGCCAAGGGTAAATATGAAACTGAAAAATCTCTTTGCCTGTGAAGCAAATTATGGTTACCTATGACCATAAAGTCAAATTAAAAACACCTGACTGCATATTATATTTAATCTTAGTTATTAATAATTTCATCAAAGCTAGTTAAGTATAACGTTGAGGATGAGATGAGGTCACTGAACACCACGACTATCAAATGCTTTGTATTCTTGTTTTCTTACTCTTGATTCAAGTGAACTATAGTCATCATGGTAGGGATTTTAGTTGGAGAGTTTTATGGAGCTAAAACTGTGAAGTTTTCCTTCTGTGAGTCAAACCTGAGTTGGCATTGCCCCCCACCCTATACCGGTATCTCCCTGTGGTCATCAGTACTCCCAAGTTACTGTACCATCAACTCTACAGGACAAGGACAAGCAGGAGAATCTACATATATATTGAAAACAGTTAAAACAAAAAAGATCTAGCAAGGAATATATATGTTAACTTGTAATCTTAGTATAAAAATGAATTCTTCACATATGAGAGATTTGGTTTAATGCAATTCATATGAAAACAAAATTTCATAATTGCTTATTAATGCAATGAACTCCATACAACCATGTATGGTAGATAAACAATGGAGATTCATATTTCATTTGTAAAGACAGTGCTATACACTGATGTTTAACAATCCAAATAAGATGCATAATAGAACTTCTGATTCAAGTGCTATGGAATTGTAATATCAAAATATTTCCTAATAGCACTGAGGGTTTCATCCTTGTTTCTCAGATGTAGTGGATGAAACTGTGGTATCTTGACTGCTTCCTACCAAACACAACTGTCTTATCCACTTATTCTGGTATGCCACAATAACATCACCATTTTCCATGTGTTTTTTCTTCAGTTCAATCCCTTTCTTTCTTTCTTTCTTTCTTTCTTTCTTTCTTTTTAACTTTTTTAGTTGTTCTGATTCATTATACAGGACAGTAGAATGCATTTATGCATTGTGATAAATCATACATAAATGGGGTATAATTTCTCATTTTTCTGATTGCACATACTGCAGGATCACATTGGTCATGCAGTCATATATGCACATGAGGTAATAATGTCTGCTTCACTCCACTATTCATGTGTTTTTGAGGTAAGGAAGCACTACTCTATGCTGTTCACATCACATCGGAGGTTTCTGGTTCAGTATGGACATCTTTTTTAAGGAGGGACCCTGACAAGATGGAAGCCACAAAAAAATTATTAAGAGCTTAGAAAATGTTTGAAGGCAAGGGTAATTAGTAGGCATTTTCATATATCCTGTCATAAGCGAAAGGTGTTACATTGTGTATGCTGCTTGAAACCTTTAAGGACATATCCTTTATTTAATATTTAAAAAACTATTCTAACTTTGAGCGCTTAAACATGGAATGAGCTACTTATTTCTGGACCTAAGATATACTTGACCAAAATCAGATGATGGTCCGACTTCCAGAACATCCAGAAAAATACTCCATAACTACTCTTGAGATAAAGTCCACAGATTCACATTATCTCTTGTCCCTTCTCCTTTCAGTCCCTGTCATACTCCTTGGCTACACAGTACATTTGATTTCTTTCAGTTCCTGGAATATGTCATTTTCACTCAACTGTTTAGCCGTTTGTTCACCTTTCCTAAATGACACAGTTACCAGCACCTTTCCCTCTGTCATCTGGTAAATATTTCATTTTTTCAAATAGCATTTCAGTTGATGTCATCATGGGAGCATTCTCTAGTTCATTGCAACTGAGTGGAACTTCCTACTCCAGACCCTGCACCATGCTGCAGGTTAGGTGTTGGACCACACCTATTCTCTGTATCCTAACAACTATCAAAATGGCTGGCATATTGTAGGAGTTTTTTAAAAGTATGTTGTTAAAAATTGAATAAATTTATTTTCACAATGCCCGAATTTTCACCGTGATTATTTCCAGAACTAATAGTTTCAAATTTCAGGTGTGGGGTGAAAACGCTTACCTTTTTGTTGTCTGAAGCCTCAGTGCCAAATTTTATTTACTGCTTGTAAAGGGCACTCATGCAGGAGTTGAAAGTTACAGGTATCCAGCATTACGCAACGTTTGGTGTTAAGAGGGTAGGGCCCAGTCCTCAGTCTCAGAGCTGTATTTGTTGTTGCCTTCATCACTAGTCAGCAACTCCAAAACTTCCTTTTTAGTTTGTTTCACTTCATCTTCATCTTCACAGTCACCTGAAGGTTATTGCTGTCTAGTTGCTGTCTCTGATGGTTATTCCTTGGTTTAGGTATGCCAGGTACCAAATAACAGGAAGCAAACACTCTCTAAGGATCTCCATTTCTCAGGGATCATACTCTTGAAAAAAGCAGAAATTAACTTTGACATTTCCCCAGTTGCTTAATTTTCTCTTTCAAGTCTAAACATATCAATTAGTGGTAACTATTTGAGCACTGGGATGTCTATGTTAAAATGCATACTGTGATCCAGCAGCTCTGAGTGGGGTTTGAGATTATGCATTTCTTATAAGCACCTATTCAGTGTTATTGGTTCATAGCCCACAGTATGAATACCAGGTATTAGAGAATTAGTGGCCTTCCTGACAAGTTATATATTACTGATAAAAGAGCTAGAGAATTTATTTATTTATTTGTTTCACAAAAATGTTTGATTTTATATCACATATAAGTAGGTAGTTTAAATTATTGATTCGAGAGTCTTATACATTTGTAATTATACTTTAGGAATCAAGATGTGTTAGGATTAGGAAAAGTGATGTAACGTGTATCTTTAGGATCTCCTTGTTGATCTACATACTACTTCGTTTTTATGATCAAAAGAAGTATTTAACTATTAGGCAGCTAATATGTTCCACATTCCTTTTTACTTTTTGTATTTTTTTCTGAAAGAATTCTCAGATCGAATGTCAATCTTGAAAATTAATGAATCTAAGAAAAATACATGGACAGTCATGTAGTAAGTGCTCTGAGAAAAAATAAGGTAACTAAGTAGGGCTTGACTGCCTTTAAAGTGAATGAGGTTTAATCTGGATTAGTGTTTCTACTCAGATCACACATTTAAAATAAACAAAGAAAGTTTTAATAATCACACATCCAGGCTTCAGAAAGCCTCATTTTGCTTTGATTTTGTAACAACTACAGTGTTCTAGGATTCCTTTCAGAGAATACTCACTGTCATTCACACTGTCTTAAGGGTGCAGACTATGGTTGACTCTTACAAAACAATGCTGGACAAAATGACTAAGAGTGCTGGAACTGGATTGAATGTGAATATTTTCAACCAGGATCCCTACATTGTGTTATGGGAGCGGACAATTTTTTTTTTTCAGTTTCCTAGATCCATAGATGGAGAAGAATTTTGCTCTAGAATGGATCAAACTCAGATTTTCATCCACCATCTTAAAATGATTTAGATAATATTTTGGGACTTTTGATCTGATGAAACTTGGATGAGATTTGGGGATTGAGTTCATGCTGTAATGGGTTGAATCTTTTGGGGACCTTGTGAAAGAGTGAATGTATTTTGTATGTGAGATGGAAATGAATCTTTGGGAGTCAGAACATGGGCAGTGATAGAATGAAATGTTACCCCAAAGATATTCATGCCTCTGTTTCAGAATCTGTGAACATATTTAAAAAGTGGTCAAACAAATTTTGGTTGTGATTAGTTTAAGGATCTTGAGATAGAAGGGTTTCTTGGCTTCCCTGTGTGGGCCCAATGTAACTTTTAGAGTTCTAATAAGAGGGAAACAGAACAAACAGTGTAGGTAGGAGATTAGACAACGGAAGCAAAGGGTTGGAGTGCTGTGGAGGTGGAATCACAAGTGAAGCAATCACAACAGCCTTTAGAAGCTGACAAAAGTCAAGGAAGGGTTTCACCCATTAGGGCTCCAGAAAGAACCACCTCTGTCAACATAACAAATCTAGCCTACTGAGGTTGATTTTGGACTTCTGATCTATTCAGATATATATATAATATGTATAATTTTTTTATGGAGTATTATGATTTTTAAATTTTTTTTATTTTTACAAACTGCATTATGGTTCATTGTACACACATTGGGTACAACTTTTAATTTCTATGGTTGTGCACAATGTAGATTCATATCATTTGTGTAATCATACATAGACATCGGGGAATGATGTCTGTCTTATTCCACCATCTCTCATACCCGTCCCTCTCACTTCCCTCTACATAATCTAAAGTTCCTCCATTCTTCTCTCACCCCCAATCCCCACTCCACCATTATGTATCATCATCCACTTATCAGGGAAAACATTGGGTCTTTGGATTTTTGAGTTTGGCTTATTTCACTTAGCATGATAGTCTCCAATTCCATCCATTTATGTGCAAATGCCATAATATTTTTCTTCTTTATGGATGAATAATTTGATAATAAACGTGTATTGTTTTCAGTCACTAAAATTATTGTAGTGTTTACAGTAGTAACAGCAAATTAATATGTATGATAAATAGAAGGGAACTCACAAATTTTACATGAAGTGAATAAAATAGAATGTATCCAGTGAGTATGGATCCGATGGTAGTATGTAGGAAAGTTTAAATTGGGAAGAGACAGTGTACAGATATTTATGGTATCATTTAAAGTCAGAACAGAGAAAGTAGGATAGATGACAAATGAGATATATGATGGTTAGGCCAGGCTAAAACTGTGTAAAGAGTATAGATTACATCTACCATAGAGTTATGATTTTTGTTATTTTTGTGAATGATCAGAATAAAGGACACTGTAATCACTGTTATAATAAAATAGTATTTTATCTTTTTTCCACAATTTTTATTGTTGCATGATAGTTGTACATAATGGTGGGATTTGTCGTTCCATATTCATTCATGCACACAATATAACTGTATAATTTATCCAATATCACTCCCCAACACATACCCCCTCCCTCCCAGCCTCCCTCCCTTTGGTTCCTTTCCTCTACTGATTTCCTTTTGATTTCCGTTAGACCAGCCCCCCTGCCCACCTTTCTTTTCTTTTCTCCTCTTTAGCTTCCACATATGAAAGAAAAATATGACTCTTGACCTGAGTTTGACTGATTGCACTTAACGTGATGGTCTCTAGTTCCATCCATTTTCCTGTAAATGACATAATTTTCTTTTTCTTTATGGCTGAATGAAACTCCTCATGTATATATACCATATTTTTCTTTATCCATTCATGAATTGATGGACATCTGGAATGGTTCCATAGTTTGGTATTATGAATTGCTCTGCTGCAAACACAGGTATGCATGGGTCTCTGTAGTGCGATGACTTTAATTAAGCAGGATAAATACTGAGGAGTGGTATAACTGGGTCATATGGTTCTAGGCCTAGCCTTTTGAGGGAACTCCATACTGATTTCCATAGTACTAATTTACAATCCTACCAAGAGTGTGAAAGTGTTCCTTTTCCTGCAAATCCTCTTTATCTTTTATTATTATTTGTATTATTGATGACTGTCATCTTGACTGGTGTGAAATGAAATCTCAGTGTAATTTTGATTTGTGTTTCCCTAATTGCTAACAATGTTGAACAGTTTTTCATATATTTGTTAGACATTTGTATTCTTTTGAAAAGTGTCTGTTTAATTTATTGTGTTATTTGGTTTTTTGATGTAATTTTTTTATCTCTTTGTATATTCTAGATAATAATCCTCTGTCAGAAGTGTAGTTATCAAAGATTTTTCTCCTATTCTGTAGATTCTCTTTTGACATTCCTAATTGTTTCTTTTGCTGTGCAGAAGTCTTTTAATTTGATACCATCCCATTTATTAACCTTTGGCATTATTTATTGGGCTTTAGGGGTCCTATTGAGAAAGTCATTGCCTGTGATTAAAAACTGGAGTGTTGACCCTACATTGTCTTTTAGGAGTTCCATAGTTCTTCTGTTATAATTCCTAGGTCTTTAATCCATTTTAATTTGATTTTTGTGCAGGTGAGAAATAAAGTCCTAGTTTCATTCTTCTACATAAGAAAAACCAGTTGTTACAGCACTGTTTGTTAAAAATACTGTCTTTTCTCCAAAGGTGTTTTTAGCAACTTTGTCAAGGGTCACATAACTGCAGATGTGTTGGTTTGTCTCTGTCTTCTATTCAGTACTGTTATGGTTTGGATGTGAGGTGTCTCCCGAAAGCTTAGGTGGGAGACAATGTGTGTAGGTTGAGAAGAGAAAAGATCGGCATTACAAAAACCATAATCCAATCAGTGAATTAATCACCTGATGGGATTAATTGAGTTGTGATTGAAGGCAGTCAGGGTGTGGCTACAGGAGTTGGGACATTAGAGGCATGGCTTTGGGGTATAAATTTATATTTGGCAAGGGGAGATCTCTCTCTTTGCTTCCTGATCATCATGTGAGCTGCTTCCCTATGCCACACACTTCTGCCAGGTTCTTCAGCCTCATCCTTGAGCTCCTGAGGAATGGAGCAGGCTGTCTATGGACTAAGACCTCTAAAACTGCGAGCCCTCAAACAAACTTTCCCCCTCTATAATTGTGCTAGTCAGGTCTTTTATTCACAGTGGCAAGAAAGCTGACTAAAACATGCACCATTGGTAGATGTTTCTGTTTTTATGCCGTATCATGCCGTTCTTGTTATGGTAGGTCTGTAGTATAATTTGAAGTCAGGTATTGTGATGCCTCAGCATTGGTTTTTTTGGCTTAGAATTGCTTTGACTATTCTGGACCTTTCATTCTTTCAAAGAATTTTAAAACTGTCTTTTCTTGTTCAGTGAAGAATATCATTGGTATTTTGATGGGGATCACCTTGGATTTGTATGTTGATTTTTGTGAGGTATTTCCATCTTCTGAGGTCTTCTTAAATTTCTTTCTTCAATGTTCTGTTATTCCCATTGTACATGTCTTTCACCTCCTTGTTTAGATTTATTCCTAAGGATATTTTTTGAGGCTATTGTGGATGGAATAATTTTCCTGGTTTCTTTATCAGCAGATTCATTGTTTGTATATGGGAAACTTATCTTATCTGTATACAATATACATAAAACACATGTATATTGTATGTATGTGTATTTTATGTATATTGTATGTTGTGTGTTGATTTTTGTAACCTGCTATTTTTGCCTACATTGTTTATTAGCTTTCGAAGTCTTTTGGTGGAGTTCTTCGGATTTACCAGGTGTAGGATCATCTGCAGACAGTGATAATTTGACTATTTAATTTTCTATTTTTATCCATTTTATTTCCTTCTCTTGCCTAATTGCTTTGGCTAAAATTGCCTAATTGCTTTGGCTAAAATTTCTAGTACTACATTAAATAGGAGTGGTGAGAGTGGACAACTTTTCTTGTTCCAGATTTTAAAGAAAATGCTTTCAGTTTTTCCCCATTAATTATGAGACTGGCTTGGGTTTTTCATATATAACCCTTTTTCAGAGAGGGTACCTGGGATTGAACTCAGGGGTGCTTAACCACTGAGCCATATCCCCAGCTCTTTTTATTTTTCATTTTGAGACAGGGTCTCATTAAGTTGCTTAGGACCTTGCTAAGTAGTTGAGGCTGGCTTTGAACTTGTGATCCTCCTGCATCTGCCTCCGTCTCCCAAGCTACTGGGGTTACAGGTGTGATTTCTCATTTTTTGTCTCTAATTTTGTTAATTTGGGTCTTCTCTCATTCTTTTGATTAGCCTGGCTGATGGTTTATTTATCTTTTTCATCTTTTCAAGGAACCAACTCTTTTTTTCATTGATCCTACACATTTTTAAAACATTTTCTGTTTTCTTGATGTAGGTTCTGATCTTATTATGTCCTTCCTTCTACTAGTGTTGGAACTGATTTGTCCTTATTTTTCAGGATCTTGAGATGCATCATTAGGTTGCTTACTTGGGATTTTTCTGATGTACTTATGTGAGCACTAGTAGTCTTAAACTTTTATTTTAGAAATGTTTTCATAGTGTCCCAGAGATGGAAGATAGTATTTCCATTGTGGTTGAAAACTAAGTTGAATTGACAATTGTATAGAACTGAGGTGAGGTGATAGAGTTAAATCCTTATAAATATTTTTAGTAGTTTTAATGTATAAATAAATGCTTTGAAAGGTAATGAAATTTTATAGTTATTTCAATTTATTACAAATCAATATAAAAATACGCTGGATGTTGTTTGCTTAATGACACATATAATACAATAAAAATCATAAAACGTATGAACCTTGTAAACAGATCCAAGCAATACAAATGTAATACCCACATATACATATATATTACACATTTTCTTATACACAAATTTGGATCACACACACACACATATATATATATATATGTATATACGCATATACATATATATATATTACATATATATATACCCATATGGTTTAGACGCACACATATGAACATTTTTGTAATAAAATAAAGTAAGGTATGGACATTAGAACTGATTAGCACATAGAAAATTAAGAATGTATTTTCCTGTCATTTCCAAAGAGGGGAAAACCCTAATCTCTGTCATTACAAGTTTGGGTTTTATAGGGTGACACAAAGGTAACATTGCATCGAGAAGTTCACATCACATAGAAACCCAGTGATGAGAAGGCAAACACTGTTTTATGCCTTTTAGATGAAAAAATAAAGGAAGTCGGTCATGTTTAAATCCTCACACTGGGTTAAAGATTAGAAGTAGCCTTTCACTGTGCCTCTGGATGCAGTGCAACAGAGAGGAGCAGGGACAAGCATAATGTTATTTGGAGGTGTCCATGCCTGTCTCCTTTATGCAGAGTCTTGGAGGGTTTCAGAAAGAACACAACTGTGACCTGTAATGCAGAAGTGGCACTAAAATAAAAAAGAAACATCTTGCCTCCAAAAGTCTGAGAATATCTTCTAGAAAGAGACAAGGAAAAAAATATGTAGCTGCTGCTACCACTCAGAGAATATGTAGGAGCTGAGCAACTGATGGATGCCCAGGGAGCCTGACTGATGAGGATGATTGCCTCTGGGAGACTGACGCAAGTTTTCTGGCCACTGTTCACAAGAGTACTAATGTAAACTTAATTGAGGAATGGGGAGAGAAGCAATTTACTGCTTGAAAATGTCCTTCCCTATCCCCTCAAAAGAATCGGGTTTTTTTCCAGAGTTAATATTGATCTTGGGGTTGGAGGGGTATTTGCTATTAGTCTGATAATAATTCTTATTTTAACTTTTCCATTTAAATCAATAATGCATATGAGGACAGTAGAAAAAGAAGGCCATTTTAAAATATGAGATTCCATAATGAAGATTGGAAAAAATTGTCTCCTTGGGAAAGAGAAAATGAGTATGAAATCATCAGTAAAATAGAGGTAGTGGCTTCATCATTAAACTGGGGAGCAAGGAATATTGCAAAGATTTATGTCACAATATGCATGAAGTTATCAGTCATATTTATTATTGTCAATCTTTCCCAGTAGAGTGTTATCTCCTTGTGGGTTGGAACAATCTTATCAATCATCACGTGTCTCTATTTTTCCTAATGGAATTGTACATACTTGGTAAAAATTTGCATTATGGTTTCTATATTTGAAATGGTTGAAAGTATTTAGTTTAGAGAGGACACTTCATAAATGTTAGCCTATATGCATAGTTTAAAAGGAGTGATATGCAAAGTAATGAGAATATCAGAGGATACTGACCAAATATATATATTCCCAAATGAATATAAATAATTCTTGCCTCAGTGGAGCCATGTTCCATACAAATAAGGCAGGATCAACCCTACTCAGTTCTTTAAAGCTTTATAAATATGCTTAGATGTGATACAGGTTACTCTGCATAGATGGATAATGGAGCATCTTGGACAGATTCTGTACTTCATATGTATGATCTCATAAATCCAGTCTTACACTTGATACCTTTCTTCCAAGAAATCAAGTGTGAGCAGTAATCTCATGACTTGTGGATATACATTGCTCTCTCTGGACTGCTTCCTTATTAAAACTCCAGAAATCATAAATTTTTACTAAACTAAAATACTCTTTTCACAGGACACTTCTTTTTTCAAGGAACTTCTTTAGGGCAAGTTTCACATCCTTATTCCTCAAGCTGTAGATCACAGGGTTCAGCATGGGCACAATAATAGTGTAAAACACAGAGGACACTTTCCCTTGGTCCATGGAGCTGACTGATGAAGGCTGCAGGTACATGAATGCAGTAGAACCATAGAAGAGAGCAACAGCTGAGATGTGGGAGCTGCAGGTGCTGAAGGCTTTGGACCTTCCCTCTGAGGAGCGAATGCGCAGGATGCTGGCAATGATGAAGATGTAAGAACTAAGGGTGGTCAGGGTTGGGACAAGGATATTAAATGCACTGAAGCACAGAACTACTACCTCATTGATAAAAGTACTGGAACAAGACAGCTCTAATAGTGGAAAAAGATCACAGAAGTAATGGTTTATTTTATCAACCTTACAGAAAAGCACTCTTAGCATGCAGACTGTGTGAGCTGTGGCACCAATTAAGCCCATACTATACACTCCAACTATCAACCCAGCGCAGACTTGATAAGACATAGTTACATGGTAAAGCAAGGGGTTACATATAGCAGCATAGCGGTCATAAGACATTGCAGCCAGCATGTGACACTCTGATATAACAAAAACTAAGAAGAAGTAGAGCTGAGTCATGCATTCAGGGTAGGAGATGATGTTCTTCTGCACCACAAAGTTCACCAGCATTTTGGGGATAATGACAGTGGATTGGCAGAGGTCAATGAAAGACAGACTGCTGAGGAAATAGTACATGGGTGTGTGCAGGTGAGGGCTGAGCCCAATCAGCATGATCATGCCCAGGTTCCCTACCACTGTGAACATGTAGATCCCTATGAAGAAGAGGAGGAGGGGCAGCTGGAGCTCTGGTTTGCTTGTTAATCCAATGAGGAAAAAGTCATTCACTGTGGAATGGTTTCCTTGTGTCATTTTCTAATTTTAATTCTGTGGAGGAAGGGAAAAATTTTTGATATAAGTATTTATCATCTCACTCCACCCTGCAGTGTGAACCAAAATTCAAGCCTTTTCAGCCGGGTGTCTCCATTTTTTTTTTTTTTTTGCTAATTCTCAAATATGTTTGCAGTCAAAAACCTTGAGATACCCCAAATTTGGGACATGTCAGTAAATATCAGAGTTTTCCTAACCTGTGTTCTATATTAAAAGTGTGGTTATTAGTACTTAGTCCCTGATTATCCAAAGAACTGGTCTGAGAACTTCGACTATTACAATAACTCTTCATGCCTTATTTCTAATACTTTCAAGTGCTCTGTAGGTAAATGTTTTAAAATAAAAGCAGAATCTACAAAAATCCATGGTCAATATCACAATTACAAATGAAAGACTGAAAGATTTTGCCCCAAAGGTAAAGGAACTAGCCAACATGTCCACATCCTGCACTTTTTTCATAATTATACTAGAAGCTGTATATAGAACAATCAGGCAAGAAAATAAAACGAAAAGACATTCCGATTTGAAAGTAGCAAGTAAAACTAACATACTGCAATCTTGTCTATAGAAAATCCCAAGGAACCATTCACAGAAAGGAGCTATTAGATGAATTTAAACGTTCACCAACATGGCAGAATACAAGGTCAACAGAAATATTTAAATATATTTCTGTACATTTGCAGTGAAAAATCAAAAAATCCATTTGAAATGGCATGAAAAAATAAAATTCTTGACAATAAATTAAAGGTAATGTAAGACATTATTCTTAAATTTACAAAACATTGATGAAAGGAATGAAAAACTTTCATAAATGGAAAAACACACCATACTAGTGAATCGACAATATTCAATTTTGTCAAAATAGCAGTACTTTCCAAATTTATCATAAATTTAGTGAAATACCTATCAAAATCTCAGCTTTATTATGGCAGATTTTCACACACTGATCATAAAATCCCTATGAGAATGCAAGGGACCCAGAATAATCAAAACAAACTTGAATGAGGAGAAGAACGAACTTGGAAGCATCATATCCCTCATTTGAGAAATTAATACAATATAACTGTAATAAAATAGTGTGGTATTGTCCTAAGTATAGATAGATAGATCAATGAAGCAGAATTGACAATACAGAAATAAACTCACATCTATGAAGAATTAAATTGTTATAAGGATGCATGACAATCCATGGTAAAGTTTTTTTCTATAAGTGACATTGGCCCAATTTGATAGGTACATGTAAAATAATTAATTTTGATCTTTTTTCACATAATTCATAAAAATCAATTCAAAATGTGTCACAGAACTAAATGTAAGAGCTAACACTATAATAGTATTAGAAAAAAGGATAAAACTAAATCCTTATGACCTTGAATCTAATGATAGTTCCTTAGGTACGATCCTAAAAACTAACAGAGAAAAAGAAGTAAATTTAACGTCAAGAGAATGGGGAAAAAGGAACTCTTTTGTGCACTCTTTGTGGAAATTAAAGTTAATACATTCACTATGGAAATCAGTATGGAGGTTACTCAAAAGTAACATTGGAACTTCCATATGATCCAGTTATGCTACTCCTTCTTATTTAAACAAGCGAATTAAGGTCAGCATACTATAGAAATACATGCTTTCTCATGT
>JAJEJO010002579.1:0-50294 GCA_020662805.1 Glaucomys volans
CTCTTTCTGTAAATGCTGTGAGCTTAGGGACAAGACTGACCTTGTTCAGTGAAAGAAGATGGAAAGAAAGAAGGCAGGGGTGCTAGGGGGTGTGAGTGGCATGGTGGGGAGTCACCCAGGCCCTCCTCCACCTGGTCTCACTCCTGCTTTCCAGCCCTCTGGCCCTCCAGGGCCCCTGTGCTCAAAGGCAGGGGCTAGACACAGTGGCCAGAGAGGGTGGGGACTGCCCAGCCAGGGAGTGCTTTTCTGGGCCTGTGGTGACCGAGTCTGGTGCATGTTTTTAAAGAAAATAGACTCAGAGCCCCTATTTATAGCAGGAGGCCATAGCCACAGACTGAGAGGGCCGGTGTGAGGCTATGCAGGCTCCTGCTCCAGCAGGGGCTGCGGGGTGTGGCCATTCCCAGGCCCCTGCCCGCCCCTAGCCCCCAAGGAAGTGCCTGTGGGATCCTGACATTCGCTGGGACAGGATATAGCCTGTGCTTTGGGGCTGGGGAGGAGACCTGAGTGGGGGGAATGGAAAGTTTCTCTGGGGATTGGTCCCTGGGGTTCAGAGTCCCATGTGGGGTGGGTGGAGGTGGGGGCTGTTATGTCTACTGAGGAGGCAGAAGGGCCTGGGGGCGCCGGCTGCAGAGGAAGCACTTCAGACTGCCACCAGGGCTGCATAAAGGATGACAGGAAGCAAAGAGCAGGGCCAGAGAGGTGGGAAGCAGAGGTGGACAGCCAGGGCTGGGGAAGGCCAAGATGGGAGAGCCAGGGATGGGAACAGCGACCTGCAGGCCAGCTGACCTGTGACCAGAGGGGAAGGGCGAACATCAGGGAAGACTGCAGAGGCTGTTTCTGTCCCCTAAAAAGTCTCAGTGGTGTTCTGAGCATGGCAGGATCTACGTTGGATCCAGGGGAGCAAGGCATTAGGCACCTCTGTGCCCTCTGCCCCACAGGCCAGACCACGGCCCATCCTCCCCCAGGGCCTGAAGACCCTCTGTTCCTAGTAATGGCAGGGTAGAGGCCCTGCAGATGAACCTCATTACCAAGACCCTTTATCATTTCTGTTGTTGTTTGTGGTCCTTGGGATGGAACCCAGGGCCTGGTGCAGGCTGGGCGAGTTCTCCACCTCTGAGCCGCAACCCCAGCCCCATTACCAAGGTCCTCAAATGGATGGAGGGGCAGGGCAAAGCCAGGACTCTTGGGGACAGCTCTTGTTTCTGGCTTGCTGGGGAGGGAGTCCCCAGGCCTGAGAGGTCACAAGCGGAGGCCATGGCAGGGGCTTGCACCTGCTGCCAGCCTCTATTCGGACCCCTCTCTTGGCTGTGCTTCTTAAGGGCTGTAGGGTGACTACAGCCTGGGGCATGTGTCTTGGAGCCAGAGCCACAACCAGTGACTCAGACAGTTAAAAAAGGAGCAGCTCAGAGCAGTGACTCAACTGGCTGTGAAGGGCGGGTGGGTCTGTCCGTACCAGATGGGGTGGTCTGGGTTTATTTTTGGCAGGGTGGGGCTGGGGCCAGGGGGTAGAAGATGGGAACCGGGGGTGGAGAGGAGCTGCAACTCTCATCCTGGGAGAGCCCCAGGGCTCCGTGCCAACTTAGGAAAGTAATTTCCTAATGCCAGAGAGCTCTCGAAGCCCAGTCTGCCTCTCACCCCATTTCAGGACCTGCCTGCCCCACTGTGTGACCCAGGATGAACAGTTTGCTTTCTCTGAAGAGAAGCATATTTCCCCTGTCCTGTTCTCAAGAGGCTTCAGCTCAGAAATTTAGAGCTGATCTGGAAAACTGAAGATCCCACTCAGAAGCCCAGAGACGGACAGGAGTGTGTGCAAGACCACACAGCAGGACCGGGTATCTCGACTTATCACAGATTCAGATCCCTATAACAATCTCCCTTGTCCCAGGGCTGTCAGTAGTTGGAGGAACAGGACCCCATCTGATTATGCTCCCATAGAAGGGCTCAGCTGGGCTCCGGACGGTGATCAGCACATTGGCCCCAGATGCCTGGAGATGGAAACCTGGGCCAGGGCAGGCGCCTGGATTCTACCAGCACACATCCGGGGAGCTGGCTGCACTCTACCTAGTGTCCTGTGGAGCTGAGTTACCCCTTAGGGGTGAAGTCAGAGACTGTGCACACAGAGGGATCTCAATCTGGAGGCCTAGGCTCTGGCAGCCCCTTATCCAGAGAGTCCCTACAGGTGTCACTGCCTCAGGCTGCTTGCTCCACTCTAGCCATCTCCAATCTCACACATAGAGGGACTTCAGGCCTTACCAACACCCCAGAGAGGATCCTTCACCTCCTTCAGTCTGGATTTCTGCTCCTCATGATGCAGCCACCATTGTTTATCATGGGTGGTGGTTAACAGCTCCTTGGTAGTTTTGGCAGTTGAATCATCTCATGTCATTGGGCCTTGGCCAGAGTCTAGGTATACCAAGAGGGAGCCCCTAACAGGTTGGCAGAGAGCAAGGTAAAGAGAGGCTTCTAGGCTGTCCATAAACAGTCCTGGCACTCATTCCCTTCTCCCAGCCACCTGCTCTAGGGACAGGGTCTGAGTTCTACTTGCTCTGTGGCTCAACCCTCATTGACCGAGTTCTTGCTGCCTTCCAGCTCCTGTGCTCTGCCTGTGGGCCTTGGCACCCTCGGCCAGACAATTCAGATTTTCTGCCCCCCACTTTTTGTAGGGTCCTGGGTTGGCGGCCAGCTGCTGCCATCCTGGAAAGCCACCTCCCCTGTGCCACAGCACTTGGTCCCACACAAATCCTTTCACAGGGCCACCTCCTGTGAGCTCTTGCCTTGGAATCTTTCCTAAAGGTCCCTGATGGGAGCTCCCATATTGCTGCCTGCCCCACCCCAGGAAGAACACAGTAGTCACCACCACAGTGACGTCAGGTGCAGACCCCAGCTGAGCATTTATTTCAAATCAGGATCTTGCTTAATCCTCAACACACGTAAGAGCCAGGAGGATTTTTGTTGATTTATTTATTTTTTTGTGCCAGCAATTGAACTTAGGGGTGCTTAACCACTGAGCCACATCCCCAGCCCTCTTTAAAATTTAGAGACGGGATCTTGTTAAGTTGCTTAGGGTCTTGCTAAATTGCTGAGGTTGGCCTTGAACTTGCAACCCTCCTGCCTCAGCCTCCTGAGCCACTGGGATTACAGGCATAAGCTACTAATAATGCCTGGCTTATTTCCATTTTAGAGGAGAAAACTGAGAGGCTTAGAGGAGCCAAGTCACTTGCCCAAGGTCATGCGTAGAGTGGTAGGGCTGGGATGCAATCCCAAACTCTCTCATACCATGTTAGTAACCACTCCTGCTTACCCGCCCCCCACACCACATACAGTCCCCAAGGAGTTGAGGACTCAGAAGGGGAAGAGGGGAGACTCCCAAAAAGGGTAAAGGGTGATTTGTTCCTTCCCTGATCTGGGTGCGATGTGTGTGTGTGTGTGTGTGTGTGTGTGAGTGTGTGTGTGCGCGAGCGCAGGCGCGCCTGAGGCCTCCCTGGCTGGCCTCCAGCTGCAGGAGAGCCAGCCTGGCCCCAGCTGCTGTGCACAAGCAAAGGGGGCAGGGAGGGGCTGGTGTCGTGGGAATCAGCATCCTGGGCTCATTGATATTTATAGCTGCCCCCTCCTGAAGTGTGGGCGGGGGAAGGGGTTGCTCTTAGGTGGGAACGGAAGTTGGTCTCCTCTTCCCAGTTCTCTTTAGGTCCCCAGAGAGCAGACTGGCCCAATCCAGAGGCCCTGCCCTGTCTGTGGAGCCAAAGGCTGTGTCCTGAGTTGGGGGTTTCCCCTAGGGCTACTGGCTCAGGAGCTGGACACTTTCCTTACCAGAGCTTGCTGAGCAGCACCGTGTGTGCACGCATGCACACACGCACGTGTGCCAGGTGTCAGAGTGATGAAGGACATGGACCAGGGGCAGAGGGCCAGTGAGAGTGGGTCAGGACCCCAAAAGAGAGGCAGACCAGGCTGTGGGTCCCAGGGCCATCTGTGATTAGAAAAGACTCCCAGGGGTGTGATGCTGGGGCCGAACCTTGAAGGATGGGGGAGAGGGGGGCCAATTGCAAAGAACAGCTTGGACAGAGGTGGAAGTGTGCTGGGAATAACAGATGATTATCTGATGGCCGAGTTCTCAGCCATCCCTGGGACATGGGATAACCTTCAACATGGAAGCTGATACCCTGGAGAGAGAGAAGGGCACGGTACAGTGAGAGTGTCATTGAGCCCCACAGACATGGAGGCAATGAAGCTCGTGCCCTGCTGGGTGCTCAGGGATGTTACACTGTTCCAGGAGGAACAGGAGTGAGAAGTTGGGGCAGGAGAGACCCAGAGCTCCCAGACCTGGCTGCCGGGAAGCTGGGGTCCTGGTCTGCTCCCCACCTTCAGGCTCCTAGACTGCACTACCTGGGGAAGGACATCTTCCAGGGAACCTTGGTGTCAGTCTTATTTGGGAGTCTTTGAAAGCCAGGAAGTTATCAAAGATTTTTTTTTCTTTTTCTTTTTAAAGTCACAGGACCCCCTAGGGGCTGGGGTTGTGGCTCAGTGGTAGAGCACTTGCCTAGTATGTGTGAGGCACTGGGTTCAATTCTCAGCACCTCATATAAATAAATGAATAAAAAATATATATATATATACATATGTATATATATAGGTATGTATGTATATATGTGAAGTCACAGGACCCTCTATCAAGACCACATCTTACACAAAACCCAATCCATGAACATACGTGTTCAGGGAGCTGCTAGGTATGAATTGGGGTGGGACAGGCATCCCGTGTTCCCAGGCTCCGCTGCCTCCAGGTGGGCTCAGGTGTAAGAGGCCGTCGGAAAGCCTCCAAGCCCTCTGCGGGCCCAGCCCTGAGCTCAGCAATGTGGTGCAGAGCCCAGGGAAAGCAGAATGGCTGCTGGTCCTGTGAGTGAGGCTGCCACCCAAGTCAGGGAATAGGGACGAAGGTCAGGGAGACCTACAGGAGGCGCTGTGTGACTCTGGGGGGCAACTTCCCTGCCCTGAGCTGCTGAACCAGGGCAGGGGATGAGCTAGTCTGGGGTGGGGGGGGTTTGCAGTGGAGTCTGGGGGAAGAGGCAGCCTCGCTGATGCACCAGGACGACCAACCATTAAGCCACCAGAGAGAGATACACACGCTGAAACATTTTAGCATGAGGCCTGGCTGGTGGCCTGGCTAATGCACACCAGAAATGGCAGGGCCCTGAGCCGGTCGGGCGTGGGCAGGCACTGAGCAGGAGGGAGAAATGGTCAACAAGACAGGCACTGTCCCTGGCCAGGCCCGCCACGCCACCGCCACCATGACAGCAGCCGCAGGGGAACACCTTACATCTGAGACAAAGGTAGCCTCATTTGCCGCCCTAGCTAAGGGGTGGGAGAATTTTGAAGGGGATTTGCCTGTGCTGTGAGAACACAGAGAGGATTTAGAGGAGTGGGGGACCCCTGCTGGAGGGATATGGGAGACAGGAACAGAGTTCTGGATGGAGGAGGGAGCCATCTTTTCCTGCTGGAGGGCCTGAGCCCACTGTGGGGAGGACCACCTGGCCGGATCCAGGAGGGCCCACTGCGGTGGGGGTGGGTCAGGATGCCACAGCCTGTGTTCCCAAGGAGTGACCTGAGCCAGCCACTGCCTCTCCCTGAGCTCTGGTCTCCTCATCAGTAATATGGGGATCTTTCCCAACCAGCAAGGCTGCTGTAACAAGGCCAGTGCCCACCAAGAGGTGTCTCTGGGGGTCAGAGTTCAGGGATGAGAGGGCTCCCTCCTTTGCCCTGTTTGGAGGTAAGGAGCCTCTTGAGAAGCAGAGAGCTAGAAACCCCTACCCAGGGAGGATTCAAGCATAGAGCTGTTCGTTTGAATTCAGTTCATTCCAAAAATTTTCACACAAATTCAGGAATGATTGTAATAGAGTTAGTCTGAAACCCATGCTATGCCTGCACCTGGAGAAAGTCTTAACTCTAGAAGGTTCTATACAACTGGATACATGCTAGGATAGAGGGCTTGTTGGAGGCAAGAAGGGAGCTGAATGGTGCCAGGAGAGGTGGTAAAGGTGGAGAAGAAGCAGGTCTAAGCCCTGGATCCACAGCCCATCTGTTACTGCTCACCAGCTCAGCACAGCGACCTTTGACCCACCCTGGTTCACTGCCCCCCAAGGTGCTGTCCAGTCCAGGTCTCTGAGGTAGGGGCCCCTGAGATGGCTCCTGGTCCCAGCCACTTTGTCCAGGTTGGCAAGAGAGGCTGTGCCCATGGTCCGTGTGTCTACGCGTCCTCTTATGTGCACTGACATCTGTGTGCACCAGTGAGTGGACGTCAGGGCTATTTCCAACTCCCCCTCCCCTGCCCACCCTCCCGGGCAGCACGCCCAGTTCCCAGAGGCAGCCTATACACTTCCTCTGCGAGCTGCACAGAGCTGCACACGTGCTGGCTCCCTCCTGCCGCCAGCCACAGGGCCCACCTGGCGTGGCCCACCCTCCCGCAGCCAGCCCCCACCCCTAGCAGCAGCAGTACTGAAAGGCCCTTCTTATCCTGCCTGGGCTAGTGGATGCGGGAGGGAAGCTCAGTTATACTTGGTTCTGGGACAGCTTTTCTAGAGTCTGGGTGGGCTGGATAAGGGCTCTGGCCCCTGCCCTACTCTCTACAGTATTGCAACAGTTCAGAGTCCTATCCAGGTGACACAGAAACCCTCAGGCCAGGCACTGCATGGGGGTCCCACTTCAATCCCTCACACTCTGCCTTTCACAGTCAAGCCAGGCCAGGCCAAAGAAGAGGTGAGGAGTCATCGTCCCTGCATGCTCTGTGCTCCCTCTGACCTCCCATATTTTTTTCACAAGGACAGAAATACCGTCTCCTTTCTTCTATGCCTGTCCTTCAGGCACTGGCTCACATCCCATCTCCCCTCGGGCCTGTTCCTCTGCTGAGGGCCTCCAATCAGGACTGGAAGGACCTGGATGCACATTTATCATCCATATGTCAGAATGAAGCAGGGCTGGGGGTTCTTCTAGGGCAGCTGGGACTCTCCATGGGACTTAGAACACCTTGCTTCCTCCCTGGGGCCTCAGTTTCCCAATCTGTACAGGTAGGAAGTTGGCCCAGATTTCCAAGAATGCCTGACTCCCAGGCTGATGATGAGTGCAGGATAGTCTCCAGGACAGTGGTGAGTGAAGCCTTCCGCAGGTAGAGGCTGCCCCTATTGCAGGGAGCTGGGCCAGGCATGATGACAGATGGGTTTGTTGGACAGGAACTCTGCCTGGCACAAGGGTGAGGGGGAAACAGTGCATGGTGGGGTTGGGGATGAGGGGGTGGGAATGAGAAAACCAGCTCTTTCACCCTCTCCCCATTTCCAAATCCTAAAGACAGGGGTCAGTTTAATGTTATAAAATTCTACAGGCACTATGTTACTCTCCTGCCCTAAAGCCTTCATTGGCTCCCCATCGGCAACTGGGCATAGGCTATGGAGTTCATTTTGCCATTTACGGTTTCAATGTCCCAGCCCAATGGCTGTCCTTGGCCTGTGCTCAAAATATGCCTTCTGATCCCAACACCCCTTGGCCTACACCACCTCAGTTCCCTTGCTCAGGCGAGGACTGCCTGGAATGCTGACTCCCTTCCCAGACTCCAGGGCTTGTCTCAAGGATCCTGGTGTCCTACCTAGCTTACTTCTGATTTTCTCTGCTCCATACTTTTCATTTGAATCTTTGCATATACACTGGGATTTTTTCTTTTTTTTAAACTGGGGATTGAACCCAGGGGTACTTTACTACTGGGCTATATCTCCAGCCATTTTCATTTTTTATTTTGAGATAGGGTCTCATCAAGTTGCTTAGAGTCTTGCTAAGTTACTGAGGCTGGCCTTGAACTTGCAATTCTCTTGCCTCAACCTCCCAAGCTGCTGAGATTACAGGAGCATGCCACCACACCCAGAGTGCTGTTTGAGTTTTAATCTGCTTTTCTGTCTCCTGAATGAGTCAAAGTTAAGCCTTTCCCTTTCTGAAACCTCTCACTGCCCAGCATGATGTCCATGTTGCTGGCGATATTTGAGACTGCCTCTCAGTTGAAGCTCAAGGAGGAGGGGGTGCTGGGAACTCTCCCTTGGCTGAAGGCTGGATGAGGTGACCTTCCCAGTCATCTTGGATGCCCCTTTCCCATGTCTCTGGAAACAGACCCATCACCTAGGCCCTGAGATCTTAGGGGACTGGCTCCTTGAAGCAGAACCAGGGAGCTCAGCGATCCAGCCTTGACTCACCCCAGTACTGGGGGGTCCTCCCCTGACTCATTTCCCTTCGGAGCATCTCGTGATGCCCTCCTTTAGAACTAACTTCCCCATCTGATGGGGAGAAGGGTGTGGCCTAGGTCCCTGGAAGGGAGGCTCAGGTCCTTCCTCTGCTCAAAGTTGCTCCTGGGAATGGTCCCAAAAGATGTAGGCTGAAGCACTGATTCATACATGGGTACTAATGACCGATGGGCCCTGAGGCCACAGTTCTTATGGCATAACTAGACTATGCCTTCACTAAAGGAAAATGCTGTAATGCTGAGATTCCTGGCACAGTGACAGAAGGGAGGCAGCCCAGCACCTTTCAGAAGGCAAACTTTCATTCAGTCTCTGCTGGGGCACCAGTGCTAGGGACAGGGAGGTGTGGCATGGGGGTGGTTGCCTGGGGTTGTCAAAGGGACAAGACCCTCCTGGGGCACAAGATATTTGAGGGGTACCAGCACTGCCTCTGGGAGGCTGAAGGATGGGTGATCCTGTCACTCACCAGGCCCTCTCAGTGAGGAGAGGGGAGAAAGGACCAGGAGACAAAGGCAGAAGGAAGAGGGGAGGTGGGCACAGGGGTCAGGAGCCAGATAGACCACCTGGAGCCAGGTGCAGTGGCACATGCCTGTAATACCCGGCACTCAAGAGGCCGAGGCAGGAGGATTGCAAATTAAAAGTCAGCATAGTAACTAAGCAAGGCCCTAAGCAACTTAGTGAGACCCAGTTTCAAAATAAAAAATTAAAAAGGTATGAAGAACATAGCTCAGTGGTGAAGCACCCCTGGTTCAATCCCCAGAGCCAACCCCGCCCCCCAAAAAAAAAAAAAAAAAAAAAGACCACCTGGGACCAAGGGGGCCAGAGGCAGTGGCAGGAGGTGATAGCTGTGGTGTGGGGGGCCCCAAACACGGGGTGGGGCAGGGTGGCTCCCTCTCCATTTCCCGCCACACAGCAGTCCCCATAGGTGGCATATAGCATCTGCAGCTGTGGTGTCTGCCTCTGTCACTGGGTAACAAAGGGCACCAACATGGTCCCCCCCAGCCTGCCCGGCACACAGAGCCTGGATGGCATTGAGGTAGCCCCAGTGAGTGGGTGGCTCAGACAATCTCAGAGGGCAGAGCCACGCCCTAGGCATTCTGACTCCAGGTCCCCTGGTCACCCAAGGTGGACAATCTGGGTCACCCAGAGTCCCCCATAACCCAAATCAAGAGCTTTCTCTGAGGATCCCCGTGTCCACGCCAGGGTGGAACCCCTGGAGACCCCAGTCTAGAGCAGGGGAAGCACAGACTCCTTGACTCCTAATCTGGGGGCCACTTCTAGTGGCCCCTCTAGTTCCTTTTCCCTCTGAGGAACCTCTCATAACTCCCGCCAGGGGTTTTAGGCCCCTCACTCACCTGCAGCTGCCGGTCGGGCCAACAGAGCCAAGGTCACAACCAGGGCCAGGGAGGGGGCTGGAGGCGGGGGCGGCGGGCCGGAGCGCATCGCGGCGGACTGGGCGGCAGGACTTGCGCGACGCGTAGCGGAGTGAGAGTCCCGAGTCCCGAGTCCCGACAGCAAAGTGGCAGCGGAGAGTGCTCTGCGGCGGGGCTGGGGCTGGGGCTCCCGCCCGCGGTACTTAACTCGGGGGGCGGGGCAGCGCCGACCCGCGCTCGGGTTTCGGGAGGGCGGGCAGGCGGGGGCTCCCTCCGTCTGCCCCCACCCACAACCTCCTTAAAGGGCCCGTGCTGAGCTCCTCCTTCCAGAGCAGGGACGAGGGGACCCTTACTGCTCCGTCAGACCCAGGCTCCACCCTGATGATTTGGGACAAAGTCCTAGAAGGGTCCGGACCTCCTAAATTTTGACCTCAGGACCCCTGAAGACACCTTCTGGGAGGAGGCAGAAGCTGGGCCACCCCCTCGCTTCTATTTCTCCTGCCCTTGTAGGGTTGATGGGGTGTCTCCACAAACTCCAGGCCTAAGGCGGGAGAGAAGCCCACCATCCCAACAGGCCACCTTGACTGAGGCCCCCTCAGGGCTCCATTCCAGGAGGTTCCGCAGGGCTCGCTCTGATCACTGGCCCTGACACCTTGACCTCTGTCTGTGAAGGAGAGATGTCTGGACTCCCCCACAGAGCGGAAGAATGCTCAATCTTGTGGTATTATTTGCCTCAAAGTAACCTGCAAGGTGGCTGAGGACTACCCCTTTCCCCATTTCATGGAGGAGGAAACTGGCTTAGACCAGGAGATGGTTCTGACAGAGCTTCAGGTGGAGAGTAGGTCCCAGGCCATTTGGGCTCAGGGGCTCAGGTCTCCCCATCTAAAAATCCGGGTGTTTTCATTTGCTGGGACTGCCTCCTGGAAATCTGGCCCTGGATTTAGCTCCTACCTAACAGCTTCAGGCTGGGGCCTTTCTCCTGGCTCCCTCCCAGGCAAAAACTTTCTGCCTAGTCCCAAGCAGGAGTTGGAGAAAGGGCGATATTATTGTGGAGTTGACAGTGCTAGAGGCTCGAGCCTGTTTTTGCCCAGATGCAGCATTAGGGTTGCCTGTCCTTGATTTCTTATCCAGTAAAGGATGGAAGAACACCCCAGGAATGCTCTCCCTCCCTTTCGGCACCCCAATCCCTCCATCAGCCTACCTACTCTACACCCAACCCTGCCTAACCTCCACCCTCTTACCAGTCCCTCCCCTTGACCTGCAACAGTTCTGCAGTGGGTATAGCACTTCACAGTTTGCAACAGAATTGAGCCCCATTTTGCAGATGAAACTGAGGCCAGGATTGAGCAAATCTACATAACTCCTAATAGGTGGAGCTGGGTCTTTGAGCCCAAGTCCAATGCTCTCGCTGCCATCACATGGTGTGAGGGTGCTGGTCCCTGTGGGGGTTATGAGTACCCGTCTTGCATGCAGACAGACCTGGGCTCAAATCCCAGCTCTTCTACTAGGTTGTCTAACCTTGAGCTAATTCCTTCATCTGTGTGTCTCCGTTTCTTCATTTATAAAATTAGGTTTATGATGATTAAATGCTTTATTGTATCTCAAGTGCCTAGCCCAGTAGACTGATATACAGTAGGTACTCAAGAAGTGCTTGTCCTTTCTCTTCAACGTGCCTGTTTCTTTCTTCTCTCTCTCTCTTTTCCCCAGTACTGGGGATTGAACACAGGGGTACTCTATCACCCAGCTGCATCCCCAGATCTTTTTAAAAAATTTTATTTTGAGACAGGGTCACTAAGTTGCTGAAGGGGACCTCGAACTTTTGATCCTCCTACCTCAGTTTCCTAAACTGCCAGGATTATAGGCATGTGCCACTGTGCCAAGCTCATCCCTGTGTTCAGTTTAAATACAACTTCATGTGTATCACCTCCCTTGATGGAATATTAGTTTCGAAGCTTGAATTTTCAACTCCAGAGGCAGCTGCATATAGTAGGTGTTCAATAAATGCCTGCCAATTATTGCTATTCTGTGGGGATTTTGGCAAACCTAAGAACTCTCATCTGGGTATCCTAGTAGGCCTGGCATGTGGGCAGTAGCAATAAGGCCATTGCTTCTACAACATGTCCCTTATTTTTCCTTTTCCTCAGTCAGCAAGGTACCTGGTCCTTGAATTATTGGCCAAGCATGGGTCCAGAGCTTGTGGGGGTGGAGGTGGCTCAGAAGACTGAAAAGAGTTTCTTTTTAGGAATGGAAAAAAAAAATGAGAGAGAGATGTTTTTGCCTCTTTATGAATCATAAAACTTAGGTAGAGCTGTCCACCTGCCGCATGTCCCCATCTGCTCCCATCTTTCCTGATTCGCATCCACAGATTCACCCACTACCACCAGGAGCCCTTTGTAAGTCGGGCGCTTCCAGACAGGGAACTGCTGCCCATAGCTGAGATTTGAGTCGGGATTAGCTCCTCGCCTCCTCCTGCCTTGTTGTTGGGCTGAGAAACACAGGCCTGGAAAAAAAAAGCAGCCAGCATCTGGGAATAACCAAGCTCTCACAACTCTGCTGGGGCTTCCCAGTTATAAAATACTCACCTGGGCTTTTGACACCCAAGGGAGTGTGTGTGTTGGGGGCACTGTCCATGTTTACAGATAAGGAATCTGAGTTGCTCAGATCAAAAAGGATGCAGGGCTGTGGTGTACTTGGGCTTGGCCTTTGTTTAGCCCATAGCCTGGTCATGAACCTGGGGCTGATGCTGAATAGTGTCATGCCGGACAGACTGGCAGAAAATTGAAGCCCCCATACCACTTTGGAACTGATCTCTGAATGCCTTCTGCTGGCTCAGAACAAGGCTGTTGGATGGGGCGGCCCCTGCTCCTCAGTTGTCCTCTCCCCAGCCTCTTTAGCAAACCTGAACTGAGCAAAGCTGACCTGGCATCCTCAGCCTGGTTCATGTCTCCTCTCTGCCTGCCAACCTTTGCCATGACTTTCCTAGGCTTGGGTTGGCCAGGCATCCTAGGCAACTCTCCCTGACTGTCCTTGGCCACAGCTCACCTTCTCCAGGAAGTCCTCCATCTTACACACTGACCTTTCTCTCCAAAAACTCCCTGGACTACTGATCTCTGCAGTTCTCTTGGTTCTCTCTGGGGCCTGCCTAGTTGGGTCAAGAGGTGCAGTCAGTGCCTCCTCCACCCCCACTAGGCTGATCTCTTCCCAGCAAAGCACAGGACAGGGCACATGGCAGGTGACAAGGAAAGACTCAGAGCACACTGGAAGACACCTGTAATCCCAGCAGCTTGGGAGGCTAAGGCAGGAGGATCACGAATTCAAAGCCAGCCTCAGCAACTTAGCGAGGCCCTAAGCAACTCAGGGAGAACCTGTCTCTAAATAAAATACAAAAAAGGGCTGGGGATGTGGCTCAGGGGTTAAGTACCCCTGGGTTCAGTCCCCAGTACCAAAACACAAACAAAACAGCACACTGGGACAAAGAAGGTGGAGGCCTCACCCAGAGTGAAAGAGGATTCCAAGTTCTCCAAAGCTCCCATAACTCGGGGTGGATGCTGCCTCAGTTTCTCTGAGTGTTCTGGGAGAACTAGGCAACAGAGCCTGGCAACACCCACTGCCCTGCCAGGATTCGGCCATGCGTGCTGGCCAGGTGCTTCTGGTCACTTTTACCCCAGCTTCTTGGACTACGTGTACCCGCTCTGGCAGTGACTGTGATTCCGCTCTGCCCTCAGCCAGGGTGTTTTGCTCTTTGACTTCCTGGGCCCCACCCGAGGAGCCTGTGGCCAAATCCCGCTTGCTGGTAAATGGCATGTGCTTGTGCCCTAGATGGGGTGTTGCTTGAACAAGGGTGTGCTCCAGTTGCCCAGGCCCTGTCCTCAGGGAATTGGCCCTCTGCCATGAAAAACCCAGGCTACCACTGCGAGGGGACACAGGCTTTAGTTGCTGGTTCCTTGGCCCTGAGGTCTCGCCATCAGGAGCTCCACTGCAGTGGGTCCCAGGTCTGGGCCACCTGCCAGGGGCCTCTTCTAGGAGTGGTCTTGCTCCTGCTACTGCCTCAGGCATTCATGGGGCTCCTCCAAGTGCAGACAGCCAGGCTCAGGCGGGCGGAGCAGCTAGTCCCAACAATTACACAATTCAGAAGCTGAGAAATTATCTTTGCCGCCTTCGGGAGCAGGCTGAGGACAGGAGACCAATGGAGAGCTTTGCCCTGGCCGGGGGCAGGATCTGAGTCACGCCCAAGCATCCTTGGAAGATGGGGCTGGGGACAGGAACGGAGGACCCTCTCGGAGCCTGCATTCTCCAGGAGCAGGCACTTCTCTGCCATACCACATCCACAAAGGCTTGTGGCTTCAGTGGCTGTGACCAGCTGGCCACAGCTGACTCCCCCTGGGGTTGTGCTATTTCTAAATATTAGTTCATGCTGTTAACCCTTGCTGTGCTGCCCTGGTGGCCAGCCAGCTGCCTGCAGAGATGGACTCTGTGAGAGGGCCGAGCAGGCCCCATCTGGATGGAAAATTTGTGAATGGGCTTGCTTGGGGTCTGGCATGGGGCAGGCATCTCCGGGGACTGGGATGGTGCTCCCAAAAGGAGGATGAGACATACCTGCTTGGGACTTGGGACTGAGGCTTGCAGGGGTGGTAGATGATGTGGGTCTGAGCAGGCGGCCGGGCAGGGCTGCGGAAAGAATGTGAGGTAAGGAGCCAGAAGTCAGGTCCTGCCAAGCCTTTTCTGTGTGGCCTCAGACAAGTCACCTATCTGTGCCTTTTTCCTCATCTGTAAAGTATAGAGCCACTGTGGTGCTTGGACAATGACCTCCAACAAGGGGCTTTATCAACTGTGAAGGCAATACCTAGTGGTTATGACTATGGCAATGGTTTAGACCAGGGTCCCACTCTGCATGATTCTCAGGAGTCCCTTGGAGGAGAATGAGGCTCACAACCAAGAGACACCTAGAGCAAGCTGGTGGGTATGCCTGTAGCCCATCTGGAGATTTCATGGTACCAACCTACAAGAGTATGTAGCTTGGGTATGCTCGTAATCCCAGCAACTTCGGAGGCTGAGGCAGGAGGATCACAAGTTTGAGGCCACCCTCAGCAACTTGGTGAGACCCCAAGCTACTTAGCAAGACCCAGTCTCAAAATAAACAATAAAAAGGACTGGGATGTAGCTCAGTGCTAGAGCACTCCCGGGTTCAATCCCCAGTACCATAAAAAACAAACAATAGATCTATAGAGAGATAGATAATTCTTGGATTTCAGCTCCTCCTAACTCTGTTGGTCATTCGTCCTTGTACAGTGAAAAACCTGGAGATAGCCAGCCTCCACGATGGCCCTCAGTGCTCCTCATCTGCTGGCATTTGTGTCCTTGTATAGTGTCCTCCCTTGTTGAAAGGGCATTGCAGAAATGATGCTGTGATTTCCAGGGTGAGCTCACGAAAACAGACACAGGGGCTTCTGCTTTTCTCCCTTTTGATTGCTTTCTCTGGGGCAGCCAGGGCAGCCAGTGGGCTGTGGAGGCCCCATGGGGAGGTGCTGAGGTGTCTTGCCCAGAGCTGGCTCACCTTTCATGGGAATGAGCCACCTTGGACTTGATCTTCCAGCCCCAAACACACCTTCGGATGATTGCAGGCCCTACAGACATCCTGATAGACCTAGAGCTAGAACTGCTCCCTTGATTGACAACCTGAGAGACCTAGAGCCAGAACCCCTCCACCCAGCAGAGTCCCTTCCAAACTCCTGACCCACAGGCACTGTGTGTGATAGAAGGAGATTTCTGTTTTAGCCATTAGTTTCTGAGGGCGAATTGTTACACAGCAATAGATAACTGATACGAACCTGCACAACTATGAATGGCCGTCCAGAGAACCAGATCCAGCATGTGCCTGGGACTCAGGAAGTAAGACTCTGCTCCTATGGGGAGAGTGGTGTTAGCCTGAACAATCAATGGGTTGATTAATTCATTTACTCAACAAATGTTTCTTTTCTTCTCCTCCTTATTGGATACTGGAGATTGAACTCAGAGGCACTTTGCCACGAAACTACATTCCTAGCCCCACCACCATTTTGTTTGTTTGTTAGTTTGTTTTTCCAAGACAGGCTCAATTGCCAAGGCTGTCCTTGAACTTGAAATCCTCCTGTCTCAGCCTCCTGAGTCACTGGGAATACAGGAGTGTATCACCATGCCTGGCTCTTCTTTCTGTTTTTGCAGTGCTGGGGTTGGAACCCAGGAACTCACGCATGCTAGGCAAGCTCTATCACTGAGCCGCATCCCCTGCTAATTATCTTATTTTTGAGTTTCTATTCACCTGGTACAATTTTTCAGAATTTCTTTGTCTTTGGTGACACCGCCGTGTTTGGCAAGTGCAGTTACTTTGTAGAGTGAATCTTGATCTGAGTTTGTTTTCCTCATTATTAGATTTAGATCATGCATCCTTGGTGGGGACACCCCGACAGTGATGCCGTGTCCCACCAACACCCGCTTGTGCCCTTGTTGGGATGTTCACTTGCAGCACTTGGTTGAGATGATGCCCACCAGGCTCCGCCCCTGTGCAGTTACTGTTTTTCCCTTTGCAATTAATAAGCATTTGCCAACGTTGAAAGGTCAGGCTGAGGAAGAAGAGCCAGAAGAAAGCCTGTGAAGGGGCAGCCAAACCCAGAAGAAAAAAACCAGGAGAACATTCTGGAACCAGGAAGAGTTTTGGGTAAAGGAGGGAGTGGTTGGTCATTTTGATCCAGCTCTGTCAAGAGGCCAGTCCAGAAGAGGATGAAAAGTGTCCATTGGGCACAGCTGCCACATGCAGGTCAGTGGGAATCTAGTCAAGTCTGATTTGGGTGGAGCCATGGGCCTGGAGTCAACTCACGGTGAGTCAAGAGTGAAAGGGAGACAAAAATAGAGACCACAAGGGAAAAATGTCCCTTTTGGGAAATTTGTGAACTGGGGAGAAGGTGGGATAGGTGGTAATGGAGAACTGTGTGGGGACAGGGAGATGGTTTTTAATAGGTGGAGGGGACTTGGGATATCAGAGTGAAATAAGATGCCAGATGAGATGGGTATGGTGGTGCACACCTGTAATCTAGCAGCCCCGGAGGCTGAGGTAGGAGGATCTTGAGTTCACTGCCAGCCCCAGCAACTTAGCAAGGCACTAAGCAACTCAGTGAGACCTTGTCTCTAAATAAAATACAAAAGAGGTGGAAGACTTAGGGCAATGGGTAGGTCTCCAGGTAGGAAGTAGAAACAGATGACAGCAGATACCTATGATCTGAGTATAATGGGGAGGGTTCCAGCCAGAATCCAGTCAGATAGCCTCTGTTTTCTCTGCTGAGGAGTGGATGAACGGGGATCTAGGGGGACCGCTGGGTTCACAGAGGGGAATGAGCCAAGCTGTAGATGATCCCTGGGGAGGGGGAGAGAGCCAACTGACCAGAGGTGGAGGTGGGCAGTCAGCCAGGAGGGCGAGTCCAGGGTTGAGGGCTTGAGGGCAGGAGGGGCCTGACGGATGAGGAGGAAGTGCAGGGTCAGTGGTGGGGTCTCAGCATGGCAGGCCACTTGTGCAGTGAGGGTGATAGAGCAAGAGGAATAGGAGGCAGGCGCTGGGATTTCAGGGGGAGGTGACAGTCAGCGTCGTGGGAGGAGGGGGGAAGCTGATGGGCGCGGGGCTGAGCAGGAGCTGGCAGAGGTGTTTGGACACGAGGAGCTCTAGGAACTGGGAGGCAGGGGATTGATTGGGGATGGTTCCCAGGGGAGACCTAAGTCACTGGGTAATGATAGGAGTTGGTTGGGGTGGAGTGGTTAGATACCAGCCAGGGCTCCCAAATTCATAAAAGGACAGATGACAGTAAGGAATTGAGGAGGGGCACTCCAGGACACTAGGACCCTAAGAAATGGTACATGTGACAAGGAAGGAGTACCATCTGGTCCCAAGGAGGCCTGTGACCCCCTTTGTCACAGACTCTGAGAAATGGGGGGTGTGAGTATCAAAACAGCCAGTTCTGGAGAAGGCGGAGGGCCATCTCAGGATGATCTAGGTCCCCATCGAAGGAGTGAAGGGCGTGATAGGAGCAGGAGAGATTTGGACCTGCTGGGTGTGGGTGACTCAGTTTCCCCATGAGAACTGTGCACAAGGACGAGCGGCAGGAACAGAGCAGGGAGGAGGCAGGGAGGCTCGCAGAGTCTCAAGTACTTGGACAGCCCCACCAGGAAGGTGGGGGTCACAGCCCCAGAACTGGCCCCTATCAGCACTGGGGGATCAGGACTCACAGGATGGGGATGAGGAGGGAGCACCCGAGGTTTGGTTGCCCCCCCAGGGGGTGTTCTGCTGCCGCTGGACTGGGATCTGCCCTCTGTTCTAGTCCCTAAGGGGCTTGAGGAATGCCCAGATCGCTGTTGTGCCAGGTCCTCCTTGTGCCTGCTGTTTGGAATGAGCACCCAGCATGCTTTGATCTAGGAGACCAGACACTGCTACTGATGTAATAGGAGACTTTGGGCAAGTCCTTGACCCCTTCCGGCCTTGGTTTCCTTATCTCTATAGTAGGGTGGCCACAGAGGCCCTCTTAGAGCCAGCCACCCTCTGGTTCCTATAATAGAACCCTCTTGCCTGGTTCAGATCAGATCCCCTCTGAGTCATGGCTTGGTGGGTGTGCACAGGCCCAGGCCCTCCAGCCTCCTGGGTTCATAGGGATGAAGAGGTCTCCAAGATTTTCTCAGCCCTGGGGCTCATCCATCAATTATATGGGGCTGGAAATCTTCCCTATCCCTCCACATTTCCTGCCGCACTTTCCCCCCAGGGTGCTCTTGGCCATAAGCATGGGAAGTGGCTTCTTATGGCTTCATCTTCCTTTATTTGCCTCCTAATCCATGTCTTTGAAATGCCACCAGCAAACAAATATTCCTTGAGCTAACATGGATCTTTAAAGATACCATGTCCTGCAAAAGGAGTCTGGGTAGGGGCCAACAGAGAGTCGCACCTTAGTGCAAAGTAGTTGGCCTAATCCTTTGCCAAGGGAAAAACAGACTTCGACAGAGGAAGAGAGTGTCCAGAGCCAGGGAGGAGGTGGCAGGGGCAGTGGGTAGAGGGCCCCAGGGGCTGTGTGCCTGGTGAAGCCCTTCATCTATGACCAATACCACTCACCCTTTCCGCTCCTATCCCCAACCTTAGGGCACCCTCACTGGTGGTAAGGAGCTGACTTGGGTGTCACATCATCCCTCCCTTTCCCTCCCCAGACGCAAGGTCCTGGGGACCCCTGAGTATTTCACCCAGTTGAGGGTGGGAGGCAGTGTGTCTGAGCTCTCAGGGTTTCACTACTGAGCCTGGAGCCTAGAATTTCGCCGCCACAGTTCAGGCGCCACGGCAACTGGGGGAAATAAACACACTGGGTTTCACAGTCCAAGTTCTGTGGTGATGTCATCCCCAGCTCCAGCCTGCTGGGCCCTGTGGCTGGCTGCACCCCAGATAGCCTCCGCTGCTCAAGCCAGAGGACTGTCTTCCTGCCCAGCCCCCACGTGGTCTCTGAGGTGGAGTGAAGAGAGTGGTCAGAGGGGCCCGGGGCAGGGGCCCCCCAGCTCCTTGCCTTCGGCTCAGGTTCAGCTGTAGCTGCTGTTGGCCCCTCCCTGGCCTTAGCCATGACACTGCCAAAGAAAGCCAAGAACTATGTGTTCTACGCACAGCGTCCAGAGAAGAAGGTGCAAGTGCCCTCATGGCAGGAGGTAAAGCAGACCCCTATCATCATGGCCATGATCAAAGGTGAGAAAGGCCTCACCCGGGGCTTGGGATCACTCCCTGAGGGAGTCCTAGCCTGCTAGCCCTGCCTCCTGCAAAGCACACCCCTCTGCCAGACTCACCTCGAAGCCTGACAGCCTGAACCAGGAACCAGGAGCCTTTAGCCTAGCCTTGCTTTCCCTTCTTTCCCGTGCTGGGCATCCATCGAACCCAGGGTCCCTGGCACACTCGGCAAATAAGCTATCACTAAGCCACACACTAGCCCTCGCTTTAGCTCTTCGATTTCCTTTCAATCTTATTTTCAATGAAAACCAGACAAATTCACTTTTACTGTAAGCTCAAGTGGGAAGTGGATTAAAGTAGTGGGTTCTGCTGGCTGAATGTCTCAGAACTTTGACATTACTGGCTTGTCTGACTTGGGCAGACTGGTTTTTTTTTTTTTTTCCTGTTTTCATATTTTCTTTTTAAGTTTCCACTTCTTTTTTTTCTTTCCACACTTTTTTATTGGTGCATTATAGTTGTACATAATGATGGGATTTGTTGTTATGTATTCATACATGCACACAATGTAACAATATAATTTGGCCAATATCAATCCCCAGCACTTACCCCTTACCTCCCTGTCTCCCATCCCCTGGTTCCTTTCCTTCACTGACCTCCCTTTAGTTGTAGATGGACATAATACCTTTATTTTATTTATTTATTTTTGTCTTAGTCAATTTTTTTGTACTGTGACTAAAAAGTCTGACCAGAACAATTTTAAAGGAGGAAAAGTTTATTTGAGGGCTCATGCTTTCAGAGGTCTTAGTCCATAGAAGGCTGGCTCCATTCCTTCCGGCTGCAGATGAGGCAGAACATCATGGTGGGAGAGTGTGGTAAAGGTAACCAACAAACATGGTGATCAGGAAGGGGAGAGAGAGAGAAAGAGAGAGAGAAATAGAGTGTCTTCATTCTCCAGATACAAAATATATACCTCATAGCCTCGCCTCAATTCCTACCTCCTCCAGCTGCACCCTACCACCTCAGTTACCACTCAGTGAATCCCATCAGGGGATTAGATCACTGATTGGGTTAAGACTCTCATAAACCAATAATTTCTCCTCTGAACCTTCTATCATTGTCTCACAAGTGAGCTTTATGGGGGATACCTCACATCCAAACCATAACAATTTTTATGTGGTGCTGAGGATCGAACCCAGCGCCTCACACTTGCGAGGCAAGTACTCCACCGCTGAGCCACAACCCAGCTCCCTGTCACCTTTCTTTTCCTTTTTCCTCTCTATCTTCCATTTGAGAGAAAACATGTGACCTTTGACCTTCTGAGTTTGACTTATTTCACTTAACATAATGGTCTCTAGTTCCATATATTTTCCTTCAAATAACATAATTTTGTTTTTCTTTATGGATGAATAAAACTCCAGTATGTATATATACCACATTTTCTTTATCCATTCATCCACTGATGGACAACTAGACTGGTTTCATAGTTTAGTTATTGTGAATTGTGCATCTATAAACGTGAGTATGCATGTGTCACTATAGTACGATGACTCTAATTTTCCAGGATAAATACCCAGGAGTGGAATGGCTGGGTCGTATGGTGGCTCCATGCTTAGTCTTTTGAGGAATCTCCATACTGATTTCCATAGAGGTTGTACAAATTTACAATCCCATCAACAGTGTAAAGTGTTCCTTTTTCTCCACGTCCTCTCCAGCATTTATTCTCATTTCTATTTTTTTTTTTTTTTTCAGTGCTGGGGATCGAACCCATGACCTTGTGCTTACAAGGCAAGCACTCTACCAACTGAGCTATATGCCCAGCCCCCTTACTTCTATTCTTGACAACTGCCATTCTGACGGGTGTGAGATGAAATCTTGGTGTAGTTTTGATTTGCATTTCCCTAATTGCTCGAGATGTGAAACATTGTTTCATATATCTTTTGGCCATTTGTATTTCTTCTTTGAGGAGCAATAGACATATTTGTAAAGCCTCAATATTCTTATCTGTAAGATGAGAAAACAAAAGCATCTCCTTTGCAGGGTTGTTTGGGATGCTTCATTGAAGCTTAGCATGGTACTAGGCTCAGGGAAAGTTCTCAATTAATTTCAACTGTTACCTTTCTTACTCTGCAAGGGAAACTGCATTTTATCTAGGAATACTGTCTTCTCCCTAAGGAAGCAGCTGGATGGACAGTGGATTTGTGGTAGTAGGGTATCAATAAGAGCCAAGACCCCCAATATTCTCATGGTGCACTGCATTTGGGGCTTCCTCTGCCTCTGATCAGTGGACTCAGGCTAACAGCTGCTGTGTCTGTCCTTACAGGTCCAGGGCCTGCCAAATACCTCCGGCCATCCTGCACAGGCTATATAGACCATGACAATTCCATGTTCCAGGAACCCGCATTCACCCTGCACACACGGCATTCAGAGAAGCGTGAGTGGTCACCACCCTGGCATCCCTGTGGGTGGGGTTACTGTTGGAGATTGTGGGTGCAGTGAGAGGCATGGAGCCATCCTCTGAGCCACAGGCTGAGGTCTGCCCTGAGTGGGACAGAAGGAAGCCGACAGGGATTCCTGCATGACCCCGCCCCTCTGAAGGCAGCACTGCAGCCAGCTCCCAGGCAGGTCTTCCCGGGAGCTGTGGAGGGAGGTCAGCACCATTGGCTGGGAGAGCAGGGCTTCTTTTCCACCTCACCTTTGGTTGGACCCCCTCAACTCTGACCATCATGTTCTGCTGGATTCTGGGAATGGTGGACTCCAGAGCTTTCCAGGTGGCCTAGAACTTCTGGGAAGGGAGGGAGCAAAGGGCCTTAGAAGACTGGGACTGCTGGCCAAGGCCAGCTAGAAAAGAAGCTGAACAGGGGCAAGGTCATGTGTATCGGGGGATCCGAGATCTAGGGTGTCTGCCAGGCTCCTCCCTGAGGGGAGACACACCCTTTTTGGCAGGGAACTCCCTGGCCTGGGCTGGGCCCTTTCTCCATACTAACAATAGCCACAGTGGCTATTATTACTTCTTGGCACCAACCTCTGCCGATGCCTGTGGTGCTTGGCTGAGCAGGCTGCTGTGCAGCTATTATTTTATCTCTTCCTTTGAACAAGGTATTTTGGGGATGGAACCCAGGGCTTTGTGCATGCTAGGCAAGTGCTGTACCACTGAGCTACATCCCCAGCCCAAAACAAGTTCTTCAGAATAGCAGGTCATGTGCCAAAAGTCCCACTTTACAGATGAGGAATCAAGGGTTCCAAAGACCCAAGAGCCAGAGGAATCTGAAAGGAGCCCCTCCTCCTTTTGGCTCACACTGGGGCAGCCACTGGAGCTGACAGGGCCCCTCCTTGGTTGCCGGCAGGGATCACAGACATATGCAGCCCTGGGCCTCATTACTTCTTGGATCCCAAAATAACTCGGTTTGGAATGTCCAGCTGCCCCCAGGTCCCCATGGAGGAGCGCATCTCCAACCTGCGTAAGCTTGACTGGAGAGGGAGGTGGGCAGGGGAGGGAGGCCAGGAGGGGAGCCTTCCTTAGGACTTCAGTAGGGTCAAAGCAGCAGCATTTTTGGATGGTGGCATGTTCTTGAAATGTCACATCAAGACACCTCTGTCTCCACACTGGCATGGCCAAGTCTGTCTTGCAGTGTTTATGCCCAGAAGCCAGGTTCTGTGTTATGATGTCTTGGGACTGATGTGAAGGCTGCAGTACTGCCATGCTAAGGAGCTCATGGCTGCAGTGACCTCAGGATGTTTTCCTGGAGCTGCCACAGGGACAATGTCAGCACACTAACAGCCCAAGGCTGATGACCCTGATAGTTTTTATATGATGACAACAGTGTTACAATCTTGGTGTCAGGATGGCCTAAATGACCATCTTGCTGTCCTCTGCCTGCCAGTCGCCCCATTCAGGGGTGGGGGTGTCCCTGACCTGCTGCTGAGGTGGTGCTGAAGCCACAGCTCCATCCCGACCCATCAGCTGGGTGCCAGGGACTGTGAAGCCCCTCTCCTATCTCCCTGCTTTGCTCACTTTCAGGCCTGAGCTCCACCCCAGCTCCCTCTCACTACAACTTGGAGAAGATCTGCCCCCCTGGGGAACGCAGGGCTCCCCAGTATGCTTTTGGCTACCGGTGTCCATTCAGAGTGTTGGACCCCAACCCGGCTCCCAATCAGTACCAGATGCCAGTCTCACTGGGGCCCAACACACCTGTCTATCGAGCCGCCCCCTGCTATAGTCTGACCTCCTCTAACAAGAACTGGTTCTACAAGGAGGATGTGACCAGAGGCCCCGGCCCGGCCGTGCATGCCCGGCCCGAGCCGTCCATCTACCAGAACCGCAGCCCCATCTACAGCATGGCCAGGCGCTTCGCCTACCCACTGGACCACACGCCTCGGCCTGGCCCTGGCTCCCACGATGTTCAGCAGGTCACTGTGCACAAGCCCCACATGCCCTCTTTCACCATGGGCGTCAAACACTCCCCCCACCTGTGCCCGCTGGTCACCGACATTCGTGACTGAGGCTCCTGCTGGCGCACTCACCCTCCCACCCACAGATGTTATTTTTCTATGCCAAATTGAGCCACCTGATCAAGGATGCAAGTAGCAGAGCTGGTGCCTGCTGAGTGGCGAGCACACGGAAAGCACTAGATAAATATTTTTGTTTATTCATTCCTTCATTTTGCAAACATTCACTGCGGGCTTCCTTTGGGCTCTGTTCTGGGTGAGGGGCTGGGATACTGGGAGAGACTGTGCATGCTGTCAATGAGGAGTTCCAGGCTGGCTCATGGGGACAGGCAGCCTCATGTCCTTCATGAAGCCCTGGGCGGGCACTTCAGAGAGCCACGTTCCCGTCTTGACTCTGCTACTAACTGTGGTGTGGCTTTTTGAAGCTCCTGCTCCTGTCGGGGTCT
The DNA here is from genome assembly GCA_020662805.1 of Glaucomys volans. Classification (NCBI taxonomy): domain Eukaryota; kingdom Metazoa; phylum Chordata; class Mammalia; order Rodentia; family Sciuridae; genus Glaucomys; species Glaucomys volans. The sequence goes on from JAJEJO010002579.1 coordinate 24,245, forward strand.
CAGGTCAGGGTTGCCCTATGGACGGGAAGAGGGTAGGCCTGGAAGAGGTTCCCCCAGTTCTAGAACTGTGAGATTCTGATTCCTGCCAGTGGCCAGTACCCAGGAGAGGAGGGGAGCCAGCTGCGAGGTGTGGGAAAGCAGGGAGAGGCCATTCTGGCTGGGGAGGGGGAGGAGAGGGGTCCTGGGGGAGGGACCCAAAAGGATAAGTGGAGACAGACAGTATGTGTGAAGGGAGGGTAAAGGTGGGACCCGAGGGAACAGGGACAAGGAGCTGGGGTGGTTCAAAGCAGCAGGAGCCTGTGGTGCTGGAAGCTGTGCTAATACTGGAAAGAGATGGTGGCCAGCGTGGAGGGGCCTCAGGCTTCATCATGAGGAAGTTAGCCAGATAAGACACAGTGTTTCCAGAAGATTCTCTGGGCAGTGAGAGAAAGCTGGCCATGATAAGCACAGCTGGAGGCTGCAGTCAGCCTATCTGGCTGCTGGGAGGGAGTCTGACTATCACGTGCTGTCTTTGGAGAGTCTCTTGCTGTGTCCCAACCTTTTTTTTCTTTTTATGTTAACAGACCTTTATTCATTCATTCATATGTGGTGCTGAGAATCGAACCCAGTGCCTCACACGTGCTAGGCAAGTGCTCTGCCACTGAGCCACAACCCCAGCCCCTGTCCCCAACCTTAACAGCCGAACCTAGCAGAGGAGCTATGACCTATCCAGGAGGGGGCAGCACTGCCTCAGTCTTCAAGTCCCAGCCTGTGCCCACCTGCTTTTTGGGCGACAGGTGCCAGCACTCTCTTGACTTTGGGGAGGCTGGGGTCTCCTGTTCTGGTATTGATCCTTCCTTAACTCCGATCCCCGATCCCCGATCCCCGATTCACCTCCCCTCTGGATCAGTCCTCCTCCTGCTTCCCCACCCAGCCCCTGCCACAGGAAGGTAAGGGGGAAGATCTCCCCCAGTCTGGCAGCCTGAAGCCAGTGAGATGCACCAGGGCTGAGGCTGGAGGGCCTGGGAACCTTGGAAGGAGGAGAAGAGAGAGTGAGAAGAGCCCCCAGACCCAATGGCTCAGGCAGAGGCAGGTTCTTCCACGGCCATCTCCCAAGGGCCGAGGGATATAGGAAAAAAGTGTCACCTCAGAACCAGTGTTTAATGGCTTGTCTTTGTTAACTTGAGCAACATCCAGGTTTTAATTGAAAATAAAAAATGAATTAAATAGATCCAAGTTCCAAGAGGAAGAAGCAGAGAATCTCCTTGGATTTTTTTTTTTAATCCAACTTAATCTTTAGGAAAGAGATTCATAGAAAACCCCACTGGCCTCATCCCCGATTCTGGGCCAGTGAAGTTCCTCCCCTGCCCTGCCCTTCCCCCAGGCCCTGGGTTTTGTGTCTGTCCTGTCCTTCCCAGGCCTCTGCAAGGCTGGCCTGGGCAGGCTCCAGAGAGAGCAAGCCAGCTCGGGGACCCATCTGTCTTGCAGCAGATTAGAAAGATGTCATTTTGCCGACAATGCCATTTATCACGGCGGCTGCAAAAATTAGTTATGCTTGGGCTGAAAGTGTTGGATTGGGGTGGGGCTGGCAGGTGGCAGCAGTGGATGCTCCCTGTGTCACCAGGTTGGGGGGGGGAGCTGCAGGCCAACCTTTGAATGGGGTGTTCTGATTGACAGCACAGACCAGGCAAAAACCCCTATTGGAAAGATGAGGAAAATGAGACCCAGGGTCTGGAAATAACTTTGGCCATGTGCTAAATTCATGGCCTGTCTCTAACTAAATGCCTAGGCTCTGCATGTAACCAAGACCAGAGTCCAGTGTATGACAAGAGTCACCTTTAGCTAAATCCTTTCCTCATTGGAACTAAGTCCTAATTTTTGCCTCCATGGTGCTGTCTGAAACAGACCTTCAGCCTGAACACCGCTGCTGCCAACATGGTCAGGGTAGGACACTAGAGCTTGAACAGACTGTTAGAGTGGGTTTGTGGTCCCAAGGGAAAATGAGAAGGAGGCGAGAGGGGTCAGAACGAACATTTGGGGGATGAAGATGTTTATAGGAGAGATAACCCTGCCAAGAAGGGGTTGCGGCTTCCAGGGAAGACGGATGGGCCTCCCTTGTGCCTCAGCCCACAAGAGCACAGGGTCATATAGCTTGGGATTGGCCTTTCTTCCCCATGGTGATGCCCCGGATGGGTGATCTGCAGGTCAGACGGCCTGGCCTCCCTGGCCTTGCTCCCTGCTAACTTGACCCCTTCTGAACAACTTGGCAGGTCCAAGCTTGATCTTGTAAGAAGCTGTCATCACCACTGTCTGATTCTGTAGGACTTAGACCTGTGCCTTCAGAAAATCAGGCCCCAAGCCTGGCACTTGATCACATGGACACATCTGTTAATTCAACAGATGTTGCTGAGCCCCTGCTTAGGCCAGGCTCTGGCTGGGCCTAGGGGTTCAGAGAGATGGCCTTCACCTGGAGCCCTGGCCTCCAGGGGTTCAGTGGGTGACTTGGGGATAGCTCTCTCCATCCTTAAGCAGACACTGCAGGGTGGGGAGGCTCCAAGCTTCCACCTGCATTTCCTCCTCTTACTAGACGGCAGAGAGAGGCCTGGTCTCCGTGTTGGGCTTTAACCAGCCAGGGGTTGGTTGGTGGTAAAGCTGCAGTCACAAGACCCTCCTGGACACTGGCTGGAAGGTTAGTCTGTGGGCCTGTTGTTGCTGGTGAGACCTGGAGGCCAACCACTCTGGTTTTCAAGAACTGGGGAATGGTGGCTCTGGGCCAGGAGCAAGAGAGGAATCCTGGCTGCATACAGGTACTCAGGATGTGCACAAAACCATGTCCCTTACCCACGTGTACACTGAACCAAGACACACACATACAGAAATGCAGACACAACTTACTCTTTTTTTTTTTTTTTTTTCTCCTGCAGTGCTGGGGATTGAACCAAAGGCCTTGTGCTTGCAAGGCAGGCACTCTACCAACTGAGCTATGTCCCCAGCCCCCTACAACTTACTCTTTACACTAGGTGCAGTGTGTAGAGGGAGAGGATTCAAGGGGGGAGACCTTGATACTTGTAATCCCAGTGGCTCAGAAGGCTGAGGTAGGAGGGTTGCAAGTTTAAAGGCAGCCTCAGCAACTTAGCAAGGCCCTAAGGATCTTAGCAAGACCCTGTTTCAAAATAGGGTCTTGTTATATTTATATATATTTTTATATATAAAAATATATATAAAAAAGGGCTGGGGCCAGGCATGGTGGTGCATGCCTCTAATCCCAGCAACTCAGGAGGCTAAGGCAGGAGGATCACATGTTCAAGGCCAGCCTCAGCAATTTAGTGAGACCCTAAGCAACTTAGGGAGACCCTGTCTCAAAATAGAAAATAAGGGGGGCTGGGGATGTGGCTCAGTGCTTGAGCACCCCTGGGTTCCATCCCTGGCACCAAAAAAGGAGTTGGGGCTTGGAATGTGGCTCAGAGGTTAAGCACTCCTGGGTTCCATCCCTGGTACTGGGAAAAAACCCAACTTACCCTACACCTCACACCAGCCACCCTCAACCATGTGCCTTACAATAAACTCACAGGGAAAAAGCACGTTCTCACACAGAGCAGGGGGAGAGGAGGTGGGGGTGTCTGTGCTCAAGGAGGCGCTAGAGCAGGACTCCCAGCCCTACTTCGCCCTCTGCCTACTGCTGACACTCAGGCACCTTTGCAAGGGGCCGCCCAGGGCTGGGGTGGGTGTTGGGGGGTTGGGACAGGCGCTCCTGCCCTCAGCCCTCCTGTTCCTCACTTGTGGTGGGGTGGGGGAGCTGGTTGCAGGTGCACCCCCTTGAGTCCTGGGGAGTCAGAAGCACATCTCCTGACTTGCTGTGTCTGAGGTCTCCCATCTGGCTCTCCTTGCCACTGGGTCTTCCTCCCTCCCTCTGGTCCCCATGTCCCTCTGCCCTGTTTATGCTCTAGAATAAAGATGGACATTTTCAATTACCCCCAGATAACAGGGCCATTCCTGGAGACTCCAACCAGAGTGGGATTGTGTGCGTTTGTGTGACTGTGCGCAAGTGGACCCTTGTTTGTGAGTGGGTCCAGGGCTGGGGGGGGGCCCCCCCCCCCCCCCCCCCCCCCGTCCCAATGCCCTTTATTTGTGGCTTCTCTTCTGGAGCCTTCCTTTCTTCCTGGGAGGTTGGAAGCACATTTCCCTTCAGGGGAGGACGGGAGACAAAAGAGAGAAATAAAAAACTGTCATCGCTGTCTTGTAAACACAGTGTGCAGTGCAGAGCGGGGCTCAGCAGGAGAGAGGGACGGAGGGAAGCGGGTGGTGGGGCAGGGAGACATGGGATGGGAATCAGAGAGCGCTGGGTGGGGGAGAAAGGTGAGCAGGAGCCACTATCACTCGGCCCAGGCGGCCCAGGCGGGTGGTGTGCGCATCAGGGGGGCTGCCCAGGGACGGGAGGGATTGAGGGAGGGAGACCCTTATGCCGAGTGTCAGGAGAGTAAGAGAGACAGGTCTCTGTTCTCATGGAGCTTAGCATCTACTAAGACAAGGTGGGGCTCCCTGCATTCAGCACTTGCCATCTACCAAGCACGGGCACCAGGGTGGGTGACCTGTCCGTTAACACAAAGCCAGAGGGAGCCCCGGGTTTTAGCCCAGCTTTGTCTGAGTGGAGCTATGGGCACAGGGGCTGGGAAAGAGGCCTGGGGGCTTGGCTCCGTCACGCCAGTCTGTGTGACCTTGTATAAGTCCTCCCTTCTCTGGGCCGTCACTTTCCCCATTTGAAAAGGGGAAAATGTGAGCTGTTCTTCAGGGCTGCAGGGAAGATCAAATGTCTTAATGTGACAGTCCCACAGCTCTGGCTTTCTGGAGAGCTGGCTGGAGGCTGGGGAGGCAAAGACCACCCAGGGCTGAGGGAGGGACTGGCCAGGAGGGCAGCTGTGGCCTCAGCGGTTGGAAGGAAGGAGGCGGAGCTCCAGCTTCACTCCCTGCTGCCGCCCAGTGGTAAGCGATGGAACTTCAGGGGATGGGTGTGGACGGGCTTTCCAGACTCCCGGCCAGCCAAAGGTCAGAGCTGGAAGGGGTCTTCTAGGAATTGTTGTCTGCTCCTTCCTGGCTCCATCTCACAAATGGTCAGAGAGGGGAGCGTCTTGCCCCCAGGTCATCCATGGCAAAAGTTTAGGCTTCCCCTTGACCCCATGGCACTCAAGAAGCCCCCAAGGGACCTTGACAGAAGAAAGGTGAAGTTCTGCACCTCGACTTGAAGCCACCTCCTCCAGGAAAGCCCTGTGTACTTCCTCTGGTAGGAAGTGGCCTCACTCCTGCCCTGTAGCCCCACACAGGGCCTCTCATGTGCTGCTCCTGCTCTACCTGCCTGAACCGTCCCTCCTCCAGCAAGGTGGGCAGAGGGCCTCAGAGTGATCAAGGGCCTTCCTCACCACTTGGTGGTGGTGCAGCATGTACCAGGCCCAGCTCTGTCCTGGGACTTTACCTGCCTTATCCCACTTGAATCTCATATCACCTCGGGAGATTGAGATTGATTTGAGACCCATTTTCCTGGTGAGGAAACAGGTACAAAAGGTTGCGACTTTTAGATTCAGAGCGGTAGAGCTGAGAGTCAAGCCTGGTGCATCCATTCTCTGGAGAGGAGCCCTCATGTGGAGACAAAAACTACCCCCTTGGCCATGTGACAATCATCTGTGACCAGACACTGACATTACTGGTTTGAGGGTCTTGTGGGCTCAGGAGTCAGCCTTACCACTCTACTGCTGTGTGACTTGGGGCAGGCTATTCTTCTCTGGGTCTCGGTTCCTCATCTGTGAAATGGGTGTGTGCTCTGGACCACCTCAGACTCATTCTGGCTCCTGTTTCAGCAGGTCTTGGGGGCCTGGGCCCTGGGGTGGGTCAGTTTTGAAGGGCAGATCTGGGGGAAAGAGTGCTGTGCACTGCTTGTATGTCAATATATGGTGTTGGGAGGATCTTGGGGAGGTGAAGACCATGAGAGCAGGAGGAATCCAGATCTGGGACAGGTAGGGGGTGATGCGCTGGCCCTTGGACCTGGGAGATTTCCCTCTGCTGCCTACCATAGAGGGGAGTTTTTCTTGGCAGAAAACAGCCTCATCAATCAGTGGCAATGGGGGGCTGACAGGTGGCCACTCCCTGCCAGCCCAGGCTGGAGGCAGACTCATAAATCCCACTCCAGGCTAGGCTGTAAATTCCCGTGATTCATGCCCGGCCTCTTGGAGGACAGAGACATTTGGGGCTGTGGGACAGGCTGTTCTCTCCTGGGTTGAATAGGGGGTCCCCTGAGAGGCTTATTCAGAGGATCAGGGTCTCAAATAGCCCCCTCCCTAGAAGATGTGGTGCCGAGACCCCAGGAGGCCTCTGCCCAGCCAAAGCCACCTCTGCCCAGACCTGGGTTACCTGTGCCCTCAGTTGGGCCACTTGATGCCCTGGTCTGAATCACCCAATCATGTGGGGGCCATGGTCAAGAGGAGTATCCCTACCTACTCCTCACCACCTGCCCCTTCCAGTCCACACCACATTCCAGCTCGGTGGTTATAAAGTCCAGGGCCATCAGTTTTGTGCATTTCCAATTCCTGGGGTCTAGGGCCCTGCATTCAGGGGTCTAGGGCCCTAAAGCAGAGAAGGGCCTTAGAGACCCTCAGGCCATTGGCTGCAATCAATTGTCAACATCTTAGGACTTTGGTTATACTTAGATGCTCAATGAGTTCTTATTTAACATTTTTCTTCAACCGGCTTACTTTTAAAATTTAAATGTGTGTTTTAGTCTTGTCTTAAGCAATATTTGTAAAATCAGGGTCTGATATACTAGTTAAAATCAAACACACACACACACATGCGCACACACACATGAAAATATGTATGGTCAGCCCTCCCCCTTTTGGTGGGTTCTGCATCTACAGATTCAACCAACCACAGATGGAAAATATATTTTTTAAAAAATGCATTGATACTAAACATAGGAAGACTTTTTTGTCATTATTCCCTAAATAATACAAAACAACTGTGTACCTAGCATTTATATTTCATTAGGTATTATAAATAATCTGGAGAGAATTTAAAGTATTTGGGAAGAGTTACATTGGTTGTATGCAAATTTTGTATAAAGGATCTGAGCATCCTTGGATTTTGGTATCCACAGGGGGTCCTGGAATCAATCTTCTGAAAATATTGAGGGGCAACCGTACATGAAATATATACATGAAAATAAATGCAGAGTTAAATAGCAGATGCTCACCCTGTGAGTTGTCTCAGTCATGATGCATGCACACACTGTCTTTGGGAAGAGTGACTCTAGTCTTCCCCCATTCTACAGACAAGGAAACCAAGGCCCAGAGACGTGTAGAGACTTGCCCAAGGTCACACAGTGCTAGGATTAGTGGCCGGCCCACCTGACTGCGGGTCCAGTGCTCCTTTTGTAGAAGCAGGCTCCTTGTTTGCTTAGGTGTGTGGGCTTCCTTCCCCCAGAGCACGTTTGGATTCAGAGAGGCCTTTGGGAGACTCTGCCCTAATGCAAAGGAACACCTTGAAAGGCGGGCCCCCTGGCAGCAGGCTGACAGGCAGGTACGCCAGCATCCTCTGTCTCCCTGTGCTCCTGATGTGTCTGCCCTTTTTTGTGGTGTCCGTGGCTCCCGCAGCACCTCAGGATTGGGGGGAAGTGGAGCCACAGGGCCTCCAGGGAGGGGGAGAGCAGGGCTCTGCGGCAGCCTTCCCTGGGGAGCTGCTTACTGAGGCAATAATTAGTGGCACCAGCTTTCAGGCTGGCAAGGAAGGTAGCCTCATTAGTGATCGCCTTCCCCTGCACCACTCCTCCTGCTGCCACCGCCACCACCACCCCAGAGATGAGGCACGGTGCCTTTCTCATTGGGGACGAAGGTGCCAACTGTAGGGGGCCAGGAAGGAGATGTGCATGCAGGGCAGCCAGGGGTGTGTGGACGCTGCACACACAGCCCCTGCCACCCAGACACAGGCAAGTAGATACTCACACAAGTCACGCATGCTGTGTTGCTAGATGTGCACACAGAGGTTATGCACAAAAGCACATGTGCAAAACAGAGGCTTACACAGGAATACACGGATTCCCCAGACACACTGCACAGGCACACAGATTCAACATGGAGTTCTGTACACGCAGAGGTGGACTCGGCGTGAAGACCTGCAGAGCACTGAGACCCACGTGGAAAGCAGACACGTGTGCATGTCAAGACACACGTGGGCATCATGCAGCCACCCAGACCTGCCCCCAGGCTCAGGAGCGCATGGACTGTGCACAGCATGTTCAGACCAGACCTGCAGAGCCATGCAGAAGCCCTTGGTGTGCCTCAGGGCACTGATGTACACCTTTGTGTTCAGGGACCTCTGCACACACACATACGTGCACACAGAACACAAGCATCATATTTTTCTTGGAATCTAACAAGGCCCAAGGGGCAGGGACTGGTGAGTTCCCTGGGGGAACTGAGGAGACGGGAGATGAGGACACATTTAATTAATTCTTTTCATTCTTGGCAGCAGGAGGAAGGGAGACGAGGAGGGAGAGAGGAATGGAAGAGAGAAGGGACACAGAGAAGGAAGGTGCAGCCAGAGGTGTGAATGGGAAGTGGGTGGGAGCAGAGAAGAGGCTGGGGGACCCTCAGCCCACCTCTGTTCTGTGGCTCTGTTGGCTTTGGGGCCATGGGAGACAAGGAGGGCCCTCCTGGACTCTAGGACACTGCCTCACCACACCCTCAGCTAAGCCCAAAGACAGGGAGATGGGTCCACAGGACAGGGACTCTAGAGAGGGAGGGAATGTGAGGTGGGGTCGGGGTGGGACAGATACAGGAACCAGAGATGAGGGAGATGAAATAACACTGAAAAAGGGTAGAGGAAGCTGAGACAGAAACTGGGTCTGGGAATCAAGCAGACCCAGAGACACGGAGAGGAACCAGACTCGGAGACAGGAGGAGATGGACTAGGGCAGAGTGAAGACATATGAATGAAGATCTAGAGATTGGGAGAGATAGCCAGGCTCTGCCATTTTCTCTGATCAAGAGGACAGGAGGGAGAATCCTGGCTTGGAGAGGATGCTGTGTGACCCCACCTAGGCCATCCAACTTCTCTGAGCCTAAACTGCTGGTCCTGCCTCTAAGTGGGCCCTGAGACTCTGAGGGGAGGCTGGCTGGGTCCCTTTTCTTCCCTCCACCCTGCTCTGGGTCAAATGAGCCTGCAGGTGGGGTGGGTCTCTCAGCAAGGGCTTGGGAAGTCCAGGCCCGCCTTGGAGTCTGGGCCTTGAGTTTGTAAACCAGGTGGAAGAGGGGAGTCTCTGTGGGCTGCAGTAATGTGCCGCAGCCACGCAGCTCTGAGTGATGGAGCGCTTGCCCTGAATATTGAAAATGCATAAATATCCATTTTCAGGCACCAAGGTGGATATAAATACAGTGTGTGGGGGTGCTACTCGCAGTAGTAATTTCCCAGTTCTGCTCCCTACGGTGGCACAGGCACTTACACTTGGCCATCAGGAGGCTTTTTGACATGGCTTTATGACCGCCAGCTGCCACCTGAGTCCCTTCTCCTGGAGAAGCTGCTCCCTGGGGATGGGCTGCCTGGGGAAGGGATGGGGCAAGGCAAGGGTGGTCACTCCTGGGCCTGCTCCGTCCTAGGCCTGCAGGGCCTCTCCCAGCATCTCCTTGCTGCGGAGGGAGACCCATGCTGGGTCAGGTTTGGCATGTGCCCGGCTCTGGTGCACCTGGGCAGAATCAGAGGAGCGCCAATTCTGCCTGTGGAAACTTCCTGACTGGGAAACAGGTGTCAGCATAAGTCCCAGCCCGGGAAGTTCATATGAGGTGAAACTGAGGGCCAGAGGAGAGAAGCACGTGGCTGATGCACCCCACCTCACCAGCATGTTCTGTTCGTAGCCCTCTGCCTGAGTGGTGAATCAGGGACTAGGGGGTGCAGGCCATGACTTGCTGGCAGGCAGTTCTCTGGTATCCTCTGGAAAGAACAAGGTTCTCTAAACCTCTCACCAGCCTGAGGAATGGGTCCATTCTTATGGGCAGACAAGTGGAAGCCCTAAAGCAACTTCTGGTGTCTTCCCCCCAGGGTGGAGCTGGAGCGTGACTTACAGCTTCCACACACTTCCGGGACCTTTTCCTTTGGGTGGGGACATTGGGCCCAGAGCTGTGTTCCCCAGCACCAAGACACAACCTTCGGAGGGCACAGAGTTCTTTGGCCCTTCCAGGGTCTCTGAGCCTCCTTTACCCAGGAGGGTGAAGTGGGCGTCCCTGCCCTGAGTGGGAGCCCGCCCCGCGAGGAGGAAGCAGGTCAGCCAAGGCACAGGGGGATCCTGTATGAGGGGAGGCAGGCAGTGAATTAGAAATATGCCAGGCAGACTGGCCCAGAGCCTGGGCACAGAGCAGGGCTAGGGGACGGGACAGTGGGGTGGGTTGGTGGCAGGGGATCTGGAGGGTGGGCTGAGGCTGAGCCTGGGTGGCAGAACTGTTCTTCCATTCCTTGCCTCCTCCTCTTCTTTATTTTAATCATTGTCAACAAGGCCCTCCCCAAGGCTGTCATAATCACACAGGGCTGAGACCCATCCCTCCAGGATCATCCTTCCAGAAACATCCACAGACTCAGGATAGGTCACCCACCTGGCTGATGTTAACTATGGCTGGCTGCTCTCCTACTGACGCAGAAGGGAGAAGTGCAGCTGTTTGTCGCACCCCTGCCTGTGATCCCAGCCAATCAGGAGGCCCAAACAGGAGGATTACAAGTTCAAGGACGGCCTGGGCAATTTAGCAAGACCCTGTCTTAAAAAGAGTTAAACTACAACAAGAAGAAAGTGAGAAATGCTAAAAAGACCAGTCTCTACTGTCACCAAGCTCTCTTGTCTGTCCAAGTTCGTGCTTTGAGCACAGGGCACCAACCAGTGCAGACTCTCTGGGTTTGTTTCTGGGAGTTTCTTTGCTGGCTCTTAGCCCACACTCACCCTTCTCTGTGCTATTCTGTGCCACCAGGATAGAAGCCTGCAGAACTTGCTCTCTGCATTCCCTTGCTTCCTGGCCCTCAGTCCAGTCTCCCAGCAGGAGGCACTGGCAGGTTCCTGTACCTGAGTGACAGGTATCTCGTGGTGGTCCAGCATCACCCACAGTGGCACTTCCTGGGCACAGCAGTGAGTGCAGTTCGCAGGATCCAGCTCTTCGCGGTCTCCTTTCTGTATCTACCTCCTTTTCATAGCTCCTCCTACCACCTTGGACAACCTGATGGTCCCCAGGCTCTGGGACTCCATAGCCTTTGTTTCTCACTTTCTCCAGGAGGAGAGCCCCACCTTGGCCCTTGATGGCAGGAAATGTTCTTGCCTCTAACTGGAGGGAAGATCTTGCCTTGCCTATTGCATGGGATGGTCTCCCCTGCATCTGATGTTTCCGGGTAACGTGGAGACAGCCCAGCCTCCAGTGCCAACTGTAACAGAGGCTGCAGCAGATCTCCAACGCTTTTCCTCTATTCTCTCCTCCCTTCTCAAGGACTTCCTCAGCTCCTCTGCAGTCCTGCTCCTCCCCAACCCCAGGCCCCTCTGTGGCCCCTACTCTGGAGGCACGCTCTTTGATCCTGCCTCTGGGTGAGCTAACAACATTTCTCTTTGGGTTTGTTTCTGGGAGGTCTTGGTTCAAGTCACTAGTGGGGCAGTCTGGCCTGAATCATATTCCACCTGGCTAGAGGCTGGTGAAGGATAGGTGGCTTGGTCTTGGAGGTCAGGCATGCATACCTGCTCCAGGGCAGCCTGAAAGCCATGGGGTCTGAGATGGGGCAGTCTTCCTTAGAAGAGGGTCACAACCACAGGGCAAATTAGTGACTGAGCTGGGATCCTCAGCCTTGCCCGTCTCAGGGATCGTACTTACTCCTGCTCCCCCATACCTCCCTGGACCCCAGTGGTGCCTACTGCATGCCCAGGAGCACCATGCTGGGCTTCCAGGGAAAATAGCCAAACAAGATTCAGCCCCTGCTCTCAAGAGGTTTAGAGTCTCAGGTAGAAGATGGCAAAGCCACAAATGACCAAGTGCAAGGAATAAGGAAAGTTTTGAATTTATATTGTTTCACCCCATGTACAAAACCATTTTTTCCCCCACAAATAGTTTTTTTGTTTTGTTTTGTTGTGTTGGGGGGTGTAAAGAAAAGCAGAATGCTTTATGTTTTGCTTCAGTGACTTTAGGATAAACTAAAAGTCCTAAACTAGAAAAACAAAAAGGAATGGGAATTGTGGTGCACTGGAAAGAGAGAAGATGGGTGCAATGGCACCAGCCTGTCATCCCAGAGGCTTCGGAGGCTGAGGCAGGAGGGTTGCGAGTTCAAAGCCAGCCTAGAAACTTAGCAAGGCCCTAAGGAACTTAGCAAGAGACTGTCTCTAAATAAAATACAAAAAGGGGCTGGGGATGTGGCTCAGTGGATAAGCATCCCTGAGTTCAATTCCCAGTACTGAAAAAAAAAAGAAAGGGGCTGGGGTTGTGGCTCAGTGGTAGAGAGCTTGCCTAGCACGTGAGACACTGGGTTTAATTCTCAGCACCACATAAAAGTAAATAAGTAAAATAAAAGTATTGTGTCCATCTATAACTAAAAATATATTTAAATGTCTTTTAAAAAAGACAATTTCGTTCTGTCTGCAGAGTAGGGCAGGGGTAGTGCCTCACAGAGAGAGCGATATTTGATCCGCACACAGGGTGGGATGGTAGGCAGCGCGGAGGAACTTGGTGGTGAAGGAGCCCCGCATGGTGGGGACCAACCAAAACACAGGCAGGGGCAGCTCCTGGAGGGCCCTCTGCCTAAGTTGCAGCTGCTCTTTGGCAGGCAGTGGGAGCCCCAAAGGGTGCTGGGCAGGAAGCAGGGACCCAAAGGGAGGTGAGAGTGGGGTGTCGGAAGGGACTGTGGGCTGGGTGGCTCTGCTTGTCTGTGTGGGGACAGCTATCCATCCGGGCCTCCTGCTGGGCACCCAGGGTTTGCATTCATTGCCGGGCAGCCACACAGCCCTCTCCAGCCCAGCACCCCAATGCAGCCTGATGTCAGGGCCAAAATTAGTCTTGAGAGTGTGGGGGCAGCAGGAGAGACAGTCATGGGAATCGCCCCCACGTTTCCTCTCAGGAGTAGTGACAAGGACTGCCAGGCAAGGCTTGGCACCAGAGTGGTTTTGGGATTCACTATGACCACAAGAACCTAGACCTAGCTCTGGGAGGGGAGGGACAGGAGGGGGCTGTCTCTTGCTCTTGGCCCTCCATTCCTTGTACACTGCCATATTTCCAGTGGACAGGGGCCAGATTGGGAGCACTGGGCCCACAGGACACTGGAGAGGCCAGAAGGGCCCCTCCCCTGACCCACTTCTTTGCCTCTGCTTGCCCAGGTGCTTGGCTGCTTCTCTCCCTCGGTTGCCATGGGAACCCCAGGTGGTTGAAGTTTGTGCGAGTGGGGCTACCTAAGGAGAAGGACTGTGGGTCAGGAGACAGAGGGGACTGATCCCGCCTAGGCTCTGAGCCCTGCCACCTCTGTCTGGGCACTGCCCACTTAGCCCACAAATGGTCTCCTTACCTCCTCCCTCCTCCTACTCCCCACAGCCTGGCAGTGCCCAGGTCCTGACTGTTTGTTCCACTTGCAGGATATATCTGAGATCCATCCAGTGGGCACCAGATTCCCTGCCACAGCCCTGCTCAGCCTCCCACCTCTCGCTGGATGACTGCGATAACCTCCTAACTGGTCTCCCTCCTTCAGTCTGCTTACTTGGCAGTCATGTTTAGCCCTTTAGTCCACCATGTCCCTCCTGACCTACCTCCCTTCAGTGGCTGCTCCTGTCTTCAGAACAAAGGGCTGCACCAGCCAGTCAGGCTCCTCCTTCACCCTCCTCCTGGGCTCCTGCCACCCTTGGGTGGTTGAGTCTGTGAAATGGGTAGTGTGCTGAGACCACTTCCAGAGCCACAGTCCTGTGGTGTATTTCTGGAGTTAACAGGTTATGTCCTGAGCATGGGTTCCTTGTGGAATATGTTTGAGAAGCACTGGTATGTCTCCACCTTCTGGGTATTCACAAAGTGCTCTGTTATAATTAGGGGCACCAAGAAGTCCTGGAGTAAGGAAATCTTTTTTTGCTTTATTTAATCCAGAGATTGTGTGTGTGTGTGTGGGGGGGGGGTGGTTAGGCCAAAAAAAGGAATGTCGAAGATTCCCTGGACCTCCCTTGAGAACCTGCTGGATGGTGTCCTGTCTTTTGGGATCTGGAGTCCTGAGGTCACTTCTCCCCTGTCTGGCCCTGGGGGTGGGGAGCTCTGTGGGGTATATTTTGGCAAGGGGCAGAAGGGGCACTAGAAAACCAGGCCCCACCCTTACTGCCTGTCTTCAGTCTCCTGGTGCAATAGTGTGGTTCCCAGATATGTTTTGTCTAAACTACACAACGTTCTTTTAAAAGTTGACCTGGTTGCCAACATTTAAAACCTGGGAGATTTCACACAAATTCTGAATTTTAAACTCCTCTTACAACAGGAGAAGACCTATCAACACAGTGTGGAATATCCCTCTGTGGAATTGAAGAATGGCATGAACCATTTACATGCAAAGCATCAGATCTGCAAGCAGTTCAGTTTGTTCCTGGGGCCTGCTGAGCCCCCTGAAAACATTTGAGATTTTGAGCTTCTGACCCCTGTCAAGGGGAGTGTGGGGCTCTTCTCAAGGAAATCTGCTTTTTTGGGGTGACTTAAGCCTGGCCCACCCTTCTCCAGGGGGTCCTTCTGCAAAGTGCTTAGGCAGGTGGGGCTTTGTTGGCTCTGGGAATGTTCCTTACCTTCTCTGAAGCACCAGGTACATTATGTAGATCAAGTCAATGAGTGAGGTCCACTAGTCTACCCCCTCCTCTAACCCCGGTTGTGGAGCTTGGCCCCAGAGTGGCCAGCAGGTGGCAGGGCTGCGAGAGGTGGAGGGAGGGACTGCCTGCAGCCTCCTCTCATGTCATCCGCCTTGGGCTCAGCCGAGGAGGAGACTGGCGGCAGCTGCTCAGGTCACCCTGGTAATCGGAGCGTGCTGGGTGCGAGAATCACTCCCTGCAAGAGCTAAAAGCCAAAAACAGTGTGGGACCAACCACGCTGGCACTTCTGAGCCAGCTTGCTGCTGCAGAAAGCCCTCTAAAAATAGCCTGCTCAAGGCTGGTGGCTGCTATCTGCTGGAACCCAGGAAAATCCGCTTCAGAAGGGGTGGCCTGGCGGCCTCTTCTGTGTCCTGCTGCTTACTGGGACCCAGAGGCAGGTTGGGGACTGGTGAGAATGGTGAGGGCCATGGCCCTGACGGGAAAACTGTGGGGAGAGAGCCCTGACGTGAGGCCAGTCTGAGGTGGAAGAAGCCAAGGAATTCTGTCCGTCACTGAGGCCGGGCACCAGGGTGTGGTTCTGTGTTAGGTGGGCCACTGGAGGCTGATAGTGAATTCTTGGCTTAGCTGGGCATTGAGTCTCAGTGTTCTGCCCCCAAGTTCCCACAGAGACCCGTGGCAGGGGTCTGAATCCAGACATCTGCTTTACCAGACACATCCTGTCCTCCGCCCCTCACCTTCTCAGCCTATCCAACCCTCCTGAGCTCAAAAGGGTCTTGCTTCTTCCAGGAGGACCCTCTGGTTCAGCTCAAAGCGTCAGCCCTCCTCCAAGTTCCAGTCTGCGCTGGGAGCCCCTCCCCCAGCCATCAGGGAGCTCAGCTTTCCTCCCAAGTGCGATGCCAGATGCTATGGCGTCTTGAGCGAGTCTGTCCCTGTCTGGGCATCCGTGGGATCAAGGCCCAGACATCCGGCTTGGAGGTCCATCTGGTTGGAGCCTGTTCTCACACCCGGTTGTGATGTTCTGTAACTGTCACCATACTCCATATGCAGTCCAGGACAGGAAGAATCTGAGACTTGGACATGATCACCAGTCCAGGACCCCTCAGGGGTCTGGTGGTGCAGTTTCCGCTCACATGCCTCCTGGGATGGGGTGCTCACCATTTCCCAAGGCAGCCAGCCCTGCTGGCCAGCCTCTTCCCTCTTCCTTCTATCTGGGGTCCTGCCTCTTCCCTCAGTTCACTGGGGGTGGGCTCCACCCTGGCTAAGGGGCTCACACATTCCGGAGAGGAGGACCTGGCGTCCCAGGAAAAATCTCACCATAACAGGGACTAATGCTTGCTGGGGCAGGACTACACGAAGAAGAAACATGTACACTTGGGCCAGAGATGCTGGGCCCCACCCAACGCCACCAGCTGCCTGCATTTTCTCAACCTGATGGAGCTAAGGGTAGAGGCCTGGAGAGAGCCCAGTGGGGCAATAGGGCTTGATTACCGAGGAGAGTAATCAAGGGGGCTCAGTCACACTGGGGTGGACCTGGGGTGCCAGCAGTACTTGGAGTGCTGCTGGGTGGGAACTCTCCTCTCTCCCACACTTGGCTCCTGACCTGTCCTAGGACAAAACCACCTTCCTTGCTGTGGGCAGGTGGGAGAGTAAGGGAGCAGGATTTCCTATTGCTCTTGAAATTAGGGACCCAAGAAGGGCTGGGAGCACAAGACCGGACTGGCCAGCACTCTGCTGGGCCTGGGGTGGAGCTTGCTGTGTCTTGGGCCTCGACTCAATACCTGGGCAAGTCCAGTTATTAGAACAGACAGGGCCTCTGGAGTGGTAGTGGTTGAGACTCTAGACTTAAATCTCACTAACTAAGCAGGCTTCAGCAGGCTGCTCAAACTCCCTGTCTCCATCCCTATTCTGTAAACCAGGATGACAATACAATGTCCCTGAAGCATAGCCTTATATAAATGTTAACTGTTGGGCTGGGGTTGTGGCTCAGTGGTAGGGCACTTGCCTCACATGTGTGAGGCACTGGGTTTGGTTCTCAGCACTGGATATAAATAAATGAATTAAATAAAGGTCCATCAACAACTAAAAAAAAATTGAGATTTTCTCTTTTTTTTTGTACCTGGGATTGAACCCAGGGGCACTCCACCACTGAGCCACATCCCCAGCCCTTTTTGTATTTTATTTAAAGACAGGGTCTCACTGAGTTGCTTAGGGCTTCACTAAATTGCTGAGGCTGGCTTTGAACTCGAGATCTTCCTGCCTCAGCCTCCCAAGCTGCTGGGATTACAGGCAAGTGCCACCATGCCTGGCCCCTTTTGAGATTTTATTAAAATGTATAGATCAATGTTCAGGAAAACCTGCATGTACAAGCCCAATTTGGTATACAGATTTTAGGGGTCATGAATTCCCCTGAAGGAGCATGTGCTGTGGTTAAGAACCAGTGACTAGGCATTCTGATTCTAATGTACTCCTTAAAAAAATTTTTTTTTTGTCAAATTAATACATGCAAATGTTTTCAAAAGTCCAGAGATGAAGAGCTATTTATCCCCTCACCTGACCCTCGGTGACCCTCACCACTTGTCCCATTTCCCCTGATGATTTCCCCCTATTTCCCCTCTCCCTCTCTGGCACTCCACCTTCCCATCTGGCTGCAGCTTTAGCTGCGATCTGTGACATCTGGTATCCAGGTAGCAAGGCTGCTCCTGTTTCTTCTCAGTAACTGTTGAGGACCAGCCTTGCCCCTGTGACTCACCTTCCAGGCTCTGTGACTCGTCTGAGATATGCTTCTCCTTAATCCAGAGGTCCTTTCCCTCTTGCCTTGGGGTCTCCCTTCCTCCACCCTTGTCTCTCAGAGGCAGCTGGAGTAAATTTTTGCATTGCAAATTGCACCACATCCTCTCTGGCTTAAAATTCCTCAATGGTTCCCCAGTGAACACAATGATTTTAGCATTAAGATTGAAGAAGTAAAAGTTGTGTAAGACTCATGATGCTCAGGGTACAGAAAAAGCAGAATTCTTCCTGGCAAGTATGACATCATTAAAGGGAGCCTGAGATTGGTCCTGGGACTTGTGAGGTCACTGAGCTGGAACAGGGCCTGCAAGAGCCCCTGTGGGTGGGGGTAGGGAGGAGGATGTGGGTGGGATGAAGGCTTCTCATGCAAATGAATTGAAATGAGGCTCTGTGTCAGGTTTGATAAGCTGCCAGGAACAAAGGCTCTGTGATCCTCTGCTCCTACCTCCCTAACCAGCTGGCTGGAGTGAGAGGTTCCCTGGGGGGCCAGAGGAGGGGCTGTGGGGAATGCAATCTCAGGCCCTGGACCATAGGGAATCAGGAGAGAAAACACACATCTGAGCTCATCCCTTGCCTTCCCTAGCACCCTTTGGCTGCTGCCCATGCCTATAAAGTGAGATGCCTGCTCTTCTTGGGCAGGTCCAGCTATAGGGCTTCCAGGGGTTTCTGAGCAAGTACTCTCTCTTCCTCTTTTTTAAAAATGAAATTCGGATACACAGAATTGGGCTAATCACACTCCCAGTTATGACATACTCTCAATTATTACCCCATGCAGGGCCACTTGATTAATCTGTTTGCTTACACTAACAAAATGAACGCCTTTAAACTGAGATCTCGACCCAAGAAGATCTAGAACCTTAGCAATATTTGCACCTGCCTTTCTCTTCCTCCTCCATTACATTTCAACCTCCTCCTCAGAGGTAATCATGAGACTGAATTTTATGCTTATCATTCTCTTGGATTTTAAACTATAATTGTATTACTTTATCAGTCAGGTTCAACTAGCTTGTGTGCTATAACAAGTAACAAATAACCCCCAAAGATTTATTTCTCTACTGATGCAGATTGGCAGAAGGCTCTGCTCATTGAAGACACTCAGGGACCAGGCATGTGGCAAAGTCACATATAATAATATTGCCATTTGCACTTTGAGCTTTGGGGTGTGCTTTGGCTGTGGAGGAGAATACATAAGAGATGTACCATCTCCTAGATGTTTCTGCTCAAGAACAACACTGGTCACCTTTGGCTGACATTTCATTGGTCCCAACTGTTTCTAAGGCTATCCCTAATTTCAAAAGGACCTGTATCTAGAATGAAGGAGGAATCAGAAGTCTTGTTGACCACAGGCAATGTTCCCTAACCACAGATCTGTGGACATTTTAACAATATGTAGTGGATTTTAACTGTTTGTGAACTTTAATAAAAAGAGCATCATGCTATATATGATCTTCTAACTTTACTTCTAGCTTTACTTCTTCACTCGTTATATTATGAAGACAACCATGGTTGGTAGCTGTAGTTTTTAAAATTTCATTCACTTTTCCCTCATGCATCCACTTTCCTTTCAAAGTACATTTGGGTCATTCCAGGTTTAATGAACACTGCTTCTGTGAAGTCTCTTTTTAAAACTTCACTTTGATTTCATCATTCAAGCTGCAGATGTTGAGCTGAGTGCAAGTTCTGTGCAACTCCTGCCTCAGACCCCAGAACTGGCAGTCTGGAGGCCACCTCATCCTTCTTCCATCCTCCTTGGCCAGCAGACTAATGAACAAGGACATAGCAGCTTTCCTCTGTGCAGCAACATCTACTTCTGAAAGCTCTTGCCTTTCAACAGGAGGTGGGGTCATTGTACAGTTGAGGACAGTTAAGGGTCAGGTGTTAAATTTGTAATGAACACATACTTGCTGGGTGCTGGAGATACAGAGAATCATTCATTTATTTGCAAAGCAGACATTTATTTACTTCCTTTTGTAGGTCTAATGTTATTAGACCCAGAAACAAAGACAAAGGACCTACCCTCAAGGAGCACTAGGAAACAGGGACATTTGACTGACACAGGTGTATAAGTCTCATTGTGATTTTATAAATCTGTTTAGTCATAATATTTCTAGAGCTCTCTCATATAATTTTATTAATGTGAATTCAGCACCTCTATATTGGGCTGTAACAGGAATCCAGATCTTGGTTGGTAGATTATCATTTTTATAGATCATAAAGTTCCTATGTTTTTAAATTCTTTTAGTTGGGTCACTTTAAAATGTCCCTAGAGAGATGAGGTAGCTTCAGCTTTCAGCTGCTCTTTTGATTTTCCCCAAATCCTTATCTTCCTTTTTTTTTCTTCCTCTCAGTTGCTGGTGGACCAAAATAACACTGCTTTCTCTCAGGAAGTTAACCATTAAGCTTGACCCTAATGTTATAGCAAGGCCTTTGCTGCTTTGGAGCTGTGGCTTACATTAAAATCTAAAATGCTGGGGAAATAACCCAGATTTTACCTCTGATCAGCAATGGGAAGTGATCTGGAATCTTTATTGTGAAGTCCTGGGCTGCCTGCCCCAGGCCCATTCAAGAGGGTGGCATCATTGTGGGTACCCATAAATTGGGTACCTTGATGCAAAAGCCCAGGAGATGTGGGTGTTCAGAGGAGGGTGGCTCTTATTCTGCTTGTGCAGGGCACAAAGGGGGCGGCACCTCAGCGGAGTCTTGAACCAGCCATTGTCAGCCTGAGTTCCAGGCCAAAGGGAGAGCATGTGCAAAGGCTCAGACACCCGACAAGACACTGTGCCAAAAGGAGACACTGTTCTGCAGTGGCTAGGACAGAGGACCTTTGCAGAGCATGAGATATGTGGTCATTGGGTGTGAAAAATAGAAAGTCTGGTGGTTCATTTTCAAAATACAGTATTCAGCCTTAATTGAGTCCAGTTGTAGTAGCCCTTCCCCTTTGCCTGCTCTAATTCTAAAATTAGCCAATCAGCAGATTGTTCCTGTGAGTCCTCCAATCAGGGCAGAGGGCTTGGGTATATAAGCAGGTGGACTGACCGCCAGACACACTTGCAAGCCAGTTCAGGTAGCATGCCCTTCTTTCAGAAGTGAAGGTTTGCCTTGCCCACCCACTTATGAGCCTGTGTTTGGTTTCTTGTGGCACCTCGTTATTTCCAACACAGGAGGCATTACTTAAGCTCAGCAAGACTTTTATTTCTCCTATCAACCTAGGTGTGTGTGTGCCTCCTGATAGTAGGGTATGATGGCAGGGGCCTTGGGTAGAATTCTTTTGCTGGGGAAGGGGTAGTTACTGGGGATTTAACCCAGAGGCCCTTACTTCTCAACTCCATCCCCAGCCCTTTTCTGTTATTTTGAGACAGGGTCTCGCTAAGTTGCTGGTTTTGAACTTGTGATCCTCCTGCCTCAGCCTCCAGAGCCTCTGGGATTACAGGTGGTGCTACTGTGCCTGGTGCATGTGATAGATTTTTTTTAACAATTGTGGGCGTGTGTGTGTGTGTGTGTGTGTCCTGGGCTGCCTGCAACAAGGAACCCATTATGGTGCATACAGTGATGTCATCCCCTTGAAGTGGGGCTGGGCCAGGCAGCCCAAGACTCCATAATAAAGATTCTAAATCACTTCCTGTAGGCATTCTTAATTAAAGCAACAACAAGCACATCACTGATCAGAGGAAGAATCTGAGTTATTTCCCCAGGATTTTAGATTTCAATGTAATGGTTTGTGATTTTAACTATTTAAGAATGTACAATTCAGTGAGGCATAACGGTCCATGTCTGTAATCCTCAGTGACTCAGGAGGCTGAGGCAGGAGGATCGTGAGTTCAAATCCAGCCTCAGCAACATAGCAAGGCCCTAAGCAACTCAGTGAGACCCTGTCTCAAAATAAAAAATAAAAACAGCTGGGGATGTGGATCAGTGGTAAAGTGCCCTTGCGTTCAATCCCCAGTAACAAAAACAAACAAACAAAAAAGAATGTATAATTCAGTAGCCGTGGCATTAAATAGATTCATAATGTTGGGTAACCATCACCACTGTCCATTTCCAGAACTTTCTCATCATCCTGAGCAGAAACCCTGTACCATTGGACATTAACTCTCCACCACCAATAACTCTCCACAACCCCTAGTAAGCTCTGTTCCACTTTCTGTCCCTATGAATCTGCTTATTATAGGTCCTTAAATAAGTGGCATCATACTATTTGTCCTTTTGTGTCTCGTTTATTTATTTATTTTTAATATAATGATTTCAAGTTTCATCCATATTGCAGCCATATCAGAACTTCCTTTTTGTTCTGGTTGAATATCATTATTATGTGATGGAATTTTGACTTTTTCTTGGGAGCGCTGGGTTGTGGAGCAGGGTCTTGCATTGGGAGGACACCCTAAGGCATGCTCTCCAATCCTGCATGGGAAGGCAGGGAACAAGGTGGGTCCTTCAGGGGACTTTGGCAGCGTTCAGCCACAGAATCACAGCTGGCCTTTTGAACCCTGGTATGGTCTCCCCTCTTCCTCCTTCCAGTCTGATACCCCCAGGGTCCTTTCTGGTCTTCTGCATATCAACAATTGAAGGGCATAATCTTGGCAAATGAGTTCTGTGCCCCAAACACTCTGAGATTCCCAGGCCCTGTCTTCTCCCTCTGTCCACCATGACAACCCAATGCATGGCTGAGGCCTCAGTGGACACTGGAGTTGGGGCACAGGGAGAAGGTGGCCCCTGCAGATGGGTACGGCAGGACCAGCCTGGAGGAGCGAGCATCTCCCACTCCTGCCTCTCCCTGTCCCAGTCCTGTCACATCAGGCTGTACCCACCCCAGCCAGCACGCTGCCCTCCCACAAGTTTCATTTGCAGAGCTGGGGCTGAAGGAGACAGAACAAGCCCCACGGGTGTCGATAACAGGGTTATAATCCAGCGGGATGAGACTGAGCTCTCTGGAGTCTCATAGCATTTTTCCAGCCCCGGCCACTTTATTACCATATCGCTGAGTGATGGGGCTCGGGGGAGCTGTGGTTCCAGAGCCGCGCCCGCTGCTGCACTCCCTGCTTGCGATTGATCAAGCTACAATTGGGCAGAGCAAATCTGTGTCGCTTCCTGCCACCCTGCGCTCTGCTCTCTCCATTCTCTTCTGCTTCTTAGGCTTCCCCTGTGGGCCAGGGAAGTGTGGAGCCGTGGCCATGTGGGTTTCAGGCATGTAAGGTGCGCAGCTGCGGTTGACCCTGAAGGCTGCAGACTTGGGCTTTGGACTCAAGACTGCCCCGTGGTGTGACCTTGGGCAGGTGGCTCACCCTCTCTGGGCTTTGCTTTCCTTCCCAGAGGGTCAGTTGTACTCTGAAGCTCCTTGCATTCCCAACTACTCTGGGACATTGACTTCAAAATGAACTGTACAGTGTTTTCTTCCAAGATGGAGCCAGTGTGAAGGAATTGGGTAGAACAGAGGTGACTGCAATAGGCTGCTCCTGCCTTTCCTTCACTCCACTCCACAGGAGGAAGGCCATCATTCTTTCCCCTCCTGAGAAGCAAGTCACTAGCTCCAGGCCTGTGGGCCAGTGACTCTTTGAGGCTGCCTTAGAGTCCAACCCACTGGGTCAGAGCTTGTAGGGGGGTCAGATGCTACCTTGGCTTTGTAAGCAGGGCGCAGCCCACCCAGGCACAGAGGTGGCAAAGTAGGCCTGCAGAAGACCCAGAACCCCGCCCCCCATTCCCCTCCTCTAATGTGCCCGTTGCAGATCCTAGAAAGCTCTCTGGGGAAGGACATTTCACAGATGAGGGATTTCTCAGGCTGGGGCTTCATAGGCATGATACTGGGCCAAGCCACTCTTGTGAGAATTTGTCACTGATTTACTTTCTTCCCAAGGAGGTCGGGATGTGGACTAAAGAACACTGGGCCTCTCTTTCAGCAGCCACAAAGATTTTCTTAACAAGAGCTTTTCTGCTGTCCACCTCAAACACTCACCTCTGGTCTCATAACACAAACCTCCCAGCTGTCTGTCTTGAGTAGCAGGTGAGGGAAGGGGAGCTCTGGCAACCCCACAGCTCTCTCTGGTTCTAAGATCTAGCAGACTTCACAAGGGAGAGAAAGGGAGTCTAGGCTTGTAGGCAGTGTCCCCAGGGGCACTGGTGCAAAGAGATCACATACTTAAAATTGATCTGAAGTGGTCCCAGGAAGGACACTTCAAGGAAGATACTTTAGAGGTCTCCTGAAGGTGGTCTGGGGATATGTGGGAAAAAGTGGAGAGGTGGGAGTAGGAGACATGGGTTCTGTTTTTAGTTGGCCCCACCACGAACAAAGGGCACCTCTCTGACCCTCAGTGGTAGCCCTGCTCTCCCCTTCACTGGGCCTTGAGGGGATAACCACAAGGTAAATGATTTAGTAGAGATTTCTCCTCATGCCTTGGTCAAAACATTCATGCCGGTGTCTAAAGTTCATCATCAAACCTCCTGAGAAAAGATCAGCTGTAATGGGACTTACATTACAAAGAAATGTTTTCTTTCTTTCTTTTTTTTGTGGTGCTGGGGATTGAACCAGGGCCTTATGCACGAGAGGCAAGCACTCTACCACCTGAGCTATATCCCCAGCCCAAGATAGAGCTTTTCAAAGATAAAATTAAAACTGTGCAGGGATTGTGAAAATTGAATAATTTGATTTCTGTACCTCTCTGTTGTTTTTTGCTTCCTATTATTAAAAAATACACTCTTCATTGTTTTCTTCCTTCTACTTTATTTGGGCCTATTTGGTTACTGTTGCTGCTCTTTTTCTTCATTTCTGAGTCAAATAACTCAATGTGTTTTATTTTTTTCCCGTAGTTTATTATTCTTGGTATTACAGATGGAACTCAGAGGCACTTTACCACTGAGCAACATCCCCTGTCCTCTTTATTTTTTCATTTTAAGATAAGGTCTTGCTAAGTTGCTGAGGCTGGCCTTGAACTTGCCATCCTCCTTCCTCAGTCTCCTGATTGCTGGGATTACAGTTGTGCACCACCCATGCCTGGTGATTTTCTATAGTTTAGTAAATTCATTTATGACTATACATTCACTTTCAAATATTACTTTAGCTGCATCTTAGAAGTGATTTATTGTATTCACAATCATCAGTGGCTACTTTTTTTCCCAAAATTTTATTGTGGTAAAATAAATCTAACATAAAATTTACCATCTTAAGCATTTTAAATGTACATTTTAGTGGTACTAAATACATTCATAATGTGCAACCACCACCACATTCCTTCACCATAATTCTTTTCATCTTGTAAAACTGAAAGTCTGAACTCATACAATGATTCCCCATTCTCCCTTCCCCAGCCATTGGCAACTGCCATTCTACTGTCTGTCTCTATGGACTTGACTACTCTTAAGTACATCACATAAGTAGAACCATACAGTGTTTGTCTTTTTGACTGGCTTATTCACTTAGACCAATGTCCTTAAGGTTCATCTATACTGTAACTTATTTTCAGAATTTGATTCCTTTTAAGACTGGATAGTTGTCTGTTGTATGTGTAAGCCACATTTTGCTTATCCATTCATAGACACTTGGGTTACCTACATGTTTTTGCTATGTCAAATAATGTTGCCCTGAATGTTGGTGTACATGGGTCTCTTCAAGACCCTGATTTCAATTTTTCTAGGAATTTCTCCAGAAACAGAATTGTTGGATCATATTGTCATTCTATTTCCTTTGTTTTTTTTTTTTTTTTTTTTTTTTTTTTTGTTGGTGTGGGGGTCTCAGGGTACTGAACCACTGACCCAAACCCCAGCACTTTTTATTTTTTTTTAAATTTTGAGACAGGGTCTCACTAAGTTGCTTAGGGTCGGCTGAGGCTGGCTTTGAACTTGTGATCCTCCTGTCTCAGCCTCCTGAGCTGCTGGGATTACAGGTGTACACCACTGTGCCTGGCTTGTCTTTATCTTTGCTGTTCTTCAGTTGTATGACCACATGTCCAGGTGTGATTTAGCTGTACTTATGATGCCAGGCACTCAATGTTTATGGATAATTTACTTCTCTTTAAATCTGGGAAATGTTCTGCTTTCTTCTCTTTGACTAGTGCTTCTCTGCCATCCCTCTATTGTCTTCTCTTAGAATTTCTATTAGGTGTTTGTTGGAACCTCTTAATTTACCTTGTGTTCTTCTTAATGGATCGTTCATATTTTTTATCTTTTTACTTTCCTATGCTGTGTTCTGTACAAATTCCTTTGTACTCATTTCTAATTTACTAAGTTTCTCTTTGACCATGTCTAATCTAGAATTTATACAATTATTGAGGGGTCTTTTATATCTACTATTTTAATTGGTTCTTCTGCATAATTATCTATTCTTGTTACATTTCTGTCAATTCTCGTATCATATTTCTTATTCTTTTTTTTTTTTTTTTTTTTTTTGTTTTTGGGGATTAGCGATTCGGCTAAGGGGTGAGTTCCCCCTGATTACAAACCCAAAAAAAAAAAAAAAAAAAAAAAAGAATAAGAAATATGATACGAGAA